>JACEEZ010019044.1:336185-337334 GCA_016584305.1 Chionoecetes opilio | reverse complement strand
ATGAAAAGGGGTTATAGAGATTTTTCTTGACAGAAATCCCAGTTGTAAGAAGTGTTATATATCTGTTTGTTGGAGTCAATCCTTATCCAGATCTGGATCCAAAAATATTTTTAAGGATATCTTGGGGCCTTGGCGTCTGCCGCCTTGACTTGAAGGTGGAGCCCAATACACCTGTCCTTTTCAAGACCCGTTGGCCAAGGTTTTGAAGGGCGAGCTGGTATTAGAGAAATATAAACTTAATGAAGAGTTTTGTGCGATAAAAAGAATTATTTATGTTTACTTATTTAATTATTTTTCATAACTTGTCGCCTCCGTGGTGCAGTGGCTAGCGTGCCTGAGTACGAATCTGCGGGCCCTGGTTCGATCCCGGGCCAGGGCAAGTCGGTGACCAGCCTACCCAGCTGTTCTTCCTTCCTTTCGGGGTTGATAAATGGGTACCTGGGGTAACCTGGGGAAGGTAACTGTGGTAACCCGGGAGTCACACTAGCCCTGTGTCCCGGGGTAACGGGTCCTCACCCACCACAGGCTCTAAGGGCTAATGCCACGGAGATGAGCACCGCATGCCACGCGCAGCTTAGCGTATGCTCCCATCTTTACCTTTACCTTTTATAACAGATGGAATATTTTTTAGCCTTGGCGGAGGTATGCGATCTTGGAGTGGTGCTCTTATTTCAGACAGAGATAGGAGAACGCTGGGACTTCATTGCTCAAAATTCAGGTTTTACTTTTATCAGCTGTAGCTACATAGCCATTCATGTTGGGGCTTTTTTTTATCATTAGTATACAAACTAATCCTTCCTCAAAAGAGTCCAACCATCCTCGGCCTATCAGTAGAAATCTTTATCTTAGGTTTCGTTTCAACTCTTGTGCAAACAACTTTATTGAATCTAGGTGCTCTATTTTATTTTATTTGATATATTCCTGTACCACCACCCTTTTACTGGTTCTATAAAGAGTACTCATCCACACCCCTGTATAACAAGGCTTCACCCATATACCACTCTTCTAAGCTTATTACAATTACCATTTGATTTACGTACCTCATTCTTTCTTCACCTGTCTGGTTTTCCTCGTCCACCGTATTTTGTCTCCTGTTATCTTAAGTTTCACATTATCCTCTGCAATACTGCCTCTTTCTCATCCCTATTG
>JACEEZ010019044.1:326185-331185 GCA_016584305.1 Chionoecetes opilio | reverse complement strand
TATTTATTTTCACATCGCTTTGTTAAGAAATGGTCCGTTAGTTCCCTTTATCCTGATCCATCTAGTCCCTTTGTTGCATACCACATAGTAAAGAGCAAACATCTGTGAAACCCAGACAAATCGATATTTAACCAAACTGTGAAAGTTGGATAAATGTTTGTTTGGTATCTGTGATTGAAATCCAACGCAACAAACACTTGATATGATAGTTACCAACTAAGCCGCTGCCATAGGTGGCAACACTAATACGTAGTGCTAAGGTAGGTAGGATTATTGGATCACAGTCTGATATAAACATATTGCAGGGAGACTTAGATAAACTTAATGAGTGGACAGTCAGATGGCAGATGGAATTTAATATTGATAAGTGCAGCGTTATGAATGTTGGTAGAAAGAACCCTGGTAATAGATACACCATACGCAATGTATCGCTGAAAAGATCAGAAGGTGAAAAAGATCTTTGAGTGAGGGGTGAGCACAGACCTCCGACCTAGGAAACAATGTATTGAAGATTCAATAGAGTGTTAGGATTCATTACCAGAAGTGTTAAAAGTAGAAGTGCGGAAGTTATTCTAAAGCTTTATCTGGCTCTAGTCAGACCTCACCTAGACTACGCGGTTCAGTTTTGTCTCCATATTACGGGATGGATATAGCCTTGTCAGTACAGAGAAGGATGACCAAAATGATACAAGGGATGCGTAACTTTAGTTATGAGAAGAGATTGAAGTTATTAAAGTTACACTCACACGAGAGACGCAGAGTATGGGGCGATCTGATGGAAGTTTTTAAGTGGATAAAGGGATTTAATAAAGGAGAGGTAGAAAAAGCTCTTACGGCTTTTAACCAGGATAGAACAAGAAGTAATGGATTCAAGCTGGAAGGGCGTAGATTTAGAAAGGAAATAGGGAAAAACTGATTCACAAATAGGGTGGTGAATGAGTGGAATGGACTCAGTAGACAGGTAGTTAGTGCGGAGTCATTGGGGAGCTTTAAAAAGGGGCTGGACAGGTTCATGAATGGGGATGGAAGGTGGATGTAGGTAGTGTTAGGTGACAGGAACTACCACGTGTAGGCCTCGCGGCCTCTTGTACCTTCCTTATTTTCTTATGTTCTTATGTTCTTATGTAGTAATATTGATAGGGATGATAGTATAGCAATGATTGTAGAGGTATGAGTAGCAGCTTTTCCATCTTTTTGTGTCAGCAGCATTTAGTTCTCGTTTACAAACTTAAATTAAAACTGTCTCAGGGAAGGGTAGACTGATGCATTTATATATTATTATTTCGTTTAAGTGTGAGTCTTAAGAGCTTTAAAGCTTTTTCATTTGGCCCTCGCCCGTGATAGCGCAGGAAGGATTTTCATAGTGACACTTGTGATGATAAGAGGCCCATGTCGATCCCTCGGTGTCCTCCAATACACTCAACGTTCGAGTTGATGGCATCATGTGGGTAGAGCTCGTCCACTCGACGATTGCAGAATGTTTGGTCTAGACGGAACTCGATTTCGGGACCTCGAGCTCATCACTTATATAGGTGCATCCCACTCAGCCACCGGCTTGACAGTTGCAGAGAGAGTTTCCTCCCAGCAGAACTCTAACTCAGGTCCTCGAACTCACCATCATTAGGCGCCAACCACTCTGCCACAGCCTTCCATACAAGTAGAATCCCACCTTCCCAAAGCTTCTGACTCTTTCTTCATGGTGGGAAAATGTGATGTACTAATGAGCGTGATGATGGGTTGGTGGTGGCATGTGCTGAGAGGGAACATGTTCAGCAAATACCCCATCCTGAACATACCGTGATACACATGGAGAAAAATGGGTGGGTGCGCAGAATGAATGAAAAGGATCGATCAATGGATATACTGTAGTTGTGGAAAAAATGGAGAAATACTTTTCTGTGGAAAAATATTGTAAGCATAGCGACATCATCTGGCAGCATTGTGACGAAGTTTTACTTCTAAATTCATAATAATTGCTGAGTTATGACCTTGAATGTAATCCCTAACCCCTGTATTTTTTCGCCTAACTAAGCGGTGCCTCACTTCAGTAGGACTTCCCACTGTCCTGAGAATCACTCACCTGTTCCTTCTATTTCTCAGAAGCATGATTTATCAAGTTACGACATAAGATCAGCATTATTGAAAGAAACTAAAGAGGAACAGGACACCAAAAATTAATTGATTATCATCAGGAAGCAGAGCTTGAAAAATAAACTTTAATCTTCACACTGTCCAACTGAGGCTGCCAGTGGCTGCATCTCATATGAACCAGATGGATTTGATACAACAATAAGGAGGAGCCTAGCCAACTCTGACACCCTATCGAAAGAGATAAAACCCGAAAGGGAGAGGACCAGGAGCCTGAAATATAAATCAGTTTATTACCTTCAGCTAGTCCTGCATGTTTGTAATACGAAAAGAACTGCAAATATTTGCTTGATATGAAAAGAGGATAGAAGACCCCGTCTAATGGCACATAGAAACCGTAATTACGGATCGAGAGAGCAGTTTTGAAAGGATTCAAAGGATTGACAGGAGAGGCCGTTTCTCAAAACATGACTTCTTATTTTTTGCAATCTATCTCCTCAGCCATTTATGCATCAATTTCATTGAAACTAAGATTCAGCAAAAGAGAAATGCCTGTTGTTAACGTAACAAAGAGATATTTTCAAATTCATTGACAAAAATAAAGAACAATCTATATGAAATGTTTCAGGAAAAAGTTGAGTTCTCAGAAAAAATATTCCCAACAAATTAAATGTGATATCTAAAATATTGTGTTGTTACATTAAAGACCATAGTATGAACTTTTGTGCATGGATGTACAATGAAAACTGTCGGAGAAAATAGATTTCGAAAATCCGGTGGAGAGGAGTCGGTTGGGGGTAGGGCAAAATGTGTTGGACAAGCACTATTTGGTTAGCCGCGTGGTGACCCTCGGTAGTTGGCGTCGTACGGTGGGCGAGGGCGAACGGCGCCCTCGCCGGCATATCCCATGCCACCATGATTGATTAGGGCAGATACTTAGATCTTCACGTATAAATCGATCATTTTCCCCAAAGGTTATATGCTCATCTCTAGTAATAATCAAGTCGACCCCATCCATCCTACTCATTGGCAACCTTTTCCGAACAATCATTTCATAACTTGGAGCTCTCCCAAATTATTCGCATTAATGGGTTTTTTTTAACATATTTTGGTTCTTCACAACTTCTTCCCCCTCTCAAAGCCTCTATTTATTTTTCAAATATCTTGGCCTGATAACGTTATTATTACCTATTTATGAATTTTTTCCTGTTTAAGCAGTGCAACGCATATACAATTTTTACATCACAGCTTTGTGCATTGTAAAAGCCTTTCATCTTAATTATATCTCCTTCTCCACTTGTATCTTCGAGTCAGTCGCAGGTAAGGAAGTGTTTGCTCTGTCGCGCTTGTGTAGCCTACTTCTGTATTCCAAATTACTGCTCCTCTGAACTTGTTGATTGTATGCGTTCCTGTTGTCTGAGGAGGCAGACCTACCGCTAAAACTCTCTTAGCTTTCATCTCTGGCTCTGTCCATTGTCGTACATAAGCTTAACCAATTCTTCATTCACATCGCTTCGCACTGGTAATCGACACCGCTTGACTTTATTTGTTTTTCTCTCCTCCATGGTTTTGAGCTATTACCACCAGGCATCTCAAGTATACCAAGTTTTTTTTTTAGGCTATACCGTATAGTTTTCAACTATGAGTTTATTATTTACTTTTTTTTTCTGCGGGATGAGCTCGACTATGGTGGATTATATTTACCTACATTCTGTTTTCCTGTCCGTGTCAGGTCCTTTATTAGGGTCAGTTTTTCAGTGGAATCAGGCGAGACTCTCCACAGAATGGTGTGCAGATTGACCGAAGTCGCAATCCCACACCGTGCGCCTCCTGGGCAGCCACATGGTGAAGAGTGGCTGGCACGTGGTGCAGTAACTCTGTGGTAGTTGTCTCGCCCGATTGTTCTCAACCTAGTTGTTTCCCACAAATTGAGTCAAAGTCGTTTTGTCCTGCTTTTTATTGCTAATTCTCAAATTAGTTTATAAATCGGTCATGAGTATTTTTTCGAAGCACAACACATGTTTTTTCAATCTCTCCTCTTAGGGGGGCATTTCAGGCATGTCCTTCTTTGCATATCCCATCTTCTTGAATTTACAGAGGTAAAAATGGATGATGTACAAAAAACCTTCTAGAGCAATTTTTCGTCAATATTTAAAAAAAAAGTGTGTTGTTTTTTTCTCTCTCTTTTTCTTCTCTGCCCGGCACACAACCAAGTTGAGTGAGAATGATCCAGACATGGTGATGTATTTTTGTTTGCCTATTTAGAAGGTATTAATTAGTCATTATTTAGTAAGCATCACCCTGAACGTTATGCAACGATCTGTTGTGCTAAAGATTTTTTTCTTGGGGTTTTTTTGTGTGAACTATTTTTACCACTTGATTTTTGACACGTTCTCACGCCTGTCACAATATATGATTAATATATCGGTACATGCCCTCCTCAAGAATTGGTTTCCCTACCGTCATACACTATAAGTCCGCCACCACGCTGCACTAATGTCGCCAGGCGGTCCATTTTTACGAATTATAGCATCACTACAGCCTTGTATGTGCCCTGGTGACAGTGACATCATATACAACTTCTGTGCAGCCTCTTCCGTGGCGAATACAGTTCTTTATGATGCTTAGTGTTTAAATTCGTAATATTTAACGCGGGCGGACATAGTGGCGTGTGGCGACTCATAGTGTTATTGACGGTAGCTGTCCTCTATCCCCGACAACAGAATGAATCCGTTCATAAACCTTTACGTATATTAATTTTTAAATTTTGAAACATTTTTTAGTTACGACGCTCAAATTTTTTGCTACTTACTAATTAGTCCAAGTCGCTACATGACTAAGTACGGTCATGTAGCTGTATTATTACCTAACAATTGGATACTTTCACGCTCAGAAAGTCAGCCGGCTGCATC
>JACEEZ010019044.1:242544-326093 GCA_016584305.1 Chionoecetes opilio | reverse complement strand
TCGCTCTATTTCAGTTCTTAAAGTAATCGTCCAGACCTATTTTTGTTTTGCCTAATTATGTTGAAGGATCATTCAAAACACCTAATCCACCAAAAATAATTGATTTCCTGGCCTTATTTCCGTAAAAACACGATTTGTGTAAAAAGCGCGCGAAAAAAACTTTCTTCCATCCAACAGGGCTACGAATATTATTGATAACGTCACAATAGGTGCTCAACTGTAAACAACAGTCGTCTGCCTGTGTGACACTTGTCGGCAAATGTGATGATGAGCAATTGTACTTCGGTGTCAGACAGGGAATCTGTCGGTGTTGCAGATCTAGAGTACGATGCTCAATCTGAGACCGAAATAAATGACGCTGCTCGCGTATATGAGGAAAACGAACCTCAGATTGTGATGGGAGCCCAACCCTATATGTTTCAACCAGAATACGGGGCGGACGAACAGGTTTTAGCGGAACCTGAGGATCAGCACGAGGACCTGGCACTTCTCCAAAACATGGATTGGTAAGTAAGGGAAACCATAATGTGTGTGTGGGAATCACAATGAAGGTACTTTCGAGAAAAGCCTGTGGTTAGTTTCGGAGCTACAGCCAAACGTCATTACTCGGAAACCACATACTAGCATTAACTGTAGCATAGAGTTAGAAAATGTGCGGGCGGGAAGGCAGGCAGTGTGACAGCCAAGGGAGTGTTGTTGACTGGTTTGTGATGCAGATTGCCATACAAGGCTACGCTATTGTGTGTGGCTACGGGATGTGTGGGTGGGTTGGGGATGATGTAGACGGTGTGACATGACAGCCAAGGGAGTGTTGTTGACTGGTTTGTGATGCAGACTGCCATACAAGGCTACGCTATTGTGTGTGGCTACGGGATGTGTGGGTGGGTGGGGGGTGATGTACAAAGGTGGGCGCGTGCGCTCCGATTTTGCGGTCTGCGTTCCGGTGCGCACTACCAAAATTCGGTGCGCAGGAGCGCGGAGCGCAAAAATCTGAACTGGGAGCGCAGAGCGCGAAGCGCAACTTGAATTTCGCGCTCCTATCTGGCGCTCCAATCGAAGACGACTTTTCTTTTAAAATTTCAGTCGCAACAATGCGCATGGTTTAGTAAATAGCAGGTCGGTTTACCTACCTAATATAATGTTTATCAGTATAAAAGATATACTGTTATCTTCGGAAATGTTTGTTCTATAATATTATCAAATCAAAAACCGTAAAACACACAAAAGAAATGCCAATGAGACTTTCAAGAAATATGCATTAACTTAAACTCTTCGCCATTTAATATTTTGCTCGAAAACTTTTTACATGGAGAATATCAATAGACGCGGAATTTAATTAGCTTTCCATTGATATATTTCGTTTAGTCATAAATGAATTAGCAGCATGCATAAATTAGCGTTAACTAAATATTAAAAATCATAAAATCGGGTAATTTCCTACCTAATATATGTTTATCAGTATGAAAGATATACTGTTATCTTTGGAAATGTTTGTTCTATAATATTATCAAATAAAAAACCGTAAAACACACAAAAGAAATGCCATTATGAGACTTTCAAGAAATATTCATTAACTGAATTCACTAACTCTTCGCCATTTAATATTTTGCGTGAAAACTTTTTACATGGAGAACATCAATAGAAGCGGAATCGCATTAGCTTTCCATTGATATATTTCCTTTTCTGAAAAATGAATTAGAACCATACATAAATTAGCGTTAACTAAATAAATAACCTCATCCATCGGGAAAAATTACCCGATTTCATGATGTTATTTACTTAGTTAACGCTAATTTATGCATGCTGCCAATTCAATCAGAAAAAGAAATATAGCAATGGAAAACTAATTAAATTCCGCTTCTATTGACATTCTCCATGTAAAAACAAATTCGCAAAATATTAAATGGCGAAGAGTTTAAGTTCATGCATATTTCTTGAAAGTCTCATAATGGCATTTCTTTTGTGTGTTTTACGATTTTTTATTGGATAATATTATAGAACAAACATTTCCAAAGATAACAGTATATTTTTTATACTGATAAACATATATTAGGTAGGAAATTACCCGATTTCATGATTTTTAATATTTAGTTAACGCTAATTTATGCATACTGCTAATTCATTTATGACTAAACGAAATATATCAATGGAAAGTTAATTAAATTCCGCTTCTATTGATATTCTCCATGTAAAAAGTTTAAGAGCAAAATATTAAATGGCGAAGAGTTTAAGTTAATGCATATTTCTTGAAAGTCTCATAATGGCATTTCTTTTGTGTGTTTTACGATTTTTTATTTGATAATATTATAGAACAAACATTTCCGAAGATAACAGTATATCTTTTATACTGATAAACATTATATTAGATAGGTAAACTTGTACGGGGAGCGGAGCGGGTGGGATCTACATGGTGTGACGTCACGGGCGATGCATCAGGCCTTGTCATCTCGGTGGCCACGGTGTTAGCCGGGGGTTTGTGACCCGCCTCCCGGGGTGCTGGCTTCGGCCAACACTTAAGCACTAGCAGACAGCTCTCTCTCCTCCATCCATCTCATCTCAGATCCGTCTCAGTTGCGTCGATAACTGACGAAATTCTTCAAACAAACAAACAAACAAAAATTTACCTGTTAAAACACCTATTTCAGCCGAATTCATTCTTTGGTACTAAATAGATTGGTGAATCTGTCAAATAGGTTAGGCTTGTAAAATGTTTACTGCACGAATGGGGGCAAGGTCTAGAGTGCATATTGGCTTGTAAAATGTTTACTCCACGAATGGGGGCAAGGTCTACTAGAGTGCATATAGGCTTGTAAAATGTTTAATCCACGAATGGGGGCAAGGTCTAGAGTGCATATTAGCTTGTAAAATGTTTACTCCACGAATGGGGACAAGGTCTAGAGTGCATATAGGCTTGTAAAATGTTTACTCCACGAATTGGGGCAAGGTCTAGAGTGCATATAGGCTTGTAAAATGTTTACTCCACGAATGGGGGCAAGGTCTAGAGTGCATATTGGCAAGCCAATATGCACTCTTTTTTATTATTATAATCATTATCATCATTTATTTTAAATTATTATTATTATTATTATTTAAAAGGAGTAGACGGAGACACGTGAAACGCGATTTTCTTCAAAATAGATGGTAAAGATACGATCGAGGGGTCAGTCATATCTGAGGTGTGAACTCTCCGACACACACACACACACACACACACACACACACACACACACACACACACACACACACACACACACACACACACACACACACACACACACACACACACACACACACACACACACACACACACACACACACACATACACATACACACACAGTCACACACACACACATATCTTTGAAATAATTATATTAATAATAAAATAATAATAATAATTTGGATGATAATAATAATAACAATTATGAAAATGATGATGCCATTATTAACCATAATAATAGTAGAATAATAATAATAATAATAATAATAATAATAATAATAATAATAATAACAATAATGAAAATTTGATCTAGGCTAGATTTGTATAGTGACGCCTGTGTGATATGTAATGATCCATTTTCTGTGATGGTCTGCCCTCAGGGGTAGAGGGAGGGAGGGAGGTTTCACAGAGCGGCATTGTCAGCTGAGCTGCAATCGGCCAATGATAACACGCGCCTCAGATTCTGAGGCTCTGAGCCAATGAGCCTTACGCTACCATAAGTGTCTCGGCAGTCGGAAACTCGGAGTAGTCACTAGTCAGTTCTTGGTCTTGGTACTAGTCAGGAGTCTGTTTCGAGAAAAAAAGAAAAAAAAACATAATACCGAAATCCAATACCGACCAAATCATATACCGATACCGGTATACCGATGCAATACTAATACCGATACCGGTATACCGAAAAATAAAAATACCGGTAATACCGGTAATACCGGTGCTAAAATGCCGGTATTTCGGTATACCGGATACCGGTGCACATCCCTAGTGACTAGGGTTGTGCGGTATCAACAAAATACCGGTATTGCCGATACCGGTTTTCGGGAATAATACCGGTACGTCCTGACACCGGTATCAGTTACGATACCGGTATACCGATACCGGTGTCAAAATACCGGTATTACCGGTATCAGTATTTTATTTTTTCTTGTCTTTTTTTTACTTGTCCATTCTCAGACAATTATTAACCCCTACAGCATAGACCCCCCCTAAAATAAAGTTTCCTGTGGCGTCGGCCATTTCTTTTTTTAGAATTCTTAACCCCAACCGTACGTACAGCATAGACCCCCCTAAAATAAAGTTTCCTGTGGCGTTGGCCATTTCTATTTTTACAATTCTTAACCCCTACCGTACAGCATAGATCCCCCTAAAATAAAGTTTTCTGTGGCGTCGGCCATTGCTTTTTTTGCATCAGTAATTAGTATGTATAATGTAACCTCTAAATAAGGAAAATAACAATAAATTGATTAAATTTCCTTTTAACATTTATTTTTGGACAAAGAGTTCCTAAGATTCCTGGGAAAGACATAGTTTAGATAGATATATAGCCAGAGCTGGGTAGTATTTGAATACATTTGTGTATTAAGAAATGTATTTATAAATACATTAGTTTTCATGTATTTAAATACAGTAATTAAATACTTTAATGAGTATTTAAATACATTGTATTTAAATACATATAATATAGAAATGTAAATACTTTTTTTTCAGTTAATTTGGCCATAAATCCGCCCAACTATCAAGCAACCCTGATGTTACAGTGAACCAGTGTTTCCACTTTCTGGAAATTAA
Organism: Chionoecetes opilio; assembly: GCA_016584305.1. Classification (NCBI taxonomy): domain Eukaryota; kingdom Metazoa; phylum Arthropoda; class Malacostraca; order Decapoda; family Majidae; genus Chionoecetes; species Chionoecetes opilio. Next base: position 321,309 of record JACEEZ010019044.1, on the reverse strand, counting down.
CTTATTTTAAGGAAATTTAGGCCTAAGAAGGAAATTTCTAAGAAAAAGAAAAATCTTAGGAAATCCTAAGGAAATTTTTTTCTTCAGACATTTCAAGAGATATGTAGATTAAGTTAAATAGCCATGTGAGCTGATAATACACATTTTATTTGCCTTTGACAAAATGACCAAAGAACAAATTATCGGTGCTAATTTCTTATCATATTCATATCTATAGCATCTACCGCAGCAAGGATATCGGGGAATGGGGAGGAGGGAGGTGGAGCAAAGGTGGAGGGTGGCGACGGGCTGGCGGGAGTCGAGGTGTAATGCCAGGATTTAGATATAAGTTGTAGATTAAGATCAATTTACTTTCATTCTAAGATGAATGAGCGTAAGTAAACGTATTTAAATGATAAGCATTGTTCCTTGTAACATATCATTAATTAATTTCCTTCCTTCCTTTCTTCCCTTCCCCCCCTTCCATCATTCTCTCTCTCCTTTGTCTCCCGCCTGTAAATCTACTTCAAACCGGTTATTTCTGCGATCACTTAAGTTAGCGAATCTTAATCCCCATAGATTAAAACATTCTAGAATCAACAACAATCACTTCTTCTTCAGGTATTTTGAGCATTCGTATAGTAAATTGTTTTAGGAAATCCATGACATCAATCAGTTACCGTGGTTCGCTAAATTATTATCCTTTCTGGAAACCGCGGGAAGACACGGCCGTTCTCCTCGTGGGAGAATTTTGCGAAGGTTTAACACAGACTCGATTGTGGTATAGGGAAAAATGAAAAAAAATTTACCGACAAATTTTCATCATCGTTGAACATAATTTATTACACTGTTGCTCATAAAGTATTCCTTTTGCCCTCATATTCTAACCCGGTTGTTAATCATTCAATGTCGATGTTATAACTTATTAAGTCATGAAGTGTACCTTACGAACACTTGCTGTTTCCCGGGCGAAGCTCAACCCACGCCACCCCACGCCACGAGACCTCACTCTGCTCTTGGCTCTCACCCCAGTGCTGCCAGATGCAGGGAAATTTCCCTGTTTAAGGGAAATTCAGGTCACTACAGGGAAACAGGGAAGAAAATTGAAAATATACCAAAATATAGGGAAATTCGAAAGATACGGAATATATAAACTTTTTGTGTATATATCTCTAAATTACGAGAGAGAGAGAGAGAGAGAGAGAGAGAGAGAGAGAGAGAGAGAGAGAGAGAGAGAGAGAGAGAGAGAGAGAGAGAGAGAGAGAGAGAGAGAGAGATATTCGCTGTAGGCTAAGTCTCGAAATAGCCGTATCGTTCTCGTCCGGTTTTCGCACAGTGTCGGTACAGTACGTGTTCTGAGGTCCTATCTCAGACTCCCGTGAGTTCATTCTCAGTTCCCGGTAAAGCTTCCGTACTGATTGACGTTTGAAGTGTCTGAAGGATTTCTGTTACTGTGTTATTGATGTGACCTGTAGCTACTCTCATTGCGTAAAATGATTGCGAGTCGCGTCTACACAACCCCTCCCACACGTCTCAGACAGCCCCGAGTAAACGGTCACTACTACAACTTTTGACCTGTGACGGGCTGTGGTTCAGTAAGGGCCCTGTCAGTTAGTGACCACCATCGGGATTTATATACCAGGGGTCACTGCTGCAGGGGGCATTGAAGTGCACGGCGTCCTACTTGGAAAGTGCACTACAGCAGTGGATTGAAACGGAGCTGGGGCCTGATTGACTGCTGCCTCCCAAGAAAGCGCCAGGCAAGGCTGCCGCACCACCCCTGAACTTCCACACTGAGCCTACACCAACACTACATTAGACCTCATAACACACACAGATAGCCCCGAGTTAACGGTTACAACTACTACTCTCGACCTGTGACGGGCTGTGGCTCAGTTAGGGTCCTGACAGTTAGTGACCACCATCGGGATTTAAGGTACCAGGGGTCACTGCTGCAGGAGGCATTGAAGTGTACGGCGTCCTACATGGAAAGTACACAATCCGCAGTGGATTGAACGGAGCTGGGGCCTGATTGACTGCTGCCTCCCAAGAAAGCGCCAGGCAAGGCTGCCGCACCACCCCTTGAACCTCAAGTTCCCTCATGTCACCCCATGTTAGCCATAGATTACAGCTTTCAATTTTCCTCACAAATTCCATGCAGTTTATCTATATTGCATGGTATCACTTCTTTTCCGGCCAGCTTCGGCTGGAGGGATGGGTGGGTGGGGAGGAGTCTTCTACTTCCTATCCTTTCTCTCTTATTATCTAGTTAGTGTAGTGTAGTTAAAGCAAACAGTCTTGTAAGGACCTATCGGTCTGTTGCTGTTTGTGTTTCCTTTGTATTCCTTTGTATTCCATCTTCTCTTTCACTCTCACCCTCCTCCTCGCCCTCTTAATTCTTATTGACGTCACTTCCCCCAGCGCGGCAAAAGGGAGGTGACGTTACCTTCTTTACCTTGATACGGGGTGTCCACCAGCGACCCTCACGTGTGACTCAGAACTAATGCTTAGAACGACAGTGTGTCCATCTGCGTCCACTCGTCTTATGTAGGAATACTTAACAATTGAAACTGCGGAGGTGATAGTCTTCTCGAATGTGTGTGTCGTTCCCGGCTACCATATAAGTCTCTTCATAATGTGTCAAGCAACTTAATGTATTTATCTTCATGTAATACGCCCTCAGTAATTCTTCAATGTTCCATTAATAGTGTTAACCTTCGTGGAGATGAGTGTTTGGTATTAACAAATCTGAATTCTGAGGTGACTGATTCTTATGTAGGTTAATCAACCCAGGTGACATGCAAAGTGTGTTAAGGAGATACTTACTCACAGTCCTCCGATCCTAATTACGTGTTAACTCAGTCAAAATATTCATTTGAAATATAAAATTCACGCTACGTTCTTGTCGACAAATATAAAAATTCTGTTCAAGAGTTAAACTCTTTAAGGATAAATCTTGAACTGGTGGCAGCATACTCATAATATGATCTTATATTTCTTTTTGTAACACTGCTGGGTTCATTGGAGGAATAAGTAAATCTCATAACGGACCCACGTTCACGGCAACACAGAGGGACAGGGGGGTAGAGCTCTAACGACAAGTTCAGTTCCTGTCCTGCTGTCTGATAAACACTATTCGCGTGTCTGGGATTCTGTGCTCATCAGTCCCTAGTATTCGGTGCTTCCTCCAGCCATTTCTATACTGTATTTAGCTCCAAAAATTTCATATTGTTGAAAGTGTGTGCAAACTTTTATGACAATAATGCAACTCGAACATTGTCACGGAGTGGATTCCATAGTGTGGTAGATGGTTTATAGAATTCTCAAAGGAATGCATACTTATATTGCAAATAGAAGAAAGAGTTTGGAAATTTAGATTTCATAATTTTGTGCCTATGGAGATTTTATAATTAAATTAAGTAAGTGAATACTTTCGAAACTTGATTTAATTCATGGCATAAAACTTTGTGTGTATTTAAAATGTATTTACAAATTTATTTGAATACAATTAATGTATTTAGTATTTCAATACATTCGTAAAATGTATTTAGTATTTAGTATTTAAATACATTCGTAAAATGTATTTAGTATTTAGTATTTAAATACATTCGTAAAATGTATTTAGTATTTGGTATTTAAATACATTTCTCCCATGTATTTAGTATTTAGTATTTAAATACATTCAATGTATTTAGTGCCCAGGGGGGGCATTTTGGAACACTACTAAGACCATCTTAGGGGACTAAGACCATCTTAGCGCTAGTTGGACATTTTCGGAAGCAAATTTCGCTCCGCCTAAGACAGTGCAGCGAGTGTAGGCTAAGGCAGGGTTGGGGTCGTCTTAGCCCGCAATTTTCTCCGTCACCATAACAACAATGGTTATATTATTGGTTATATATTATATATTTTAGACTGTATATAGTAATTAGGCTGTATAATACACTATGTATATATATATATATATATATATATATATATATATATATATATATATATATATATATATATATATATATATATATATATATATATTATATATATATATATATATTATATATATAGGTGTGGGCTATATATATATTATATATATAGGGGTGGGCTGGGTGGAATATATATGATTTGCGACAGAAACGGTTAGCAGATTAATTCTAAACATATCAAAACACACCAGAAAAAAAGTGTCGTTATTCACGATAATATCACATACTGGCTATGATATGTGTGTGGAGGATGAAAAGGGGGAAGGAAGAGGAGGGAGAAGAAATAATAGAAGAAAAAAAAGAGACAGAGACAGAGACAGAGAGAGAGAGAGAGAGAGAAGAGAGAGAGAGAGAGAGAGAGAGAGAGAGAGAGAGAGAGAGAGAGAGAGCTAGACTCCCTCGGCGTGTAAAGGCTGATTCACACTGGCGTTTTTTCGGCATTTTTATCTGACGAGAAGTCGGTCTCTTGCGGGCTAGTGCGGAGATTACGTTCACACACGCAATTCGTTTCGGGAGACAAATCTTCTTCTTCTTCTTGATATAGTTTCATTTTTTACTTGATATCATCTACTAAATTAAACCCCACGTCTAACCTAACATAATCTGATTTAAACTAACAACCGTTTATGGCTACCCGGTAGCTAAAACGGAACATTTTCGGTATTATATGTATCGCCATTGGCATGGGAAATTTGGATTCAAATTAAGGATGAAAAGATCTGCACGATGATGTAAGTTAAATTTGTTAGTTTTTAGTGCCCAATACCAAAATTTACCAATAATTGGGGTAATTTGGGAGAGGGGGGGTGCTGGCTTCCTGCGTTTATTTGAATTTGGGGGCGCGAAATTCTGGTAAAGTCGGTAATAAGCCCCGAGCGATCGGTGTGTGATTTTTTTTTTAAACTTATTGCGATCATGACACCAGCCCCAGACCCAGACCCCTTCTCGTCAGATCAAAATGACGAAAAAACGCCAGTGTGAATCAGCCTTAACACTGCACTGTGACTGTAGCAGAAATACATATCTGGCAACTCAAAGAGAAGGAAGACGAGGGAGAAGAAATAATAGAAGAAAAAAAAGGAGAGAGAGAGAGAGAGAGAGAGAGAGAGAGAGAGAGAGAGAGAGAGAGAGAGACTCGGCGTGGTATACGTATTTCCCGCCAATACAGACTTGTGTCGCGCGCGCTGTTTGGGTTAGGTGGCACTAAGAAGGGTTGGCCTTCTGTCCCCTTACACGAGGCTAAGATGACGCCCGAAAATGCTTCCTTAGTAATCTTTTTGGCCCGGTATAACTAAGTCGGTCTTAGGACGCTAAGAGGGTGTAGTTTAGAGCCCCTTCGAAAATGCCCACCCAGCTCTGTATATAGGTGTCTTGCACGTGACGTCACAGCCCTCGCTGTGCAGGCGAAAAGCGTGGGAAATGCGAGCTGGAGGACCAACAAACTCCACTTGCCGCCCGTGTTTGCCAGCTTATGGTAATTTTCCCCTACTAAATATATGTTTATCAGTATAAAAGATATATTATTATCTTCGGAAATGTTTGTTCTATAATATTATCAAATAAAAAACCGTAAAACACTCTAAATAACTGCCCTTATGAGACTTTCAAGAAATATACATGAACTTAATATTCTATCAAACTCTTCGTCATTTAATCCTCGTCCTCAACAGTCAACAAATGTTTTAGATGTTTTCTTCGGAGACAAGAACACGGGCCAACCTGAACGTGACCTGTCGTGAAGGGATCTCTTCCCCCCCCCGAGACTCAGGCCCGGTTCACACTTCACGTTTTTGCTACGTGCGTCTTGCTATCGGGACGTCACCGTGACGTCACGATGACGTTACCTCGTCCCACTGGTCACTCCCGCTCGCTCTTATCAGAAAACATTGCAGTATAAAACCGCCTTGCTTTCCTTACTCCCCCCCTTTTTTTTTTACTCCTGTCGCGGTTGCCTAGTTTTTGTTCTCTCTCTCTCTCTTCTCGCTCTTCCCTCTCTCTCTCTCTCTCTTTTCCTCTCTCTCTCTCTCTCCTCTCTCTCCTCTCCTCTCTCTCTCTCTCCCCTCTCGCTCTCGCTCTCGCTCTCGCTCTCGCTCTCGCTCTCGCTCTCGCTCTCTCTCTCTCTCTCTCTCTCTCTCTCTCTCTCTCTCTCTCTCTCTTATAGCTATTAACTGGTACTGTCTGGAGACTTAAAATCTTTCAAGATATGGGAGATTTACGAATCTTTATTTCAAGCTTTCAAGCTTAGGGTAAATTTTTTAAGATCTTGAAAAAAAATTTCAAGCGCTGGCAGCACTGGTGGTGGTGGTAGTGCTGTGGTGGAGGTGTGGGGTTGTCATGTAACGGCGGTCGTACGGCGCTTTTTTGTTTTCGTTTTAGCGGGATTTTCGCGGCCGCTCCCGGCCCGTCTGGGACTAGGCTAGTCCCGGACGGCCACTGTTTTTGCGAGGCCCGTTTAGACCGGGCTGGAACGGACTGGGCCGGGCTGAGCCAGCGAGCAGGACCAGGTTGGACCAGTGTGGGGGAGAACTGGCGCATGCGCACTACAGTCAGCGGGGAAAAGGGGACCAGGAGCTTCTCGTGCTGCTGATAGACATGAAACACCATGATGGTCGACCATAAGACTATAGTATCACAGGGGTGGTAGTTGTAAAGTCTTCAGCACAGGTTAAAAGGCGGACGACAAAAAGGATATTTGACAAATGGACGCCTGCCGCCTCCACAGTTCAGTTCAGTATCGCCCACTCGATCCCCCAGCCAATAGGGAAAGACGAATGGGACGGGGCCAGTCTCGAAAGTAATTTTCGCGACCATTCAATTTCCCCCTGACCCGGTTCCCGGGCTGGACTGAACCAGGGCGGTGAACGTCACGAAAATGCGCTACTAGTCGCCAATCAGCGCGCGAATTTGTCGTACCATAAAGCCTGCCACCACACCCACCGGCGCGGCCTGTCCCCCCGACAAAAAGTGGCGGGGCAAACGTTCGCCGGACGAGAGCCACACAACAACACCGGCCGCCTCATGAAAATATACAGTACACGTCGGACCACCGTGGTGACAACATGAATCTGCTGTCCGAAAATGACTTGTTGGTGATGGCTGCATGTGCAGCCATATATAGGGTCGTGTGGACACGACCCGGACAGTAAAGTGAATAATATTCATAAAAAAAGAAGGTATTGAGCTACAGGAGAGATTTTGTGCTTAAAAGAAAGCTTAACTAATTCCCCATCTTATGCTATAAGTTTCATATATGTAGATATCATAGCATTGGTTTTACAGCCGTTTTTAAAATCCAGAATTCCGGGTCCGGGTCGAGACCGCGTGGTTACGACCCGAACGGGGGTGTGTCTCAACCCGGACGGATGTTTTGGTCCACCAAAAAAACACTTACACCAATGTTTTATATTTTTTCTTACTAAGAACATCCAAAACATGACACTGAAAGGTGGAATAAAACAATTGGTAGCAAAATATGAATGTAATAAAAAAATATATATGATAAAAAAAAAGGTAACTGAATTCCTTAAAACTGCGCCTGCGGGTTAATGCATGTTAAAGTCCCTCAAGGGAGGGAGGACCTTGATCAGGTTTGCTTGTCGTTGGGTGGTCCCCGTGCTGACTGTGAGGACCCCCAACACCCTGCTGCGGTCGACACTGTCGACATCCCCGATGGCTGGGAAGTGGAAGGTGTCCTTCAGCAAGGGCGACTTTATCCTCAGGAAGTCCAACTGCAGCCGCCCGTCTTCCTCCAGGGAAATGACCTTGGCCACAAAGTGGACAAGCTCCTCAGACCTCTTCCCTTGAAGACAAGCTGGACCAGGACAAAGTCACCCACCTGGAAAAAAAAATGAAAAAAAAAATGAAAAAAAAGAATGAATATGGAATGAATGAATAAGGAATTTGGCTTTAAAACCAAGCACTGGGGAATCAAAGGCCATTCAGCTAGGCTACTAAATTTGACAATTAAATAGAAATTTTCTTCTAGACTTGCTTATGCAATAGATGAACATAATCTAGGCTATGATAGGCTACAAATTTGAAATATAAAAAAAGTCCTTCACCTCTGGCTCCTTCTGGACGAAAGGATAGGTTGCAGCATCATGCTCGAGCTCTTCTGCAAACTCATCTGAATATTCAGATGAGTCGTCACACAGTGCAGGATTGTCGGCAGCCTCCTCATCGCTGCTGCTCGCCTCAACTGGCTCAGACCTCCTCCTCTCTTTGCCGCCTGTCGTGCCTCCTGCTCTCTCTTCTTCTCTCTCTTCTTCTCCTCCGACCTCCGCTTCTTCTCCTCTCTGGCTGCTTTCTTCTTCTCCTTCTCATCGCAGCTGGTCAAGAGCCTCCTCATCCTCAGTCAGGATGCAGGCGCGGATCTTCTTGCGCCCCTGGCAGCAGGGCGTGGAGGAGCCTTCGGGTAGGGCTGCACAGCTTCGGGAGTGACGTCGAGAATTGGAGGAGATGAAGCTGTTGGAGTTGGAGTCTGCCGAGGTTGGGGTGCTGCTTCAGGAGTGCTAGCCGCTGAAGCAAAGAAGGCTGGTGACATCCTACCTATTCCAGATGGTCCAGGCTGAGGTTGGTCAGGCTCCAATGAAGATGGTGTCAAGGGTGCGGCAAGAGTTTGTGGCAAATCATCATCATCATCAGGAGGGGCCTGCTCTGTGACTTCTGCCCCAGCAAACGCATCATCTGGAAAGATGTTGCGGTTGACGGGAAAGATGCCAGTAGCGCGAAACCCATTGGTGATGTTGGTGACATTACAAACCTTGTCCCAGGCCTTTGCACGCCATCTCTGGCAACATATGTTCCGTGATGGGCACGTGAGTGTTTGAGAGTTTGAAATCGTCCTGAATGGATCGCAGGACAGACTTGAAGGGGCCAAAGACACTTACATCTAATGGCTGGAGTTTGGCTGTAGTATGAGGTGGCAGCGTGACAATTACGATGCCATGCTGTATCGCATACTCAGCCGCATGAATGCTCATGTGACACTCAGCATTGTCCATTATCAGCAGTATCTTATTCTCCATTGAAGAATAAGACACCTTATGGAGATGCTCGAGTGTCTGCACGAAACACTCATGGTCCATCCAACCGTTAGCCTGCAAGAGCACTGTGGTTCCAGGAGTAGTCCCTCTCTGAAAATCAGCATGCATCTTCTTTCGTGCGATGATAACACTGGAGGGAAACCATGCCCTGCAGCATTAACAATCCCCACGAAAGTCATATGATTGCCTCTCTCCCGAGCAACCTGCGAAGCAACAGGACGACCTTTCTCACAAACAACCTTACATGGCTTCATCACAGTGGACAAGCCACTCTCATCCAAGTTGAAAATCCTGGCTGGCATGAAACTGTGTCGCTCGACAGCTTCCACGTAAGCCTTGAAGAAGACTTCAACGTTTACGCGGTTGAAAGCCATCGCGCGCGCAAGTGACATGCCCTCCGGAGCCTTCAATGCAAGTCTTGGATGACGGAACATATACCCGTAATACCAGTCACGGGTGGCCATACCTACCCTCCTCCAGACATCAGAAATAGCCGGACTGCCAACAGCCTCTGCATACTTCAGGACCATCCTCCTGAAAGCTCTCGTCGACAGCCCGTAGAACATGCGCGAGATCTTGATCGAGTATTCCTCGATGAAGTGTTCCTGCGCATCAGTGAAAACCTTCTTGATGTTCTGGTGCTTAGGCACGAACGTCCTCCCATCACTCTCCTTGAGGGACCGAGTGAAAGCATCCTGAAAAAATAAAACAAAGGTAAAGTGGGGAGCATAGGCCCTATAGGCTAAATGAAAAGTAAAGTTCTTACCCATAGGCCTGAAATAGAAAGGTAAGTTCTTTGGCTAGCCTAGGCCTACCCATATAAATTAAAATTTAAGAGGGCTTAGATTTATGATTTATTTAAGCTTACCCCAAGAGTCGAAACCTTCACTCCAAAAAGGTTGCACGCAGTGCGGATGCTACAGCCTGTCTCAATGCGGTGGTTAAATGCCTTCTCCAAGTTGGTCCTATCCGTGGTTAGGATGTTTCTCGGCTGGTAGTTGCGAGGCATGGGAACCATGGCTGCGAGGCACGAAGGATCTGAAAGAGATAAATGGCATTAGAGACATAATGAATATTGTTTATAAGTTCATAATGAAAATATATTTTGACCTTTTCAAAAACCCATAATTTGTTAGTTTAGACAATCAATAACTTTATACAAGGTAATAAACAGTATTAATACTTGTTCCATGTTAAAATTCTATTGCCTGACCAATTAATAAATTTTAGAAAATAAAAATTCTTCTCCTAGCTCTGTGTTCTCGACCCGGACAAACAAAAAATCTTCTCCTAGCTCTGTGTTCTCGACCCGGACAAACCTGTCCGAGTCGAGACCACACCACATTTTTTTTTTCCGGCCACCCCACACGGCGCAAATTTGGTTTAGGCACTTCGTATTTTCACTGATTTTATGCCAATATGGCTATATTACATAACAAAATTTACCACAAGTTGATCACGCCATATTCGTGGTCATGGCACAATATATCCTGATGCCGAAAATTAAAATCCCGACCTCTTTAAATCGAAATTCTTACCTTGCTTACAAGCGAAGCATCGGCGGGGAGGTTTGCAAATGGCGTCTAGTTAGGACCGCCCTCCCTCATACGTCATAGCTCTGACGTCATCCTAGGCTCGATCGTTCATTGGTTAATCAAGACTGTCCGGGTCGAGACCTTGTCCGGGTCGTGTACACACGACCCTACTACTTATAATATAATACGTCATACTATATATAATACGTCATATATAATACCTATATTATCATAAATACAATTATTAGTGGTACAATTAGTCATTATCTGGCCGAGCGAGGGGCGGGCCGCGCCGGAAGGCACCCACACACACGCAGGCGACAGGCCGCACCGGACGGAATTTTCGAGCGCCGACTGATTTTCATCCGGCCGCTGCGACAGGCCCCGCCGGATGAAAAACACCCCCACACACACACACCGGCCGCCTCTAGCCACGCCCCTTTTCGTCGGCCGGACAGGCCGCGCCGGTGTGTGTGTGGCCGGCTTAATGGAGTCGCAGGTATCGTACTGGATCATTTAATTAAAAGATTATATATATATTACCCAACATACATAAAAAGAAAGAGAAAAATGCATTGGTCACAAGTATAGAGAAAAATGTTCATGTATTGAGAGATTTAAAGTTGTCCACATTTTTTTCGTCTAAGCGGAGACGACACTATGGACATCTGGCGGCTTAGACCATGAAATACAAACGGTGATACGTCGAATTGGCGGCTCCGAATCTTATGCGGGGTTCAGACTACACGTATTTGCTACGTGCGTCTTGTCAACGTGATGTCATCGTGACGTCACTTCCTGCTTGTGTGACCTTGAAAGACGTGCGTCTGGAGGCTCTTAAGATTCGGAGCCGCCAATTCTTTTGGCGGGCTGCGTGAGCGGTGGTGCCACAATTTATAGAACATTATACGTAACTAAGTTTTGCAATATCAAAATAATGCTGTTTCCAAGGTCTGATTTAAAATATATTTATTATCAGTGATTCTGGAAAACAATATTAGTAATGGAAGACATACATGATGTGAAAATATTGTGCCCCGCTGCTTGAAGGCGGAACAGCGGCAGCGCTGCTTGAATGCTCCACCAAAACCACTATACCTATGGTGTATTTTCCTGCGTTATTTCTCGTGTTCTCTAGTTCTAACCCTCTCACGTGCCCCTCTAGTAGCTACTGTGTCGCCCACAATGTGGTGTGTGCTCCACAGTCCTGGTTATTCTGCTGCCACCACCCACATTAAGTGGGAAAAAATATATAAGTGAATAAAAATAAAGGATGTAAGAAAATATATAAGTACTGGCTGGATCTAAATAATAATTCGTTAATAAATCAGGCTTAATATATTTGTCACTTTACTGTATCACTTTCCAACTTGTGTACACTCACAAGTTGTCTTAATTATAAGTATTCTTATCCCCTAACGATACGCACACGTAGTGCTCAAGTCGGTATTCTATCCTAATGTAGTTTGTTATCTCTGGTAACTTCAGTCGTACTGTTATCCCGCTAACGATACGCACACACAGTGCTCAAGTCGTTATTCTATCCTAATGTAGTCTGTTATCTCTGGTAACTTCAGTCGCACTGTTACCACATTAACAATACGCACACACAGTGCTCAAGGCGTTATTCTATCCTAATGTCGTCTGTTATCTCTGGTAACTTCAGTCGCACTGTTACCACATTAACGATACGCACACACAGTGCTCAAGTCGTTATTCTATCCTAATGTAGTCTATCACACTTCCAAATTCCCTCTCACTCTTTTTCTGTTCCCTTCTCACTTCGCTGCCTCACACGGCTGGCTGTCATACGCTGCAGTTTCACCCACTGCTAACTTGGGACCGCCTGGCCACCAGGTCCACCAACAGCTCCTACCTTGGGACCCTGATAAACATATTCCATTACAGGAGGTCCCGTTATACGAAAATTCGGTATACGATATCCGATGATACGAGATGTGTAAATTAGGGTCTATTTTCAATATACGAGATCGAAAATCCAATGATACGACATTCAAACTGGGGTGAGTAAAAATTATCAAGTTAAAATTGTGCGCCTACCACTCCCAGGCTGGACAAAAGGGGATTTGGTTGACCCCAGTGAGGTCACCCTAGCAAGCCATGACCTGAAGGGTAATTAAGCATATGGCCCGCCTGACATTTAGGGTAATTAGCAGGTGTGCGGCCCCAACCTTGGGACCGCAGTCAGGTCACCCTAGCAAGCCGTGACCTGAAGGGTAATGAAGCATAAGGCCCGGCCTGACATTTAGGGGTAATTAGCAGGTGTGCGGCCCCAACCTTGGACCGCAGTCAGGTCACCCCTAGCAAGCCGTGACCTGAAGGGTAATTAAACATAAGGGCCCGGCTGACATTTAGGGGTATGTAATTAGCAGGAGTGCAGCCCCAACCTTGGGACCGCAGTCAGGTCACCCCTAGCAAGGCGTGACCTGAAGGGTAATTGAGCATATGGCGCGGCCTGACCTTTAGGGGTAATTAGCAGGTGTGCGGCCCCAACCTTGGGACCGCAGTCAGGTCACCCCTAGCAAGGCGTGACCTGAAGGGTAATTGAGCATATGGCGCGGCCTGACCTTTAGGGTAATTAGCAGGTGTGGGGCCCCAACCTTGGGACCGCTACACTACCTTCTCTTGTATCACGCGGTGTCCCTACATTACAACGTCTTTTTTTTGCTTGTTATGCATGTTTTATGTTTAATTAATGTGCTGTTATGTTATTTTGTGTGCTATTTCTCTTTCAGAATGCTTTTTCTACAGAATAGGTAGTACAGTGTGGGTAATATAGACGCTGTGTGTTTGTTGTGTTTGCTACAGTTTATTTTAGCTTGAAAAACATGTTTTTTTTTGGTTTTTTATAATTGATGGTCCTGGAACCAAACCTATATTTTACCATTAGTTATGTGTTTCGTTATACGAGATTTCGCTTTACGAGTATGCCAGGTGGAACCTAACTGCTCGTATCTTCGGGACCTCCCTGTACACCTACATCAATCAATCAATCATTGGGGGCATACGCCGGGGGGCGCGTCGCCTCGCCCACCCTACGACGCCACTCCCGGGGGTCACCACGCGCGAGTTCCCATGCAGGCTCCTTTCCCATACCAAGCAGCTCTCGACAAGAAACATCAACTTGCCCCAGCCACGAGCCTGTGGGCGCCCCCTTGGCCTCCTCCACGCCGGATTGTCTCTTACAGATACAACCCGATGGGAAGGATCGGTTTTCAGGGTAGCGTGCCACATGCCCATATAGCCCAAGTTGGCGCTGACGGACTATGCAGGTAATAGGCCTCGATTCAGTCTCACGGTGCAATCGTGATTTGACACGTAATCATCCCAGCGATACCCCATGATTCTGCGAAGACACTTATTACCAAAGGCATTGATTGTCTCTTCAAGTCACTATTTAGTATCCATGTCTCACAACCATAGAGTAAGACAGGGATCACAAGCGACTTGAAGATCCGGATCTTTGTCCTCCTGCACAGGTACCGACAACGCCAAATACTCCTGCTGAGCGAGTCCATAACACCGTGGGCTATGCCAATCCGTCGTAAGACTTCTTGACGTGACCCACCGTCATTATGGACTGCGCTACCAAAGGTATGTAAAACTTTCCAAGATCTCAATGTCCTCGCCACACGCATGAACAGACTGTACTGCTTCATCTAGTAAGTCTCCAAATACCTGGACCTTGGTCTTGAGCCAGGAGACTCAAGTCCCAAAGGCTTTGCCTCCTCGTGCAGCGCCTCGAGAGCCATCACCAGGACTCCAGCGACTCAGCAAAGATTACTGCATCATCGGCAAAAACAAGATCAGTGATCTTGGTGTTGCCGACGGATGCCCACAATCACTTGATCTACAACCTTGTCCAATACCCAGTCCATCAAGCGTTGAAAAGTGATGGGGCAAGGACGCACCCCTGCCTCACTCCTGTATTCACAGAAAGAAGCTGGATACACCTGCCCCACACTTCACAGCACTCTCAGTCCCAGAATACAGACCAGTTATCAAACCAATAGTCCTTGCAGGAATCCCTCGAAGTCGCAGAAGATCCCAGAGTGACTCACGATGCACTGAGTCAAACGCCTTCTTGAGATCAACATAGGCTGCAAGCATCCCCTGTCGAAACTCACGTCGGCGTTCCACCAGGACACGAAGCGCTAGGATACGGTCCGTTGTTGACTTACCAGGCGTGAACCCAGACTGCTGAGGTCTCTGATGCTTCACCAGATGACTGCGAAGTCGTGTCAGCAATAGATGGGCAAGCACCTTGCCTGGTACGCTGAGCAGTGTAATACCGCGGTAATTGTTGCAGTCCTGACGGTCCCTTTCCCCTTTCCAGATAGGGACGACCAGCCCCCTTTTCCAGTCAGGAGGAATGGTACCTGATTGCACACGGCAGTCAGGACAGCATGCAACCCGCGGATCATGGCCTCACCCCCAGCTTTGAGGAGCTCCGCACTGATATTACAAACACCAGCTGCCTTTCCACCCTTCAACTTTGCTACAGCCTCTCTGACTTCGTCAAGAGAGGGTGCGGTTTCGTCAATGGGAGGATCGGCATCCACTGCCTGTAACCCAGTGGTGTGAAGCTGCTCAGTTGGAGGGTCCACCGTGAACAACTGCCCAAAGTACTCAGCCCAACGAGCCATCTGCCCATCCATGTCCGACACGAGGCGCCCATCTGCTGTTCGAATAGCACTCGCCCGAGAAGGAGACTTGGAACGGAGCTTCTTCAGGGCTCGGTAGGCGGGTCGGAGGTCATTAGCGTTCAAATGACCCCCGACATCCTCAGCGAGACTCCTGACATACCTCTCCTTGTCTCTCCTCAGGAGGGTTCTAGTCCGGCGTGACAGAGCCCTGTGCTGGTCCCGGTTCCCAGCCAGCCTGGCAGCGCGACTCTCCTCGATTTTCTCCAGCGTCAGCGTCTCCGTCTCCGACACCTACATCTCTACCCTATAAACCTTCTGTCACATACCTTTTCCAAGGGCGAGAATATCACCTCCCCACAGGCGACTTAACCCAGAGAGTGTCTGACTGCTTCTAAGGCTATCATGACGTTAAACTCCCCTTCTCACTTCGCTTCGGTACGTGGCCAACTACCACTGGTCTAAAATATAACCCTCTCTCACTAACCAGTGATTTAGGACTGAGGAGTGGAGGGAAATTACTCGTTAGTTAATTGATAATTATTAGTTACTTCATCTCTTCCCCTATTAATGTAATTTCCCGCGTTACATGGCTTCTTCCCCCCCCAAAAAAATTCCCTTATTCCTCAGTCCTTCATCAAGCATCCTACCAGATATCTAACTAAATATTTTTTTAAAAAATATCATATAAATCACACATTAATTTCATATAAATTCACATAGGATCTTCTACCATCCACAAACAAATATTATCATCCCGCCCGATCCAATTCTTCCAATGAAAGTTACAACAAAATGAGATAGTATGTATTCTTAACTTATCACTTCCCTCACCAAGAGCAGATTTAACCAGTTTGGGGAATACATATTTAATGTAATGACTTTACTACCTTGAAATGAGAACCTTCTCACTTCCTCTCTTATTTGACTAGGCCGAAGCCATATAGAGTCGCAACTGGACTCATCCCTCTAGTCATTAATGGCTATTTTCCTTTTTTTACCCCACTAATCCTAGGCGTAGGTGCGTAGGGAGAAATCACGACCGGATTTACTCCATACCCTCAGTATCTTGGGATAAGGCTCACCTCCTTCTTGAGGCATACATACTCCTGCGTCTATCACCCATCGAGCAAAGCTCAGAGCCAAGCACATCCTCGGGTCTTACGACAACCTAGCGGGTTTAGTGTTCAGTGCAAACTGTGTACACCCTCTAAAGCAAATTTTTTAAACCACTACAAGTCTGTCTAGGGGACCTTCCTCTACATCTCTTTCACTAGAGAAAGTGGTGAAAGTTAATCTCTTTCTCTCTAGAGATTTACTTATCGTCTGTCATTAACATTCCTCTAAGTATCTCCTCACTGGTCTCCTCTCTCTAGGTGGGGGTTGCTCAAGTTCTTCCTCTACTATTATTATCTCTGCTGGTTCCAACAGCCAGCCATCTTGTCCTACATATCGCTTAATTTGCTCGGCCGCGCGCTGTACATGTTTGCCGTCAAATATATTTTCTAATACATATGAACCTCCATCTCTCTTAATTTCCACCACTTTGTATGGTCCCAACCACTTAACTGAAAGTTTTCTATTGGTGCCCGTCTCAAAACGTTCTCTTTTCACCCACGCCAATTCGTCCCTTTCTAACCTTTCATTTTTTCTTTTCACATTAGCTTTCTCCCACCATTTTCTACCTCTCTCCAAATTTGTTCTTTTGATGATTTCGTGTGCCACTGTTGTTTCATCCTCTGAGTCAATTTGTGGTAACTTCACACTAATCAACCTTGGAGCGTATCGGGAAAAAAAAAAGCATAGAAAGGTTGGGTACCCATTGTTTCATGCACTGCACTATTTAACACTCTTTGGGTTTCTAAGAGATAATTGGGCCATCTATGAGGATAACCCTTGCACAGGTTCGAGAGAATCGTTTGCATTGTTTTGTGCATCCTCTCTGAGATACTATTACCTTGTGGATGGTAAGGCGTGGTGTATCCTAATTGTATCTCACATGAGTCACACAACTCTTTGAATTGTTGTGACGTAAACTCCTTAGCATTATACAATAACAAGGTATGTGGTGCTCCAAATAGACTGACATATTCCCTAAAATTCTTACATACTTTCTCGGTCATCCTAGTCCTTAATTTATAAAAAGCAGTAAACCTACTATAATAATCTATTATGGTTAATACATAGCGGTATCCGTGGGCTCCCGTTCCCATGTCGGTTATGTCTATGCTTATCCTCTCTAGAGGTTTACTTACTGATGGTATTTCTTGCCATTGTTGTTGGAGTCCACGACTACCCTTATGCTGTTGACATGTTAAACAGTTTCTCACATATTCTCTCACATCCGTTTTCAAGTTGGGCCAATAAAAATAGCCTTCTGCTTTATTTATTGATTTCCTCTGCCCTAAATGACCTGATTCCTTATTGTGAATTAATTCCAAAGCCGCTTGCTTCAGTTCACTAGGCAAAACCAATAAATAGTGTATACTGTTATCTAACTGCTGTTTAGTTAAATATAAAATTCCTTCTTCTATTACGAACTGATCTAAAGTATTTCTGGGATATTTAGATCTGGGTATTCTGCCTCCTTCTAGATACTCTATCATTTCTCTCCATCTACGGTCCTCTCGTTGCATTTCCTTTACTTCTTCTTTAGTTTTTCCTAACCACCTCTCTTCTACTTGACATCGAATGATTCTTACTGGTCTACTAAGTTGGTCTGCTACAGTGTTCTTTTTCCCTGCTTTATACTCTATTTGATACCTATAGTCTCTCATCTCTAGGATCCATCTGTTCATCCTAGGTGACTTGGTTCGTTGTTTAAAGACTGACACTAACGGTTGGTGGTCTGTTCTGATGATCACCTTGGTACCCCACAGGAAATGATGAAACTGTCTGCAAGCTAAAACTATTCCTAAGCTTTCCCTATCTGTTGCTGAGTATCGCGTCTCAAATGGTTTTAATTTCTTGGAAAAATAATGAGATTACTTGGGCTTTGCCTCTCATCCTATACTGCATCCAGTTACTGCTCCTACGTGAGTTTGGCTAGCATTCGGTATCCAACTCAAAATGGTTTTATTAAGTTGACTTAGTTAAGATGGGAGCACTAGTCAGTTTATATTTTAAATATCTGAAATGCTTGCTGGCTTTCTCTGACCATTGACTGAGTTATCTTTCTTGGGTCAAATTAGTGATAGGGCACTGCTATATTCCCAGCAAACACCTACGTAACCTTACGTTTTGAGAAGGTAGCGTTTTTGGTAACGCAGGAAATTCGTAGTATATACGTAAATCATACGGTACACTCTTGAATTGTCTATGTTGTATTTAGTAGTGTTTGGTTACGTCGCTACGATACGTTTTTGAACTAATTAAGACGTTATAGTAATACGTGTTTCTTCTACTAATATATACGTAGTGGTTTTCCGTTTCAATACGTAGTTATAACTTTATGATGTAAACGGGATTATTAGAGGATTCAAAACGTTATAATTTACAAATGATACGTGGTGATACATATGTTAAGATACGTAAGCTATTAAGTTAATTGAATTGTGTATGTTGTATTTAGGTTAGTGTTTGGCTTACGTCGCTACGCAATACGTTTTTAACGTAATGAAGACGTTACAGAAATACGTTGTTTCTTCTACTAATATATTACGTAGTGTGTTGACAGAAATTGGGGGGTCACGGGTAGGGGGGTTTTAGAATGGTCAACGTTACTTGAATGATATTTATTTGGGATGATTTGATAATGATTACAACTTGAATGGAGAATTTAACTTAGTCTTCTGACTTCACATAGATATAGTATGACCACGTCTCACTGCGGAGAGTACTGAAAAGGGGGATCGTACTAAGGGGAAAGGAAATAAGGTTTAGGTTAAGGGATTGCTGCCACCAGCCTGGCGAGTAGTTCACTATGATTACTCCTGGGCACGTTTGATTAATATTAATAGTAGATTGATCTTGGTAGTCGTGGTTGGTACGTGGAATATACGAGTAAAGGCTGACTCTTTGGAAGGTGTGGGGAATTACGTCCTAACACAGATAATCACCTGGGTTTTATAAAAACACAAGAACTATATTTGCAAATGATATCTATTCTATTCATAGTGACCTATAAGTCTCTTGCTTGAAGATCAGATCCAACATATAAGGGTTAACACTATACGAGAAACTGCTACTCGGAAAGCGTAAGAGAAGAACTTTACACTGACACAGGAAACTCTTCCTTAGGTGATGAAAGGAAGTCTTATGAGCATAACTCTCTCACTAGAAATTTCTATTCAGTGAATTGCCCTACACTTAGGTAACATTACCACTTAATAGTTATTAAAATACACATGGAAGATAGGTATCTAGTAGAGAAAAACATGAGGAAAGAAAATGTTGTGTGTGTTTCATTAAGACCATGTGACTTTGAAGAAGACACGGACGCCTTTACAAAACGAGACGGGAGGACGAATCTTCGTTAATTAACACTTATAAGGATGGGCAGAACATCTAGCATTAGTGACACTGGAACTGTACCTATAATTGATATAGAAATAGAAAAAATATATAGATATAATATATAAGGAGAAGAAAGAAAAGAAAACAGGAGGGAGGGTACGAAGGTCTTACTACAACGAGGACGGGGAGACGAATGACTCGAAATGGGGATATGGCTGCAGGCATAAAGGGGACTTGTTGAAAGATTTAGGGCGTGACCTCAAGTGAGTAACTTTGAATTCCCGAAATAACTATTAAATAAATGAAACTTGCGTATATTAAGAACATTGGGGCTATAAATATAAAACTGTTTACTTGATACTGAAGAATTTAAATATGCTAGTGTACATAACGAGCAAGGATTATTTGTGGGCCCATCCCGTCAACGTCGAACACATTTTTGGGAGTGAGGTGAGGTTGTAAAAATACGAAAGCATAGAAATTTGGTAGGTTTTCATTTAGCGTGTACTTTACTACAACGTCCATATATGACCATAACGATAACGATAGGGATTATTTTGAAAGACGTAAGAATCTGGGAGAGTTAACTTGGTCTGGACCAGGATAGCTGGCCAAGATACAAGATATGACACATAGTATGACTGATCGCAGAAAATTATTCACGGGAAACGTGCCTCGCCATACGGGATGTCGGGGAGGAGAAGGAAAGAAGGAAAGAAGGGAAAATGGCGGGCAAAAGGAAAGAGAAGGAAACAAAATGGTGGTTTGAATTTGAGCGATGAGTCACCCGTGAACCAAAGAGAAAAAATTAAACTACTGACAAGACCATAGTCTGGAATTTTATTATAATAATAATTTTCTACATCTCTCCCGAAATAATGGCATACACGCGTCTCTCTCCGGAAAATTAAATTCTATGGTATCAAAGTAAATACTACGGATCATGTTTCGTAAAAATGCGTCAAGAGGAGGTGTGGTATGGGACGAATTTAGAGTGATTTAATGGATATTCTTCTGTTCTTTGAAAAACGGGGGTCTGTTTTGTGTTTAGATTACACGAAAATCCAATGAAAGGAAATATCCCAGTCAACCTGATACCTGGGTAATGACGTGGCCGACAACCTTGTCTCAGTGCAGTATTCTCGGTGCAGGGAGATATCCCAGAGGCGCCCACGCCGCTAGCCTATGGATAAATGATAAGAGCCACAAGTCCTGGAAATATCCGGCCACACCGCAAGCTGGTTGACTGAAAGTGAGACGCGTAGTACTACTATCTCGACTTAAAATACTCCTCCCACTGAAACCAGGTTTAGCCCGTGAGAACCAGGACGCTCCGATTTTCTAACATGAGAAAACCATCCATTAGGACCAAAAGTGTGTTCATCTCAGTGTCTGACCATACACTCACCTCTTGGACTCAGTATTAATTTCTAACACATTCTTAATATAAAAAAAAAAAAATATATAACATTCATTCTTCCTCAATGAGCCTTTTAGGAGGTCTCCTAACACGAGGGGCTAATTGCTCGTCCACCGGGTCGGGTGTAGGACCCTCCCACCGGTTCTACTAAACCACTCTTCACTCCCATAATAAGCTTCACTTGATTCGCAGAGCTCTTTGTACTTGGTTTTTCTGTGAAAAAAATTTTCTACCACGTATGAGCTCCCACCCAAACGTAACTTCCACCACTCGATAGACCCATCACATTGTCACATTGAGTTTACGGCACCGTGCCTGGGTATGGTGGTCCACTTTTCTGACCCCATACCAGCGCTCCCACCTCCACCCAATGATTTTTCTGTTTTCTGTTTGCGATCGTCCCTGTTGTACCGACGCGACATTTCAGATAGCGTCTCGCGGATTAAGGCGTGTGCCACGCCCATGCATCTTGTTCTCCCTAGACTCGGTAGGAGCGGCTCCAACAAGCCTGGGGGATGACGAGAAAGAAGCGAAGTAGGGTTGTTGTCCAGTGGGGTGTGTACCGCTTGGATTCATAGTGATTTGGCACGGCTGCAACAAACGTGGGCCAACTCAGAGGGTGTCCTGACACGGGTCGAGAGGACTGAACTTTCAGGGTCCTGTGCACTCCTCTCGGTCACCGAATTAGACTTGAGGGTGAAGGGGGCGTATAGCAAGAGTGATTTGGTGTCTTGATGCCGAACTGCTGGAAACTCCCGGCTGGTGAAACTCCCCAGCCTGTTGTCCAGGAAACGATGTTGCGGTGGTGTCCGTAGTCCGCCAGGTACTGCCACATGGTTTCTTAATGATGTGTGTAGTGTGTTGGATATTAAGCGGGGAAAAACCTAACAAACCTCTGTAATGATCGGACTACCGTCCTAACATAACGGTAACCTTGTTCTCCTGCTACATATCAGTGAGCGTCGAATCCTATTCTTTCTAAAGGTTTATCTACTGGAGGGGTAATTCTTCCAGGGTTTTAGTTGTAACCTTTACTTCCTTGAACCTCTGGCAAGTTACACAAGGTTTTGACATACTCACCCCACATCTACTTTCAGATTTGCCCAATAGTACAGTTCCTCGGCTTTCTTGATGGTTTCTTTTGTCCTAAGTGACCTGATACTCATGCGCCTGTTGGCAGAGCGAGGACCGGTCATACTACGAGGAATTATGAGGACATAGGTAGGCTCCCATCGGTTTTTTTCTCGAACATAATATGTATGTCATCTTTTACCGTAAAACTGATCCAAAGATGGCTTTGGTATGCGTTTGATAGGAACTCTTCTGCCTCCAAAGATACTCACAACTCTTTCCCACCACGGGTTCTTCCCTTTGCGTAGAATGAAATGTGGTTGGGTGAGTCCCAACCATGTAATCTCGGGTCGGCGGGTTACTCATCCCCACTGGAACGCGACAGATGGTCCGCGACGAAGTTATCTTTTGCCTTTCAGGGATTTAATCTCATAACTATATCGCGCATCTTAGATCCACATGGTCATCGAGGAGATTAGTTCCTTTTTTTAAAATAAATGGTGAGAGGTGGTGATCCGTGACAATTGAGAATTTTTGAGCCCCATAGATAAGATGAAAAAATTCTACAGGTTGAAACTATGGCCAACGCTTCTTTGTCGGTCGCGGGTAAGTGTCTCGCAAGAATTCAGTTTTTTGGGAGAATACCCAATGGGGCAATTGGAACCGTTTGGGACTGAACTGATGAGAACTTCCTCCGACGTGTACTGGTGTTATCGCGTCTGTAGTGAGATGGAAAGGGTCATGAATTTTGCCCTTACCCGGCCAGGTGATTTAGCAGGCACGACTTGAGGATGTGTCGAACGCGTGTGACACCTCCTCCGGATCCAGGTGAAAGTGACGGTGAGCTCTTGTAAATTCTGTAAAGTGGAGCTGCAACTTTCGCGAACGAGGGAGGGAACATGCTTCCTATGACCACACATCCTAAGAAAACGTCGAATATCCTTTACAGTTTTTTGAGCTTTCATTTTGTTGAAACGCTTCCTTTCGTTTTTAGGTCGGTTTACTTCCTTCGGCTGAAGATCCGATGGACGAGAAAAGTGACTTCTTTAAGTCCAAATGTACAATTATGAGGAGAGTTTCACCCCATTGGTAGTAAGGACTTCGAAGAGTTGATCAGACGTTCCAAAAGAAGAGGAAACGTAGGAGCCATAGAATTAAGTGTTTCCAGGTAGTTTTTACCATCCCTTCTGCAAGGAGGGGAGTAAGACTGAAGCCATTCGCCTGGAAAATATAGCGGGTGAGCAGTTTAGCCCGCAATGGGTAGGGTCCGAAAACGATAAGGTACACCGTCTTGAAAGTGGTTAGATCGCGGCTCTCAGTCATCTAGTAAGACTGGAAAAGGCTTCGCGCATGTCTAAGGTGACATAATACTTTGGCCTGCGGCTTGTTCGACCATTCTCCAATCGTGGAAGGGGATAGATATCGGTGGGAGATTGTTATTTATGGTCGATAGTTAGACCACATTCTCTACTACCATTGGTTTATTTACCAATACGCTCGGTTTGATACACCATGCGGCGTGGATCTTATATGATATTCTTTCTTGTCCATATCTTGAAGCATATGTGAAATTTGCTCCTTGGTTTTCTAGGATACCGGCTACGGGGTCCTCGGGACTGGGTTGAGGGTCATCCACCCTATTGGATGGACCGGAGGACCAGTTATGAGACCTAATTCTTTTGATCTAGGATGAAAAGCGGATCATTTTCGAGAATTACTTGCTGTAATTCTTGTTGTTCTGAACAAGTCAAGGTGTTTCCATTTTGTCCTTGATTAATTCTTTAACCTTTGTAAGGGTTCCTTTCGCTAGTCGTTATCATGACCGTATTAAGTCATTGTGGACTTCATGAATAGAATTAATTTGGGAGCGTGAGGAATTTCCACTTTGTCGTATGGACCCAAGTATAGTGCCTTGCCCACAAAAAACGTTTTTACTTTTTGGTATTATTCGTGAAGGGAATGTAAATGAATTTTCATGCTGACATTGTACCACGTAAGGGTAACTATTTTGCCTATCTTTCCCGCGGGTAGACCAGAAGGTAGAACCTGGTGACTCATTACGTTAAACCTGCATGAAACCAGAGTGGTAAGCGTTTATTTTTTACAGGGAGTGAGAAGATTTATTTGTGAAAGGGTTTTTTTTTTTCTGTTTCAGTCCTTCACCGGGTTTAGTTGGATTCTTGTTTGATTTTGTTCCTTTTACGACGGGATGTGATTCACGTCGTATGGGGGGTGTCGCCCCATCGCATTGCTCTACTGTTACCATCCCAGGTAAGGGTGGCTTTTGTGAGAATGTCACACCAAAAGAAGGTAAAATCCGCCGTTGAGATAAGAGTCTGGGATAACGGGAAACCACTTTTTAAACTTTTGCCCGTCACCGATTCATTTCGGCCCCAATATCATGCCGAGAATGTTCAACGGGGTGTCTGTGATTCCTACGAGGTGAGGAGGATTCCGTCGTTATGTATTTCCCCATCGATCCGTTTTGCTGTGCCAGTCTTTGATTAAAGTATAACACTCCCTGGTCTACTTACGCTTTTTCTACTATCATTCCCGTTTATATTCACCGTAATAGTGGGTCGAAATATCGTCACCGTAATGAGTCATGCTACATGTCTAGGTTTTGAGTTTGACCTGGATGTTGAGGACTATGTGCCTGGGCACGTCCAGGGACAATTCGATTCCCCTCGGCAAACCGGGTTTGCGGGGACAGTCGGAAACAATGACCTAGTGGAGGTTTTTCTCCAGCACCCGGAAGTTATGCGTTTTTGTGACTGACAATACAGCGCATACATTTTGAGTGAATGTCTTCACTCCGTGAAAAGACTCGCGTGGGAGGATGATTTTCTAGTTTCCACTTGGGTAAAACTGGCCTTTAGTTTGCGGATTTCTTGGTATTTAGACTTTCCCCCCACGTCGTCTTTGGGGTCTATGAGGTTTGGGAAATGTATGGAACTATTTGTTTCTTTTAGTTAGCACTGTTCCTTCTTTCTTATTGTGCTGGATCATATTAACCGTTGGAGTGTGTTCTCTCTTCGGTATTTGCGCTCGTTGGTGTTTCGATGCCGTGGTCTAGGAATTTTTTTAGGGATATCCTCATCTAGGAATCCCTCTAATTTTTCTCGCGACCGCGATGGTAGTCCGTACCACAATTTCTCTTTATTGTCTTATCACGGTCGGGGAATTTTCATTGCGGAGTTTTGTCGGCAATCACCGCTGTGCAAATAAACACGATGTGTGAAAGCTTGAGGAGATTCTCCCCAGGCGTAACTCATGCATCCAAATTCTTGCCAGGGGCTACTATCAAACATCACTCGGGGGTGAACTCTGTCTCGAAAAGGATTTTTAAGGCAGGACCATTGTTTCTACTTTATGGTCGTTTGATAGCTGTGAATTAAGATTGAGAGTCTGAGCACACCTCCCTTTTGAAATTGGATGCGATGTTGCGTCGCTTGAGCCTACATTGTCTATTAATTCAAAGAACATTTGGAGTAGGGGCCGTTTTGCGTCAAGGCCTTGTAGTTGATGTAACTATAATATTGGCATATCTCGAGGTTGAAGAGTCCCTCTTTCAACGTTATCGGGGATAATTGAGAGGCATGGACAGGTTTCGTTTTGATTTTCCTCTTCACACTATCCGTGGATAATTGAGGTGTAAGGAAAGGGTTCGTTTGAGTGTCCTCTTTCCATACTTCACATTCTCTTCCTTCTCGCAGCTCTTTATTCTTCATTAAATCTTTTATCCGGTCTATTATTTCTTCCGGCCTCCTCTCCTCCTTCGTTTTCATCTCGGGAAATATGGTATCTTCACAACTCATGATGACGCTGGAGAAACACCTCTTATAGACAACAGGTAGGATACTCGATTACCGTGTCCGTCGTGTCATAGGAAAGAACTCGGGTTTCCGGACTAATAGATGGTGGTTCTCTTTCGAAGAAAATGCATGGTTCTATAAGCAGATGCATACTTATCGCCTTCACAATGCCTTTATTGTCGCGTAATTCCTGATAGGGTAAGCAAGAGAGCCGGGGATCATGCTATCGTCATTATCAGTGCTACCTTACACTACCAAAATGCACGATAATGTGGCATACAGGACACTATTTAGTCTCATCTGAGAAAAAAAAGGAATTTGCCCTTCATCCGAAGCTCTGAAATCCTAATTTCAGTTCCTGGACATCCCCCCCCCCCCCCCCCTGGATGATTGGGAAGTTGACTGTGTCCCACCAATTGAAACTTTGTACATATTTCCCTGTGAAATTTTGAGTCTATCTAGCTACTTGCCAAGGTGATTTCTGTTGCTGTTATTTGTAGGAATAAACATTCCACCGCTTAGATACAGTGTGTTGACAGAAATTGGGGGTCACTGTATGGGGTTTTAGAATCTGTCAACGGTACTTGAATGATATTATTTGGGGCATGATTTGATAAATGATACAACTTGAATGGAGAATTTAACTAGTCTTCTGACTTCACTATATTGATTATAGGTATGACACGTCTCACTGCGGAGAGTTACTGAAAAGGGGGATGACTTAAGGGAAAGGATAATAAGGTTAGGGTAAAGGGATTTGCTGCACCAGCCCTGGCGAGTGTTCACTATGTTACTCCCGGGGCAAGTTGATTAATATTAATATTAGATTGATCTTGGTAGTCGTGGTTGGTACGTGGAATTATTACCGAGTAAAGGTGACTCTTTTGGAAGTGGGGGGAATACTGTCCTAATCACGGAATAATCACCTGGTTTTTATAATAACACAAGAAACTAATTGCAAATGATATCCTATTTATTCATAGTGACATAGAAGGTCTTCTTGCTTGAGATCAATCCAACAATTATAAGTGTTAACACGATACGAGAAAATCTACTCGGAAGTAAGAGAAGGAACTGTACACCCTGACACAGGAACTCTCCTAGGTGATGAAAGGAAGCTCTTTATGAGCATAACTCTCCTCACTTAGAATTCTATTCAGTGAATGCCCTACACTAGGTAAAACATACCACTTAATATTTATAAATTACACAGGGAAAGATAGATATCTAGTAGAGAAAAAATATGAGGAGAAAAATGTTGTGTGTGTTTCATTAAGACCATTGACTTTGAAGAAGGGACACGGACGGCCTACAACGAGACGGGAGCGGAGACGAATCTTGTTAATAAACACTTATAAGGATGGGCAGAACCATTCTATGCATTAGTGCACGAACTGTACCTATATATTATATAGAAATATATAGACTATAATATACTAAGGGAGAAAGAACACAGGAGTGAGTTACGAAGGTCTACCTACAACGAGACGGGGGAGACGAATGACTCGAAATGGGATTATGGCCTGCGGATAAAGGGGGACTTGTTTGAAAGATTAGGCGATGACCTCAAGTGAGTAACTTTTAATCACGAAATAACTATTTAAATAATGAAACTTGCGTATATTAGAAATGTGCTTATAATATAAACATGTTTACTTTGAGACTGAAGAATGAATAGGCGTTAGTTAATAACGAGAAAGGTATTATTTGTGGGCCGTCAACTGTCCGAAACACATGTTTGGAGTGAGGGTTGAAAAAATACGAAGCCTAGAAATTTGGTAGGTTTTCATTGTAGCGTGTATCTTTACTACAACGTCCATATATGACCATAACCGATCACGATAGGGATTATTTTGAAAGACGTTAAGAATCTGGGAGAGTTACTTGGTCTGACCAGATAGCTGGCAAAAGATAAAAAGATCTGACATCATTAGTTAGACTGATCGCAGAATAATTATTCCACGGAAACGTGCCTCGCATACGGGATGTCGGGGAGGGAGGAAGGGAAAGAAGGAAAGAAGAAAATGGCGGGCCAAAGGAAGAAGAAGGAACAAAATGGTGGTTTAGAATTTGAGGCGATGAGTCACCCGTGAAACAAAGAGAAAAAATTAACTATGACAAGACTAGCTCGGGAATTTTATAATAATAATTTTCCTACTATCTCTCCCGAATAATGGGCATTACAGTAGTGGTTTTACGTTTCAATTACGTACTTATAACATAAAGGGTAACGTGATTTTAGAGGATTCAAAACGTTATATATACATAAGAATACGTGGATACATTGTTAAAGATACGTAAGTAAACGTTTTTTAGCAGTTTATAGTACCTTTAATTATTATTTTTATTTACGATTTTGTGACGGAAATACATATGGCTTATATTCAAAATACGGTTGCTTGGATGAAGGAAATTTAATTTGAAGTAATAGTAAATTTCAGGGCAGGGCCCCAAGGTTAATTATGCATGTACTGTTTCTTATTAAGTCTATGTAGAAAAGTTTTCTATTAGGTTCATATTAGAATTTTTTTTTAATTTAAAACGGTATACAATTATTTAAATTCTAGTATAAAAATTGTATTATTTGTTATGCTTATATATAATCAAATGTAATGATTTCAAACTTTTAAACGGTAAACTTAAAATATATTCATAACTATAATCAAAAAAAAAAGTCATATACATGTATTATGGGATATTGGGACTACTTTGACTTTTAATTTTGTAGTATCAAATATAAATTTAAGAGTATATATTTTCACATTGGCACGAGGATCATTAAGTAAAAGCTAACCTACAGTGGCAAAAACATAATGATCACCTCATAAACAGGGTGGGCACTAGCTTACTGCCCTTTTGCACATAACCACATCCTTTACCTTTCTTTTAACGCACATAGACAACAGCTAGTGGCAAGGTTTCCGTGGCAAGGTTTCTGCAACGGAAGGAGCTGTAGCAAGAACCGTTGCAGAAAGGTAGTGGCACGTCCAACCAGGAAGGTTGTGGCAATGTGCTTGCTGAAGGTAGTAGTAACTTAGCAAAAACGTAATGGGATGTAGCAAATAGGTTTGGAGAAGGTGATGGTACGTGATCAGAAGGTAGTACAAAAGGTTGTAGTAACGTACAAATGGTTCCCAAAATGTTGTATAAAGGTTGTCAGTTACGTAGTGAAATACGTAGTTAGGACGCACTGGGCGTCCACACAAATTCGTACTAGTTACGTATTTTTGCTACGTAAAAGTTACAAAACCGCTACCTTTATATTACGTAAAAAATACGTAAGTGTGTTAGCTGGGTTAGCGAATCCTTCTATGTACTAACTATAGAAACCTACCATGCCCAGAAATCTTCTGGTTTCCTTGACATTAGTGGGGGGTTTCATTTTCTCTACGGCTTCCATATTGTCTGGGTTGGGTTGGTAACCTTCCTTGTTCACTACGTGTCCCAGAAAATTAACTTTTCTTTGTCCTATTTTACATTTGGTCAGATTTAAATTGACTCCCAAATCTATTCAGATGTCCAAATAATTTATCGATCCTTTCTAATAATTTCTCGTAACTGGGTGCCATCAGGATTATGTCATCCAGATAATTTTTAAGCCAATTTTCTTTCAGTAAAGGAGTTAGGATCTGGGCTAATTTGCGAGAGAAAAGTGCCGCACTGCAATTTAATCCAAAGGGAAGTCTTTTGAATCTGTATAAGGATATTCCTTCACTGAAAGTTGTTAGATCTTTACTACTTTCATCTAACAGTACTTGATAATATGCATCTTTCATATCTAGGGTGGCATAGTATTCATAGCCCGCTACCGATTCTACTAACTCTTCCAATTTAGGTAGGGGGTGTATATCAGTGGCTAAATGTTGATTCACTTTTCTATAGTCTAGAGTCTAGACACATCCTTTTTTCCCCATTCGGCTTGTTAACCAGTACTATAGGACTTAACCACGCAGCTGTGGAATTTTCTATTATGTCCTTCTCTTCCATTTCTCTCAACATTTTAGCTATTAGTTCTTTAGCTTTCTCCGGATACCTATATGTAACTCCTCTACACGGTTTTGGATCTAACACCTGAATATGAGCGG
The DNA here is from genome assembly GCA_016584305.1 of Chionoecetes opilio. NCBI lineage: Eukaryota > Metazoa > Arthropoda > Malacostraca > Decapoda > Majidae > Chionoecetes > Chionoecetes opilio. The sequence goes on along the minus strand of JACEEZ010019044.1, from coordinate 291,260 downwards.
GTTCAGTTTTCATGGTGCCTAGTTCTCCTGCATCTAAGATAAATAGTTCATGGTGCTCTTTTATCAAGGCGAAAAGATGGTGTCTCTCCTGTTCACTTAAGTGTTTCCAGTCTCCTTTTTCTAGAATTGCCTGTATTCGTTCCGGTCGAGTACCATCACCCTCGCTACCATCACTATCGGGTAACATAGCGTTACTCATCTTAGTGGTGAGACAACGTGTTCCGGCCGTAACTTGCTGTTCTTGAATTTCTTCTAAGTTTACTACTCTATAGTTAGCTAAAACTGTACCAGAACGTAACTTCAGCTGTCCACTACTGTTATTAATTATTGGTAGAAAGATAGTTCTTTCTTTAGTAACCTGGACGCATACAGGTGCTATATTTTGCACTTGTTTTTTTCTAGTGTCCACCAAGAGAATGGTTCCCTCTACCTCGTCCACTGATAATTCTAACCATTGAGTTCTTTCTGGTCTTATGGTCACACTTTGCTGTATCCTTATATGACAGCTTGATTTATGCACCTCCTCTTTGCACTCCTCGCTCTTAACTGCTCTGATGGTACCGTATCGGTGTTCAACAAAATTCAAGGGATAAGTTAGGTTAGCCCACATGATTTTCTTTTGTTTGTAATTTATAGTCATTTCTTCTAGTCCTATTATATTCATCCCTATCAGGGCTTGGGTGGATAAATACTGATCTGGAACAACTAACATTAACACTTCTATTGTTCTATCTATTCCTAAGGGTATTTTTTCTCTTACTTGACCTAAGATTCTCAACTCCATGCCCGTTATACCGGCTAAACTAGGGATGTTACTGTGGGTTCTTATATTAAGTTGTAAATCTAAAGCTGCACTCTTTTTTATAAGTGAATATTCGCTTCCTGTGTCTAACAAAACTTCCATGACGTGATCATTAATGGCTAAAGGTATTATTGGGGATCGATGTTTACCTAGTCACCTGGAAGATCCTTTCCTCCCCGGACAATTTGGACTCCCTCTCCTACATCCTACTCTCCAGCAATCGAAACAAGCGTTGCTATTTGTCTTCCTTCGACAGTCTGCGGCTGAGTGGTTGTTCATTCTACAATAGGGACAAAACATCTGTGAATCCCTTCTCCAAGCTAAACTCGACGGCTTCTGGTCGTTACCTACTTTCAAGGCTTGTAATTTCCTTCCCATTCCTTCCACCTGTGCACGCAGTTCTCTAACCTCTGACTGACTAGCTGACAGTCCCTGTGATTGTTCCTGCGTGTTGGGAGGACTACTCTGGGAAGCGAGTGTTATTTTCTGACGGCTGTCGTGGCTGGTTTACCGCGTATCCTACAGTCTCTCTTCCGATAATGATGGCCCTCTCGGTCTCCACTCTCTCTATGAATTTTTTCAACGGGATTTGTTCATCCATAAAAAGCTCTAATTTCTCTTTACTGTGGCTTGGTAATCCTCTCAACAGTTTTGTTTTAATGATCTTATCCCTACGGGGAATTTCTCCTGGCTATTTTGACTTCGCTTCCAGTATGGCGTATTTGCATTTGAGTTTATTTGCAATGTCTTGTGGATCTTCCATACAGTCATACTTGACTTCAGAAATACTGTTAAGGATTCTGTCGACATTATTGTCTGTTAGTTCTTCGCATAACCAATAAGTTAGGGTGTCCCATGATCTAAATTTGTACATACTGAGGGCATTCTGTACGTATAGTGCTAACTGTGGGTCCACTCTTGTCATAAGGATCCTCTTTCGCTCCTCCACATCCTCTGAACAACTTTCTATTTGGGAAAGAAAAACTTTCAACCTTCCCTCTGCTTCGATTCCCTGTAAATCACTGAGGTTCAGCACTCTTACATCTCGAGGCTTTATCAATGACCTCACTGGTCTCCTGGCTTCCTTCTCCTCTCCCTTATTTCTCAACAATAACTCAAGAGTCTCTTCCGTTCTTTCCACTTCTTGTTCTAATTGACTCATCCACTTGAATCGCTCGCATTGTTCTGGACCCTCCTTCTTAAGCTCTCTACCCTTTGCTCCCTTCTAGAGGAAATCCTCCAAATCCTCTACGGAAAAATCAATCAGATCCTCCATCTTAAAAAAAAAAAATTCCCTTCCGTAATTAAATAAAAATAAAAATAAATTATTTCTCCCTTATTTCTAATTAGCGCTGGGCTTTTCTACGGTGGCATAGTACAGCCACGACAACCCTTCAAAGTTGCTTACTTGTTGGGGCGTCTACCAAAGCCTCACCACTTATTTTCTACTATCTCTTATACTAACCTAACCGTAAGGTACGGCAATCTAACCTTACCGTACCTTTTACATAGTTTCTAGGGTGGGTAACCCGCGCCTCCTAAAGCCTGCACTGCCGCCCATGTCTGATAAAGGTGCGTGACTGCGCGCTTCTCCCCTGTCATCCTGGCGCTCTATAAACTCCTACTGTTATGTTAGGATCATCTACTTCCACAGTCTGAGCGAAATAGTCTTGACCAACTAACGCTACTCTGTACACCTATGTACACCTATACTCTATACACACCATACTGTACAGTATGTGATCACTGGGTAACTGGCACTTGAAAAAAACTAACAAGGCGTTAGTTAGCACGTGGGTACGCGGATCCATCGAATGAATCCAAACCGCTACCACCATTATGTGTCGCCCACAATGTGGTGTGTGCTCCACAGTCCTGGTTATTCTGCTGCCACCACCCACATTAAGTGGGAAAAAATATATAAGTGAATAAAAATAAAGGATGTAAGAAAATATATAAGTACTGGTTGGATCTAAATAATAATTCGTTAGTAAATCAGGCTTAATATATTTGTCACTTTACTGTATCACTTTCCAACTTGTGTACACTCACAAGTTGTCTTAATTCTAAGTATTCTTATCCCCTAACGATACGCACACGTAGTGCTCAAGTCGGTATTCTATCCTAATGTAATTTGTTATCTCTGGTAACTTCAGTCGTACTGTTATCCCGCTAACGATACGCACACACAGTGCTCAAGTCGTTATTCTATCCTAATGTAGTCTGTTATCTCTGGTAACTTCAGTCGCACTGTTACCACATTAACGATACGCACACACAGTGCTCAAGGCGTTATTCTATCCTAATGTCGTCTGTTATCTCTGGTAACTTCAGTCGCACTGTTACCACATTAACGATACGCACACACAGTGCTCAAGTCGTTATTCTATCCTAATGTAGTCTATCACACTTCCAAAGTTCCCTCTCACTCTTTTTCTGTTCCCTTCTCACTTCGCTGCCTCACACGGCTGGCTGTCATACGCTGCAGTTTCACCCACTGCTAACTTGGGACCGCCTGGCCACCAGGTCCACCAACAGCTCCTACCTTGGGACCCTGGATAACATATTCCATTAGTCCTTATGTCAACAAAAAAATCACCAGTGAATCACACCTACATCTCTACCCTATAAACCTTCTGTCACATACCTTTTCCAAGGGCGAGAATATCACCTCCCCACAGGCGACTTAACCCAGCGAGTGTCTGACTGCTTCTAAGGCTATCATGACGTTAAACTCCCCTTCTCACTTCGCTTCGATACGTAGCCAACTACCACCGGTCTAAAATATAACCCTCTCTCACTAACCAGTGATTCAGGACTGAGGAGTGGAGGAAAATTACTCGTTAGTTAATTGATAATTATTAGTTACTTCATCTCTTCCCCTATTAACGTAATCTCCCGCGTTACACTACTATATACCATCCTTCCTACAGCATCACGCTACGCCACCAACACCCTCTACAGGCCGTGCAATAGGTAGTAATTATTAGTGACTTGAAAAATAGCGCCACGACTGCGATATGTGGCAACACCTGTGACCCCCACTATACAAAACACAGTGTGGCGTTCAGCATCTCCACAGAAACCATCCCGCCGGCAGGATCTGCTATAGCTCACTTTCCTGTTGTCATCACACACTCAGCACCGCCGCTCCCTTATACCTCATGGCTCACATCCCTGATACTCCTAACCCCTCAACCCCAGAGGCTGTCATCCTAACTATACTATCATCACCCGCTGATCTCTTCACACTGTCTGTCCTCTACTAGAATATTCGCGGCATCCGCTCCCACATACCGGAGACTCGTCTCCTTATTTCGTGTTCTGAGCTTCAAGTTATGCTGTCTCCGAAAACACTTTCTTATTTACCCCCATATCCTGATTTCGAATTACGATTTTGTTTCCTCTTATTGCCTTGTTTGTCCTCCAGAAAACAACCCATATGTTTCTCTAAACGTAGATTCTCACTCTACTGAACTCATTGTCTTTAAATTAAGACTTCCTGTTTCGCACTTACTGATTTAGTCTTCTTCCTCTAACAGATAAACCTGTTGACATAGGATAAACCAGAGGACTATAGGGTATTCAGAGGGAATTAAGGGTTGATTGATTGATTCAGAGAGAAGGGGATTGAGGTGGAGGCGGAGCTATTTAGTAAGCAAACATTTCTACTGTCTTGCATACAGGACTGTCATTGAGTTGCCAAGCACTTTAAATTATTTCTTGGTTAAATGTTCGTCGTAAGAGAGACATATACACATAAAACAGGTACTCAGTGAATGCTTACCTACAGGTAAATATTTCCTGAAGCTTCATTCTGCTTGAACTTGCGTGTTTTCATGAAAAGACGATTTTTAAAGATTGAGTTTTCAAATATTCAATTCTTTTGCCAATATTTTCATCCACTGCAGACAAATAAAATGATAAACTACATTTTTTATTAAGAACTGTTTCAGTTGTTGTATTGAAGGGTAATTCTGATATGTCCCGAAAAAGTACAGGGAATTTACGGTAAATGATAGATCATTCAGGCTCAAAGGGCAGGGGATATGAGATGCGCGAGAGACATCTGGCGGCTTAGCTTTGAAAACTCCCCATTACTCCCTTCACTATATCCCCCTTCACTCCCTGCCCTACCTATATAGCGCTATAATCCCTGACAACAGCGCTATTGCAAAGGTTACAATTTTGGATTCTGTATAGTGGGGTCCACAGGTGTTGCCACATATCGCAGTCGTGGCGCTATTTTTCAAGTCACTAATAATTACTACCTATTGCACGGCCTGTAGAGGGTGTTGGTGGCGCAGCGTGATGCTGTAGGAAGGATGGTATATAGTAGCTACTAGAGGGGCACGTGAGAGGGTTAGAACTAGAGAACATGAGAAATAACGCAGGAAAATACACTATATAGGTAGTGGTGTTGGTGGAGCTTACATTCAAGCAGCGGTGCCGCTGTTCCGCCTTCAGGCAGCGGGGCACAATATTTTCACATCATGTAAGTCTTCCATTACTAAAGGCGTATTTTGTGCGTCCCCTTGGAAGTAAAATTTTACTTATTTAAACTCCGCCCACTTATTTTTTACTCTTTTGCGTGTACAGAAAACTGAGCAGAGACAGTCCCGGCACCAAATTTTACTCTTTTCCTGTAAAAATATACAGTCGTGGGTGTGGGTGGTGGTTTCAAGAGCCTGGCCAATCAGATCGCGCGCATGAGAAAATCTTATCAGACCTCCTCCCGTAAATGTTTCTGTTTTCCTTTAATTCTCACCCAATTCAACATTCATTACATGCACACGACATGCAAAGGATACTGTATTTAATTAGGAGTAGGTAAGGAGTAGTAAGGAGTAGAGTAGGTGACTCTTAACAGGTAAGAAGTCACAAATATTAAAATTCTCCAGCGACATCTGGGAACAATTTTTGCAATCCCGCCAATCTTTCAATGCGTCCGAACCCTTGTTAAGACTTGTGGCTAGCACGATAAAACTTGTAATTTGGCCATAATACACTAAAATAATAAACAATCTCTTTAGTAATAGTTATAATTACTTAAAAAATGCAATGTAACTGGTACATTTGTCATAACTTACATAGGAATGTCACCCAAAAAATGTACATAATGGATATACGAACACCTCCACAGTCCTCCAGTGAGGCGAGGTGAGGTGCTCTGAGGTGCTCTCAGGGTTCCTCATGCGTTCGCCGATTTCGGCAGCTGGCGGCCCTCTACGCATGGCTGTAGCTCCGAAACTAACCACAGAATTTTCTTGAAAATAACCTCATTGTGATTCCCACACAAAGTTACCCTGATTGAAGTCAATCAAACCCTTACCTAAACTAACCTAACCTATCCTAACGTTTTTCTAACCTAACCTAACCTATTGCTGTCTGCCGAAAAGGGCGAACGCCTGGAGATTTGAGGCAGGAGCAGAAAAGAGAAAAGAGGAGAAGAGAAAAAAAGGGAAGAGAAAGAAGGAAAGAAATGGAAAAAGAAAGGAAAGGGAAGGGAAAGGAAGAAAATAGAAGAGAGGAAAAGTGATAAATGTAAATGATAAATTGTTGCTGTCTTCCATGATGGCAACATGATGTACCATGATTCCGTACGTCTTCGAATTACAGTTGGGTAATTTTTTTAAGGTTGTGAGAGCGAGGTCTGTCTGGCTCTCCCAGTGAATGTACGATACATTTTCCTTCGGCTCCGTCTGTAGAAGCGTCTGGCAGCGCTAAAATCGTATTTTGTGATGGCAAGCAGGGGCGGAGCTTAAATAAGTATAATTTTACTTCCAAGGGGACGCACAAAATACGCCTTAATATTGTCTTCCAGAATCACTGATAATAAATATATTTTAAATCAGACCTTGGAAACAGCATTATTTTGATATTGCAAAACTTAGTTACGTATAATGTTCTATAAATTGTGGCACCACCGCTCACGCAGCCCGCCAAAAGAATTGGAAGCTCCGAATCTTTAGCCTCCAGACGCACGTCTTTCAAGGTCACACAAGCAGGAAGTGACGTCACGGTGACGTCACGATGACGTCATGTTGACAAGACGCACGTAGCAAATACGTGTAGTCTGAACCCCGCATCAATACCAGTAGCCACTTGGCCTGGTTGGCCAACTCTTGCGGAATATTTACCGCCACTTGGCTGTTGTCTTCTGAAGGGCAGCTAGTCTTCTGTAGGTACATATGTCCAGTCTTCTTTGCACACACTTTTTGCCCTGTGCGTGTGTAGGTGGACTCGTGTGCGCATCCCACTCAAGGATTAAAAATTGGGACAACTCAGTGTCTCCATTTGGGATTTTCGTCAGTCATAGTACGTTAGTTCTGAAACAAGTCACCTAGCTAGGTGTCCTTTGCTGTTAGAGGGGGGCAATTCCATACTAATAGCTTCAAAACAGGGTATTATTCCAGATGAACACCGAATTAACTGTGGTGGACGAAGCTATTTTTTTCTGGTGAGTTTTGATGTGTTTTGAATTAATCTGCGGTTAATATGGAGGAGAGTTTCACGTTCGTTTTCAGAGACCAACTACTTTTTCTTGGCCTACAATAGGTGCTTGTTCTAATGGTGCTAGTTTTATTTTGCGCAAACCAAAAAAAAAAAAAAAGGTATATTTTGTGGTTAAGGTTAGGTTAGGTTTCTTTAAAACTTGTAAGGTTAGGTTAGGTTAGGTTAGGTTAGGTTTCATTAAAACAAGGTTAGGTTGGGTTTCATTTTTTTTTTTTTTTTTTGTTGTTGTTGTTGTTGTTGTTTGCGCAAAATAAAACTAGCACCATTAGAACAAGCACCTATTGTAGGCCAAGAAAAAGTAGTTTGTGTCTGAAAACGAACGTGAAACTCTCCTCCATAATTACCTAATCTGCTAACCGTTTCTGTCGCAAATAATTTTTTTTGGGTAAATATCCAGATGAACACCGAACTCACTTTGATGGACGAAACTATTTTGTTCTGGTGTGTTTTTATGTGTTTTGAATGAATCTGCTAACTGTTTCTGTCGCAAATTATTTTTTTTTTTTTGTGCAAAAATGACAAAAAACAAACAAAACCTTAACCTAACCTTTATCTATACCTATACCTAACCTAATCCATACCTAACCTAACCTATACCTAACCTAACCTTTACCTAACTTTAAAAAAATGCGAAAGAAACGGTTAGCAGATTCATTCAAAACATAAAAACACATCAGAAAAAAATTGTTTCGACCACCAAAGTGAGTTCGGTGTTCATCTGGAGTAATACCAAAATATATTTGGTCCGGTAAATTCTCCTAGATCTAGGGAAATTTGGGCTAAGGTTCTGTTTTATCGCCCCTGCCATATCATGCTTACTACCTTATGAAGGACTAATATTTTGTCATACACGTTTTCTACTAACCTTCAAACCTCTTGGAAAGCTGTTACTTTGGTCAAAATCACGGACAAGAATGATCTAATAAGAATAAATAAGGTGCAACTCTGCCGTCGCCATCACCGCAGTCAGAGATCGCGGGCCAAGCCCTCCCAGGCTCCCTCACGTACAGCAGCAAGTCTAGGTTAGGTTAAGGTTAAGGTTTAAGATTTGTTTAGTTTAAAATATAACTAAAATAAACCTAACCTTAACCTTAACCTAACCTAGCCTAACCCATCTTAGTCTGGCTGCTGTCCGTGAGAGAAGACTGGAAGAGGCACCCATCCCGCGATCAAGACTGTCCTGATGGCGACGGCGGAGCAGCACTTTATTTATTCTTATTAGACAATAAAAATTTTTGTCTGATTTTGACCAAAGTAACAGCTTTCCAAGAGGTTTGAAGGTTAGTAGAAGACTTGTATGACAAAATATTAGTCCTTCATAAGGTAGTAAGCGAGATATGGCAGGGGCGATAAAACGAATCCTTACCAAATTTGGTTCCCTTACGTAACTTCAAAAAAAAGTGTTTACGACGCATTATTCGATTCCCACCCGAAAACCCCGCATTCCCACAGGTTCCCAAACTTGTTGGAGGGAAGGTGGAGAGTATGGGCAAACGCTAGAAATTTAGCTTAGTTGTTTTTAGTTAGGTTAGGTTAGGTTAGGTAAAGATTTCGGTAAAATTCTACAGTCCTTTCCCGCCCTTATCAGTGGGCTTTTATCCTCCAGACCTTCACAGATCCCTTCAAATACCTCTAAAACGTAATGTTACGCTATTCCTCTTCTTGGACCCCACCACACCACTGCAGGTGTCTCAAATGGGGCTGTGCAAGGAACGTTGTTACAATACCCACTGCTGCTAGACTTACTTCTGCAGCCCTTCCTCAGTTCGGTGTATCAGGGCGAGGCGAGCTGGTATATCACGAGGTCGATCAACACAACACACAGGCGAAGGAAACACTGAGAGACATTTCTTGGTTTACTGCCAAAGCCACTAGCCACAAACACAAGCACAAAGAGTACAATTAACTGGTAATACGTCATCTACCCCCAATCGCTTGAAGATTGTTGCAAGGCAAGAGATGTTACCACACCATAGTAACCCCCACCACCACAACCACCCCCACTACAACTTCTCACTACCACGCCACCACAGTTCCCCCACCACCACCACACCATAACCACCGTGCCTCCTCTTTGGAGCGCGTGTGTCTGTTCCTCCCGACGCCTGAAACCTCTCTGCCTCACTGTGTGCCTAGGAAGGAGCGGCACAATGCTCACGTCCACTTTTTGTCAGAAATCAATGTCTGTTTACAGGGGTGAAAAGTGCCCGCCCCGCGCCTCCCTACCCGCCCTGCAAACCTTGCTCCATTTTGCACTGTCGTAGTATTGATATTTTTTTTTTTTTCATATCAATCAATCAATCATTGGGGGCATACGCCGGGGGGCGTATCGCCTCGCCCACCCTTCGACGCCATTCCCGGGGGTCACCTCGCGCGAGTCCCCATGCTGACTCCCTTCCCACATCAAGCAACTCTCGACAAGAAGCATCAACTTGCCCCAGCCACGAGCCTTGTGGTCGCCCCCTTGGCCTCCTCCCCGCCGGATTGTCTCTTACAGATACAACCCGGTGGGAAGGATCGGTTTCAGGGTAGCGTGCTACATGCCCATATAGTTGAAGTTGGCGCTTACGGACTATGCAGGTAATAGGCCTTGATTCAGTCTCACTGTGCAATCGCTGGTTTGACACGTAATCATCCCAGCGATACCCCATGAATTTTTTAAGACACTTATTACCAAAGGCATCGATTCGCCTCTTCAAGTTGCTATTTAGTGTCCATGTCTCACAACCATAGAGTAAGACAGGGATCACAAACAATTTGAAGAGCCGGATCTTTGTCCTCCTGCACAGGTACCGACAACGCCAAATACTCCTGTTGAGCGAGTCCATAACACCGTGGGCTATGCCAATCCCCCGTAAGCCTTCTTGACGTGACCCGCCGTCATTATGGACTGCGCTACTAAGGTATGTAAAACTTTCCAAGATCTCAATGTCCTCACCACACGCATGAACAGACTGTACTGTTTTATTTAGTAAGCCTCCAAACACCTGGACCTTGGTTTTGAGTCAGGAGACCTCAAGTCCTAAAGGCCTTGCCTCCTCATGCAGCGCCTCGAGAGCCATCACCAGGACCTCCAGCGACTCAGCAAAGATTATTGTATCATCGACAAAAACAAGATCAGTGATAATGGGGATGCCGAGGGATGCTCCACAATCACTTTGATCTACAACTTTGCCCAATACCCAGTCCATACAAGTGTTGAAAAGTGATGGGGCTAGGACGCACCCTAGCCTTACTCCTGTATTCACAGGAAAGAAGGTGGATACACCTCTCCCACACTTCACAGCACTCTCAGTCCCAGAGTACAGACCAGTCATCAAACCAATAGTCCTTGCAGGAATCCCGTGAAGTCGCAGAAGGTCCCAGAGTGACTCACGATGCACTGAGCCAAACGCCTTCTTGAGATCAACATAGTCTGCAAGCATCCCCTGTCGAAACTCACGTCGGCGTTCCACCAGGGCACGAAGCGCTAGGATACGGTCCGTTGTTGACTTACCAGGCGTGAACCCAGACTGCTGAGGTCTCTGATGCTTCAGCAGATGACTTTGGATCCGTGTCAGCAATAGATGGGCAAGCACCCTGCCTGGCACGCTGAGCAGTGTAAAGGCCCTGTCACACGATGCCTATTTTCACCTTGGGCGGCGAGGCGAGGGGTGGCCAGGTGTGCCTCAAAGTACACGATGCGGTCACACGGAGGGACATATGAGGCACCCGTCTTGTCAAAGCCCCGGGATACTCGGGGCAAAAATTTACTTTCCATAGTAATTTCCCCCGTACCAAAAACGATTATCAACATAAATGATATACAGTAAACCCTCTCGTATTCGGACTAATTGGGCCAAGGAGTGGTCCGAGTAATGCAAGGATCCGAATAATGCAGGGATAAAATAATAAAAAAAAAAAAAAAAATCTAGGTGAATATAGAAAACTTCTAAGTCATGAAAATATCAATAAACATAAGATAAATCATGTAAATAAATAAATCTACAGTAAAAATACACAATACAGAACTGTACAGGAGTAGTGTACGCATGCCATACTATCAGTTCTACGTCTGGCAGCGGCAGCCGGCAACAGTATCATGATGGCAGAGATTTCCTCCTCCTACTTGGTGTTGTCTGTAGGGCTGCGAGGACCCCTTGAGGAGCCCTATGATCCCTGGTGATATCCTATGATGCTATCACAGGCGTGGTAGCGCCTGTCATCTTCACCTGTCTTCTTCAGGAAGGCACAGGTGAGGCGGATGACAGCGTGTTGTCCTGAGAGATAGGCAGGGCGCCAGGCGGGGCAGGTCGCTCGCCAGCAGGGTGGGCAGGGTTTTATGTCATTACTAGTTATTATACATCGTAGTGGTTATGGTGAGCTGTTATATACACGCGTCAAATTTAGGTCAGTGTAGTACCGCATTCCACCTTAAATAAGGGTTATTTAAAGGTGTTGAGGTGGCGGGGTAGCCAGTGATGGGGAAACCTTCTTGCCACGGCCACCCCGTAACACTAACGGAAAAAGTGTCCGTGTGACATGACCTTTAAAGGCCATGTCAAACGTCTTGTTGACTTGTGATTGGTCGAGAAGTTTTAGAAACAGTTTGTCATTGGCTGGTGACTGATGACAAGTTTGATGACGTCATTACTCATCCAAGCCAGTCAGGGCCTTCCTACCTGTTAACTACCTAACTAGGGAGGCTTGCTGGATACGGTAGTAAGGGCAGGTAGTACCTAGACGGTGGGAGAGCGGGTGGTAGCTGGAGATATGACCTCCGTTGCTGGATCTGGGTCCAAGGCTCAATGGCCTCAGATCACTCGCCAATACAACATTTGGACACAACAAAGAAACCGCAATTACAGTATACAAAGTATATGCTCAGTGATAGATCATAAATGCTCTGCCTGGCTGCCTGGGCCTCTAACCTCACTGACTCACATCATGACACCCTATCTACCCCTAAAAAAGAAAAGAAAAAAAAAGGAGGAGGAGGTCCAAATAATTAATGTCGAAATCCGAATAATGAGGTACGAGAGGGTTTACTGTGTACTGTTATCTTCAGAAATATTTGTTCTGTAAGATTTCCACATAAAACAGTAAAATATACTAAATAAATGCAATTTTGAGACTACGAATAAATACGCATGAACATTAAATGCATTTTTTTCTTTTTTCAGTTAAAGTCGTCGCCATTCAAAATTTTCTGAGACAACTTTTAAAATGGAGTATATCAAAAGAAGTGGAATTGTATTAGCTTTCCATTGATATATTTAATTTTCTGATCAATAAATTAGCACTACGCATAAACTGGCGTTAACTAAATAAATGTGCGGCGGCGGAGGGGAGAGAGGCGCGCTTCTTGTACCTATACACACTCCTGCCACAATTTAGATACCACCCCTACCACGCCAGTGTTAATTTCAGCAGCCGCCTCGAAGACGTTTCACACTTTTACTGCATTAAGGGCTTTGTGTAATATATTGTTGTATACAAAATATTAAAGACTGAGGGCTACCCATGCCAACAAATCAACGCTCGCTCTGCTATGCATGCTGCAAGGCTACCTCGACACAGGTTTCAAGTTATCGGCAATATTTACCAGTTGAATATTTTTGTATTACCAAATATCTTAAACCATCAGAACCAGAAATGTTTGCTGATTTTGAATCTGTGATAAAGAATTATATGGGAGCAATACTCGACAAATTACAGCGAGTTGAAGACAAAAATGTGAGAAAAATGTTTATACACTAGTATTTCTTTTTGCTATATTTCTTAAATTACAAACAATACATTTGTTCTTCTTACTATATTGCACACATTTTCCATATAAAGGACATGTAAGTGACAAACATCTTCACAACGCCACTGGAGCTTAATAACTTGGGACATGATGACAGACGCCTGGCCGCCAGGGCGTTGTGAGGCACGCTGTATACCCAACATTGGTCAGGGTGACGGCGATTGACGGAATCCTGTGTATAGCGACGCGCGGGGCAAGGATTTGGTGTTCTCCGGAACGGCCCGTGGTTGTCCCCGTGTGAAAAAAGGCATCGTGTGACAGGGCCTTAATGCCGCCGTAATTATTGCAGTCCTGATGGTCCCCTTTCTCTTTCCAGATAGGGACGACCAGCCCCCTTTTCCAGTCAGGAGGAAAGGTACCTGATTGCCACACAGCAGTCAGGACGGCATGCAACCCGCGGATCATGGCCTAACCCCCAGCTTTGAGGAGCTCCGCACTGATATTACAGACACCAACTGCCTTTCCACCCCTCAACTTTGCTACAGCCTCTCTGACTTCATCAAGAGAGGGTGCGGTTTCGTCAATGGGAGATTCGGCATCCACCGCCCATAACCCAGTGGTGTTAATTTGCTCAATTGGAGGGTCCACCGTGAACAACCAAAAGTACTCAGCCCAACGAGACATCTGCCCATCCATGTCCGACACGAGGCGCCCATCTACTGCTCGAATAGCACTCGCCCGAGATGGAAACTTGGAACAGAACTTCTTCAGGGCTCGGTAGGCGGGTCAGAGGTCATTAGCGTTCAAATGGCCTCCGACTTCCTCAGCGAGACTCCTGACATACCTCCCCTTGTCTCTCCCCAGGAGGGTTCGAGTCCGGCGTGACAGAGCCGCTGTCTGGTTCCACCAGGACCACACCGCACCGCTGGTCCTGGTTCCCAGCAAGCCTGGCAGCGCAACTCTCCTCAACTTTCTCCAGCGTCTCCGTCGAGACAAAACCACGCCTTGACCTTGGGCGCTCCCCAATACACTCCTTGGCAGCCTGGAGAGTTTCACGCTTGAAGATATCCCATAGTTCTACAGGGTCCTTGAGGGCACTGAGCACATGAAACCGATTTGAGAATGCCACTGCATACTCATGGGCACATGTCAAGCACATGTCAAGTCCTTCAGCTTCTCAAGATGAAACACAGTATGGTTACCTCTTGAGATTCTTCTGGACTTGACATGAAGCTTAAGTGTAGCAAGAAGTCTGTGATCAGTTGCAAAGAAATCAGCACTCCGGTAAACCCTGCAGTTCTGGAGGATCCTCCAACGAGTACTAACAAGGATGTGGTCGATCTCCTTAACTACCCCTCCGGCATTACTATACCATGTCCAGCGGTGCAGCTCTGGTCTCTGATACCAAGAACCTGCAATTTTCAACCTAATGGATCTCAGAAAATTCAGAAGCAGAGAACTGTAATTGTTTCTGGTACCGGAGCCATGGGGACCAACACATAACTCGTAGCCATCTCTCACAGTGCCAGTAGTAGCATTGAAGTCGCCCAAGACAATGAGTGTGTCCTGAGGAGGACATTGGTCTAATACAGAGTCCAGTTTGGCGTAAAACATCTCCTTCTCTTCAGTTTCACGCACCTCGGTAGGAGCGTACACTGCAACAAGAGACATGAAACCCAGAGTGTGTTTCATCCTCATCCGCATTATACGCTCAGCAACCGGAATAACTTCAACAACTGACGGCTGCAGTTTGCTGGAAATGCCTATAGCCACTCCCCGGACATGGTGACCATTGCTCATGCCGGACCAGTAGTAGGTATAACCCCCACTGCTAGTCTCACCACTGCCAGGCCTCCTCGTGTCAGAGAGTCCCACTGTATCCACCCTCGGTCCCTCAGCCTACTGAGCTCGCCCGATAGGAGAAGTAGTCGATGATCATCTGAGAGGTTCAGAATGTTCCAGGTGCCCACACGAAGAACCCTCCGGAGGTTTATTCTTGGAGTGATTCGACGGGCAGGCGCAACCTCTGCACCGCCCCGGCCACCCCCACAAGAAAAAGATGGGCTAGGGGGCCCTACCACTCGATTTAGATTGCGGGATTCCTGAGGGCTTTGCCCCGCACTCGTCATAGGCATACCCCCTCCCTGCGTCGTCATTGGAGGGGTCTGCGTGGGCGGGCCCCCCGGCAAAACCGGGTCGGGGGTGCGGTTACCACGCCCCCGGCCTCTACTTTTTATTGTGTTTGTGGCTTAAGTTTAGTTTTTACAGGGAGGAGGTGCCATCCCGTCCCCAACCTATCTATGTCAGGGATTGGCCTTACTGCACACCGTGGCCAGGGACGTACGTAGAACCCCCTGTAGGGATTTGCCCCAGGCTGCTCACTATTTCACCCATAGCTGGGACTGGATGGCCATTGACTCATAGTGAGTTCATCTGCCCTTAAAGCTGGTCTTATTTTTAGTCCATCTGGGTGTCCAGCACACCCTCCTCACTGTTAGAACCAGTGGGGTAGCGGGTTTAGTTGCCGACGATCCGACTATGCGGCTGGTTGTACTGGGTTGTACTGGTAACATGTAAATGTTACAAGTAGCAGGGGACAACCCTGACCAGACACAAAATCTTAAAAATAAAAATTCAAATGATCTTAAAATCTTTCTTAGTATCGTCTGTTACTAAACCAAACCCCACCTCTAACCTAACCTAACCTGATTTAACCTAACTGAACTGTTTCGAGCTGAAATAACAAATTTTTGGTACTAGTACATGTAACGCCATTATTATTCAATTGCGCCTTAGGAAATGGATTTCAAAATATGTATTCAGAATGAAGAAATCTGCACAATGATATAGCCTATAGGTAAGAATCCTAGGACTTTTGAAAGACCACACCGAAATAATACCAAATTTACCATTACCAGACTGTAGCTAGTATGCATTTCTGCACTGTTACCCATATTCATTGTTTTCCAGATACCTGTTGTTAGTTATTTGACACCCAATCAATCGTATATAATGTCTCTTCAATTATCTGGTTATATTTTTTTTATTATTTTTTTTTTTCTGATTTACATTATGAAGAACTAGCCAAGTGAAAAAAAAGAGGTAACAAAAAGCCCACTTAGTTGCCAGTCCCTTTAAAGAAGACGGTAATAAAAGAATAAAGCAAGGGGGGTGGGCCAATTTGTTCGGGAGGTGTCTTGTCACTCCTCTCTAGAAAAGATTTACCGTATTTTATGGCTTATAAGACGCACTTTTTCCCCTAAAAAATACGCTGAAAAATACTCATGCGTCTTCCAAGATGAATGTTGTACCTCAGTACTTACCTGTTACAAGTATTTCGAATACAATAAGACATTCAAATCAACTAATCTGTCCTCACGCTGTGATAATTATTACGGTACTGAGCGGAGCCGTTCTGCATCGGCAGATTGGCACCAACTATCGTCTGCTAGTGTTGATGTATCATTTACCACCAGGCTGTCACACGTATCACAAGCTCTTTTCAGTCTTGGAAATTATCACCCATGGCGAATTCATCAAAACAATTTACTTATACTATCACATACAAGCTAAAAGTTGTACGATACGCCAAAGAACATGGAAACAGAGCAGCAGAAATACACTTTGGACCACCACCTACCGAGAAAATTGGTAGATTTTACTACCGCCTACAGGTAGAAAATCTGTATTTTTTTTTCCTTAGAAATTTCTTTCCAAAATCAGGGTGCGTCTTTCAAGATGCAACGTCATATAAGCCGTAAAATACGGTAAGTCGTAGGAAGTTGGAAAAATAGAAACAGGAAGAGAGTTCGAGTTTACAAGTGAAAGGGATGAAAGAGTAAAGATACTTATTACCTAACTCTTGCATTAGGAAGATGGACAGAGAATAGAGATGAGAATGAGTATAAAGTTTTGTGCTGCGAGGCCGCGGGAGGGGGGTATGCATGTATTTAGCAAGTTCAGAAGAGCAGTGAGCATGAAAATAACGGTAGAAGATAGCAAGAGAAGCAACATTGCGGCGGTGATTTAAAGATTGAAGACAGTCAGTCAGAGGAGGGGAGTTGATGAGACAAAAAACTTTTGACTCAACCCTGTTTATGACAGCTGAATGAGTGGATGGAGGTGATGAGTATGGAGACATGTATGTTACTGAATGCATTTTATTGTCTTGTACAGTTGTTAACTTAATGGTGATTTTTTACTTTGTATCACCATAATGCATTTAGTTGTCAAAATTATGATATTCTGGTGTACTAACAGTAAAATTTTGATACTTCCTAATACAAGAGTTAATCAGTATCTTTACTCTTTCATCCCTTATACTGGTAAACTCTGGACTCTCTTCCTGTTTCTATTTTGCCACCTTCCTATGACTTGAATCTTTTCAAGAGAGGAGTGACAAGACACCTCCCGAACTAAACATGAATTTATGAAGGTGACTGACACTCCTAAGGCTGCAGAAAATTGACCTTCCTGTATCCGGAATTTTCCCGTATCCGGCACACCCTTGGTCCCAATGATCCGGATAAAGGGAGTTCCGCTGTAATACCGATGATGGTAGTACTATCAATAACAATATTAAGAATGTAGTGAACCTAACACCATTGACGACAAAGCACATTTTCTTGGGTGCGAGGCAAGTGAGCAATGAGCATTCTCCATAGATGATTTTGAAGCACCAGGTGATGCTGCTGCTGCTATGATTGTCGAGATGCATTTGAATGAGGGAGGAATGGAGGGGAGAGGCGTGGGGGCAGGGGATCAGTAACCCAACTCCAATGAACCACCAGAACCAATTAGCCATATTGCTTGTAAAGTTGTCTCACCACTTTCATGATTTTCACTTTTCCGGTGTCCCCATCGGCACCAATTTATCGCAGAAGTGTTGAGCCTACTCTATCTTGTGTTGGTTTTTCTTATCTGTTTATTCATATATGTATTGCTTTCGCATCTGTATATGCTCTTTGAATTGTGTCTAGTAAAGCTTAAGCTTTTTTTTTCATTGTTTGTGAGGGAAGGTGGTAATAAATTCTTTAAATTGTGTTTAAATCATATTAGGTTTTTGCTATTGTGTGATTTTATGCTCTCAAACTGCAACCTCTCCATTTATCATCATTACAAATGGAAATTTTTTCTTCAGATTATGTGAAATTTAGATCATGCATGCCAAATGTGAGAGTATTCGCCTAATCAAAACTGTGGACACAATCTAACCCTGTCGCCAAAATCAAATTTGTCGAATCCAAAGGCTCCAAATGTGAGAGAGCAATGTGTTCCACTTCATCCATCTTCATTTTTCCCTTGTTGATTAGCAATATGTATACTGGTTTCTTTTACACCTTTGTAATCAGTTACTGGTCTCTTTCATAGAGGTGTATCAAAAAGAAAGATTAGATAACAACTACTTTGTATTCCACAGCTAAGTACCAATCCAAGGTGGCTACGGTGAGGGCTAGCATTGGGGACAATGTTACTATCCCCCTCCAGAAGCTGCGTAAAGATCTGCCCGACGAAGTTTACTTCAAGCAACTTCCCAATGACTGGTCTTCTTCACGCACCGATGTGACTCTTCATCTGACACCTGCCCATTCGAATGACACAGGGATATATAATGTCCATAATTCAAAAAGATACTGGAAATAGATACGGGGCCTACTTTGACGTGGTGGTGAGAGGTATGCTTCAGTTTTCTGACTTAATCCCTTCAAACAATATACCATGCCATGTACTGTTATGTCAATATATGCATGTGTGTATATACCTAGCTGCCTAGTTGTATTTATCTAGTTGTTATATACACGGGATCAGAATATCGTCGGGTATACATAATGGACATCTTCACCCCCCTACGAATAATGCAAACGCTTCCCTCATAGCCCCCAAACCTGAATACAGACCCAAACCCACCCAAAACTTAAGTTTCCTGCTTCCACGCAGGTGACTGCAGGCGGCTGTATGTCAACAAACAGTTGGGATAGATCCAGAAGGGGTATGGGGAGATATGTACATACCCACCCCAGCTGCTATTGTATAGGACTGAAATGATCAATAGAACATGAGTTACTAATCGACCTAATGGCACACAACCTAAGGAGGGACCTAATATTCTTACATATCTAATACATTCCAATTTTTATTCTCTCAGGAAGATTATGACAGCAGGAATTAAGAGATGGGAATAATAGCTGGTGTTCACAGCTTAAAGTGGGAATTTAAGTTAATTAATGGTACTCACCAGTCATTGGAGGGATTCTTATTAATATAATATCATCCAGATGTTGTTATTATCATCGTATATTATCAACGAGAAAGTAAATTGTCCTTGTTAGCATCAGGGTACAGAGAAACTAGATGTGAAGGCAAATACAGTACGCTAGGAACAGTTTCTGCTGCAAAAATAGCATGAATGCCTTCTAGTGAATGATTTAGATTCATATCCATAAAAAATCTATGAATGTGCAGATCCGTTAATCTCTGAGCCGTGATATTCGGGTCTCCAGTGTACAGGAAATGAGTTGCAGTAGTGGCCGGGGTCCTGTCTCCATATCTCATTTGGTCTATATTAATTTTTTATTTATGGATACTTTTAGGATTTACTATTTCATTGCTTAGCTTATTCCACATACCAATGCACTGATAAGGAAAACTGCACTTCTTAATGTCCATCAAGCCTCTTCTCTTCTTCAATATATTGTTTATGTCTTTATGTGGCTCCTACACCACTTATCGCCTCCGTGGTGCAGTGGCTAGCGTACCTGGCTACGAATCTGCGGGCCCTGGTTCGATCCCGGGCCAGGGCAAGCCGGTGACCAGCCTACCCAGCTGTTCTTCTTTCCTTTCGAGGTTGATAAATGGGTACCTGGGGTAACCTGGGGAAGGTAACTGTGGTAACCCGGGAGTCACACTAGCCCTGTGTCCCGGGGTAACGGGTCCTCACCCACCACAGGCTCTAAGGGCTAATGCCACGTACGGAGATGAGCACCGCATGCCACGCGCAGCTTAGCGTATGCTCCCATCTTTACCTTACCTTTACACCACTTGCATGCATGTCTTCTTTGTCAATTCTTTCTATTCTAGTCTGTGTTTTTAATACCACTATCAAGTGTCCTCCTTCTTTTTCCTTCAATGACCTCAAACCCAGTTTCTCCTATCTCTCCTTACTCATATGTCAGATCTACCAGACTAGGAACCATCTTTCACTCTTTGTATTATCTCAACTTTCTTTATATCTTTCTTGAGCAGAGACCTCACCACCATCGTATATTCTCTAATTTGATAAGTCATGGCCACAACTTTTTTTAGCATATCCTCATCCATATAGACAAATGCCGATCTAATGTTTCGGTGGAAAGTTTTTTTGAATTATTACTCCAAAGTCCTTTCTTCACTTGCTTTAGTTATTATCTCGTTTCCCATTTTTTAACCATTTTATCCACTTTGCACTCCTACCAACTCCTAATATTTTGCACTTCTTTTGCAATAAACTCCATTTTCCACTTCTTACTCCATTCATATATGAGGCCGGAGAATATATGGGGCCAGATGATAAGGGCCGGGCCGCTCGTGCCACCCCGGCCAAAACCGAGATAAGTATGTATAGCACTCTATTGAGGTCTTAACTTTCGTGTGGGAGTGGATGAGTGTCCCTTCGAACACTGTACCCTTCAAATAAAGTGTTCAAAGGGACACTCATCTACTCCCACGCAAAAGTTAAGCCCTCTATAGAGTGCTGTACGTGCTGTTATCTCGGTTTTGGCCGGGGGGTCGCGAGTGGCCCTTCTTATGCGGGACGCCTCATATCTTATATCATCATCCTCTAACAGTCTGCAATGCCCCTCATTTTAAACCTGCTTCATAATTTGTACATCATGCTCACCTGACTAAGGCCATGCACCATGTTGTTAATGTAAATCAGAAACATGGTTGGTGACAGCACTGAACTGTTTGGTACTCCAATTATACACCTCTCCACCCTGACACAGTTTTTCCTCACAAACCTCTCTGTCTCCCTTTTAAGGCAGCTTTACAGGGGGCAATTCATGTCAATGTTTATTGCTGCGTATTGCCAGAAGGCTTTTACCAGCTGGGGTTTTCCCAGGGATCACATAGGTGGGAGTGGGCTGGACCAGCTGGTAATATCAAAATGTGGATAAACAAACAAGATGATTATCTTTAGCGATGATGTGGAAGCTGTGGCTGCATTTCTTATGTGTTACCAGAAGCTAACTAAAAAAAAAAGAGGCATCACTGAAACAGCTTAGTATCCATGAGACATTCAAATACGTTTATGAAGGGGAAAAGGTGACATGGCAGGATACAATTAAGGTATTATTTGGTGTCTCAGCATTTGAGGGCATGCAATTACATAGGTTATACACTTTATCCACCAATTGATCACTTGATTCCTTCTAAATCCTGTTGGACTCAGTCTAGACCTAGAGTCTTTCTTACATCCTAGGTTTCCAATAGTTTCTGAATTTCATGTATTTCAACTTTAATATCACTCAGTACTGTGCCTCTTTTCATGAACTGTTCATCCACAAATTCATTTTTCCCCATAAAACCTGCTTGAAACATTGATCCATAATTTCAACTTGTGTTTCTGGTTTATTGTTAACCATCTCTTTTACTTTCAGCTTGTTAACTTTTTTCTCTGTTTTAGCTTCCCTTTGACAAGCCTGCTCCTTTTTACATTTTTCTACAGTATCTTTTTATATGTTCCTTTCCTCTTCTCTACAGACTTTTACATATTTATATCTAGTTCTCTTGACTTCTTGTCTTGTTGTAACTGTATCGCCGGGGTCAAGGGGGGGATGTGTCCTTCTCTCTTCTTACTTCTTTCTTCATTACTCTCTTCTCTCTTGTCGTTGTGATGGTTGTTCTGAGGGGATTCCGAAGGGCTGCTGCAGCCCTCGAATATAAGCTCTCACTGGTCATGGAAGGCTGGGACAGGTACCGTATTTTACGGCTTATAAGACGCTGCATCTTGGAAGACGCACCCTGATTTTGGAAAGAAATTTTTAAGAAAAAGAAACAAAACTTGTCCGATATACATTCATTTTCACAAAAGAACACACTCACTATTCATTATCTTCATTCAGCACTGCTCATCAGCCATTTTTATTTTCTAGCTTGTATGCGATAGTATAAATAAATTGTCATGTTGGCTGGCTGAACATTTGCACGCAGGTCGGACGGCGGGTGTGAAAAACCTTACCGCGGCGGTGCGCAGCCTGTGCCTGATGTGCCGATCAGCTGAGCCTGGCTTTGTGGTCCTGAGTGTAAACAAACACCTCTCACGCCCTCCTGTGCCTCACTACGTTGCCTGCCTCCTGTGCCTCAACACGTATTGTTTGAATTTTCCTGTATGCGTGTAGTATTTGTGGTGGCTGCATGTACATATGTATACAAATTTTCATTTAATGTAACAAACAAAGTTCCTTATACACGCAATGGCTATTGGCGCCAATCTGCCGGGGCAGAAAGGCTCCCGCCAGTCGTGTAAACATCACAGGGTGAGGACAGATTGGTAATTGATTTGAATGTCTTATGGTATTCTAAATACTCTTAACAGGTATGTACTGAGGTTACATCATATAAGAGGCTGAATTGAATAGCTACCTAAGCTAACCTCCTACAACATTCGTCTTGGAAGACGCATGAGTGTTTTTCAGGGTATTTTTGGGGGTAAAAAGTGCGTCTTATAAGCCATAAAATACGGTAACTAATGTAATGTTCCATAGGGGGATAGACCAACAGAGCAATACTCTGCCCTGAGCCGACAATTAGCCCTTATGAATCCCGGCAGCATGTCCTTCCAACGGACATTCTGACTCGGGGTGGTACCGTATTTTATGGCTTATAAGACGCACATTTTTCCCACAAAAATACCCTGAAAAGTACTCATGCGCCTTCCAAGATGAATGTTGTAGGAGGTTAGTTTAGGTAGCTATTCAATTCAGCCTCTTATATGATGTAACCTCAGTACTTATCTGTTACAAGTATTTCAAATACCATAAGACGTTCAAATCAACTATCTGCCTTCACGCTGTGCTATTTACTGCGGTACTGGCGGGAGCCATTCCGCCCTGGCAGATTGGTACCAACAGCCATTCCGTGTATAAGGAACTTTGTTTGTTACATCAGATGAAAGTTTGTAGACTTATGTACATGCAGCCATCACAAATACTACACGCATACAGGAAAATTCAAACAATACGTGGTGAGGCACAGGAGGCAGGCAACGTAGTGAGGCACGGGAGAATGAGAGGTGTTTACACTCAGGACCACAAAGCCAGACCCAGCTGATCGGCACACCAGGCAGGCACGCAGCTGCACACCACCGCAGTCGGGTTTGTTTTCACTCCTGCCGTCCGACCTGCGTGTTTAGCCAGCCAACATAATGATTTTCTTATACTATGGCATACAAGCTAGAAAATAAAAATGGCTGATGAGCAGTGGTGAATGAAGATAATGACTAGTGAGTGTTCTGGTGTGAAAGTGACTGTATATCGGACAACAGTTTTGCTGGTCTGTTTTTTTTTTCTTAGAAATTTCTTTCCAAAATCAGGGTGCGTCTTCCAAAATGCAACGTCTTATAAGCCCTAAAATACGGTATTCCCTTTGGGAAATAAATCATTCCCTTCTCATAGCATTCTGGGTGGGAGTCGAACCCACACCATCACCACAATTTGCAGTGAACAACGTGGCGCGTTAGACCACTGAGCCAATAAGCTTAACCCACTTGGCTACTTCTGGTGATTTTATGCATTACATAACATTCATATTCCTTCTCCATCTCTTACACGAATCATCTCTTTTTCTATATGCTATCACAGCTGCTATTGAACCAGTCCTTCTTCCAGTTCTCTTTACCCGTTAACTCTGGCACACACCACACTTTTCAACAGCAGTATCATAAATTTCTACGAGATTTTTTCCATATCTCCTGCATACTTTCTGCCTTATGGAAGGGCCTCAAGTTATATTTAGCAAAGAAATTTTGTAATAGCAAAGAAATTTTGTAATCCCACAAAGTTTGCCTTCCCATTATTGTATCTTCCCTTTCTATATCTTAAGTCCCTTTGTTTCACTATCTCCGCTAAGATTGTAAGCTCCTGTACTACATGATCAGTCTTTCCAAATGACCATGAATATTATAAGTTATCAGTTATGTCAGTCTCCTTTGTGAACAGCTGATACAGTCTTGTGGGAGTGTCATCACCTTGAAATCTTCTCTCTTGTTCAACCGATTGGGTCATAAGATTATCCATTATTAGATAATAGTCACTTAATGCCCCATAAGTCTTCACTTTACTTCAGTAGAGCACTCCTCCCAATGTTATAATTGTTCATCAAAAGTAATTCTTCACTTGGCTCCTTTAATTTCCTTATATGCATAGCTGTATTGTTCAACATTTCTTGATATTAATCCCCATTCCATCATCTTGTTTTTGGTGTAATATATGCCATGGCAATATCTGTGTTGCCTTCTCTACTAGTCTCTATTATCATCTTCCTTAAACATCCTTCTTTTCCCGTCCTCATACTAAGGTTAGACGTGCGATTACTCTTCTCCATTCCTTCCTATCCCTTACCATGTCTTCTGAAATCTCCAGGCTTTCCATTTCTTGCTGCACACAGCAATACAGGTTTTCTTGAGTCTTCACCATGGTCAATGTCCATCCACCGCCATTTCTTGTCATTTTTACAACACTTTATTCCTTCTTATTACATAACAAAACTATGTCATCCTCATCTGTTTCGGCTTCACCCAGATCCACCACCTCACTACCTCCTTACTTGGGATTACATCCAGAGCTGGGCACCAAATACATTGAATGTATTTAAATACTAAATACTAAATACATGGGAGAAATGTATCTAAATACAAAATACTAAATACATTTTACGAATGTATTTAAATAAATCAATAATTGGGGGCATACGTCGGGAGGCGTGTCGCCTCGCCCACCCTACGACGCCACTCCCGGGGGTCACCACGTGCGAGTCCCCATGCAGGCTCCTTTCCCATACCAAGCAGCTCTCCACAAGATACACCAACTTGCCCCAGCCACGAGCCTTGTGGGCGACCCCTTGGCCTCCTCCATGCTGGATTGTCTCTTACAGATACAACCCGATGGGAAGGATCGGTTTCAGGGTAGCGTGCCACATAGGCCCATATAGCCGAAGTTGCTGCTGGCGGACTATGCAGGTAATAGGCTCGATTCAGTCTCACGGTGCAATCGCTGATTTGACACGTAATCATCCCAGCGATACCCCATGATTCTGCGAAGACACTTATTACCAAAGACATTGATTCGTCTCTTCAAGTTGCTATTTAGTGTCCATGTCTCACAACCATAGAGTAAGACAGGGATCACAAGCGACTTGAAGATCCGGATCTTTGTCTTCCTGCACAGGTACCGACAACGCCAAATACTCCTGCTGAGCGAGTCCATAACACTGTGGGCTATGCCAATCCGCCATAAGACTTCTTGACGTGACCCGCCATCATTATGGACTGTGCTACCAAGGTATGTAAAACTTTCCAAGATCTCAATGTCCTCGCCGCACGCATGAACAGACTGTACTGTTTCATCTAGTAAGCCTCCAAACACCTGGACCTTGTTCTTGAGCCAGGAGACCTCAAGTCCCAAAGGCTTTGCCTCCTCGTGCAGCGCATGAAAATTCAAACAATACGTGGTGAGGCACAGGAGGCAGGCAACGTAGTGAGGCACGGGAGAATGAGAGGTGTTTACACTCAGGACCACAAAGCCAGACCCAGCTGATCGGCACACCAGGCAGGCACGCAGCTGCACACCACCGCAGTCGGGTTTGTTTTCACTCCTGCCGTCCGACCTGCGTGTTCAGCCAGCCAACATAATGATTTACTTATACTATGGCATACAAGCTAGAAAATAAAAATGGCTGATGAGCAGTGGTGAATGAAGATAATGACTAGTGAGTGTTCTGGTGTGAAAGTGACTGTATATCGGACAACAGTTTTGCTGGTCTGTTTTTTTTTTTTTTTTCTTAGAAATTTCTTTCCAAAATCAGGGTGCGTCTTCCAAAATGCAGCGTCTTATAAGCCCTAAAATACGGTATTTATTCCAGTGTGAGGTGTACCGTATTTTACGGCTTATAAGACGCACTTTTCCCCCAAAAAAATGCCCTGAAAAATGCTCTTGCGTTTTCCAAGACTAATGTAGTACTTCCTCAGTACTCAGTACCTCAGTACTTACTTGTTACAAGTATTTCAAATACCATAAGACATTCAAATCAACTAATCTGTCCTCACGCTGTGATGTTTACGTTCTGCCTCTGAGGCTCGGCAGATTGCCGCCAACAGCGCCATCTATCGTCTGCTAGTGTTGATGTATCATTTACCACCAGACTGTCACACGTATCACAAGCTCTTTTCAGTCCTGGAAATTATCACCCATGGTGAATTCATGAAAACTATCTACTATTACTGTCGCATACAAGCTAAAAGTTGTACAATACGCCAAAGAACATGGGAACAGAGCAACAGTAAGACACTTCGGATCACCACCGGGAGAGGCGGTGGCCGAGTGGTTAGCGTCTTGGAGTGGTGAGCTCAATGTCCCGAGTTCGAATCCTACCGGGGCAACTCCTTGGGAACTCCGTAATGTAGGGGTAGCACGCTCGGCTCACAACCGTGAAGTCCCGGGCTCGATCCCCGGGCAGAGCGGAAATAGATGTTTCCTTAAAAAACCTGAGCCCTGGTCCACCCAGCAGTGAATGGGTACCGGGACCCACTACCGGGTGTTAGCTGGGGGTTTGTGTCCCGCCTCCCGGGGTGGTGTCTTCGGCCAATACTAGAGGAGAGGAGGAGGAAGAGGAAGAGGAGGAGAGGAGAGGACCTACGAAGCGATACTAAGTGATAGAGGTCACAAGAAGAAGAAAAAGAAGGCTACCGAGAAAATCGGTAGATTTACTACTGCCTACCTGTAGTAAATCTGTTTATTTATATTTTTTTTTCTTAGAAATTTCTTTCCAAAATCAGGGTGCGTTATCCAAGATGCAGCTTCTTATAAGCCGTAAAATACGGCTATTCGAGGTATTCGAGAGGCAGTTCTGGCAACCTGGTCTAAGGCAGCGCAGGTGACGCCAATGGTAGGCAGACGTGTCCCGTACGTGTACGAAGCTGCGCGAAACTCGGGGAGATAATGCGCGAAAGTCGGGTAAGAATTTAGGACTCAGCGTGAAACTCGAGGATCGCGAAACTCGGATAGCGTGAAACTTGGGAGGGTACTGTGCTGCGCTCGCAGGCCTCGGGGCCTTGGGCTGGCGAGCGAGCGCTCCGAGATGGTTTCTTTGGCGGGTTTTCAACCGTACTTTCAGTGCACTTTTGATATAAATGAAATGCTCGGAATTTAGAGGAAGTGTCAAAATAGTGCTATATGGCCATATTTCTGATTCAGGTGGAGTGTCGCTTACATTACTTGCCTGCGCAGTTCCACATATTGGCTCTGCATCTTTCAATACATCCCTTTGGTTATTTTTCAGTAATACTTATTCCAGATTAGTAGGTTTAGCACAGTAACATAGTGCACATCCAGTGATAATACCCACCATATATCAATGGTAGTTGTATTTTATTATCCATTGACATGCCACACCAACTCACTGGTGCTATGTACCCAGCTGCATGGATGCATTCTTCTGTATAATCTTTTAGTTACATTCAGAGTTCCTCTAACGGGATGTACAAACTAAATACACACAAACCTCGGTTTCCCGGACTAATAGGGGGGAGCACTGGTCCGGGAACCGCAAAAGTCCGGGAATCGCAACAGTCCAGGAATTATCCTCTAAACAAAACAAAAAAAGAAAAAAAAAAGTGATGCCATTACCCACCTGCGGACGTTTATCCTACTCTAGTATTTACTGTCCGGCAACTGCCAATATCAACTACCCCACCGCGGACTTTTACGTCCGCTGAGCATGCTGCCACCTGGCGGGAGGCAGCAGAAAGTGTTCAATAGTCTCAAGAGACATTCCTGCACCAGGGGCAGTGGGGGTCAGGGGACTAACGGAGGCTGTGCAGGTGAACCGTGAGTGTCGTGTGTCCAAATTTAAACAATACGACCGCTGAGGATGCTGCCACCGGGCGGGAGGCAGCAGAAAGTGTTCAATAGTCTCAGAGATGTTCCTGCACCAGGGGCAGTGGGAGTCAGGGGACTGACGGAGGCCGTGCCGGTGAACCGTGAGTGTCGTGTGCCCAAATGTAAACAATATGACCGCTGAGCATGCTGCCACCTGGCGGGAGGCACGGACACTGACCAGGGGTGACAGGAGACGCTCGGACCGCCGGACAATTTTGTCAATTTACGAACAGGACCAGGCATTTCAACGTTTAAAAGTCTGGAACTCTGGAACTCTGACATATCCCCGAACCTCGGATTTTGTCCGGCAAATCCGATATCCGGGAAATCGAGGTCCGGAAAATCGAGGTTTGTGTGTACATTCAAAGCATTGTGGTGTATCTGGTGTTGTTAGTGATAAAAACATCTAGACCTACTTTAACACAACCTCACTTTAGGAAAATTCAGTGTACGCAAAAGAAACATATTATACCAAACTGGCTTAATGCACAAAAAACTAGAATATTTGTTAAAAAAAATAAAAAAATTAAGAAATCAATGGGAAAATTAATAGGAACATAGGATTAGTTTAACACATTTTTCACTTAACGCACAATTTTTCTGGAACGTAACTCTTATGTTAAATGAGGTCTAGGTGTCTCAGTTGGCGAGAAGACGTAAACTAACATCCCTCTTACAGCTTGCTTGCCTGGATGGTTTGGTAATAAATGCCAGTTTAAGTGTGACCAGGAAACTGTCGGCTTCGCTTGGGCTATGAACGAGGGACAGGAGGAGAGCAGGTGTAGGGGCCTCACCATCTGTCTGCCAACACCCTACGGTTGTTCCTGTGCCACTGGGCTCACTCATCCTGCAACAAACCCTGCTCCTACCTGTACACAAGGTTTGTTTGTGTTTGTGTATGTTTTGTGCTGGATTTGAGCCAAGCTTGTGTTATTTTGTCCCTATATCTATTGTTATAGACGTAGGGATGTGGCGATTCCACTGCCCACTACACTATGGTCTATCTATACTACTGTGTTGTGGTTAGCCTAGGTGGTTAACTATATGTAGCCAGCCCTGAGACATGTGACATAGCGCATATCTCCAATTTCCCTGCATTTGTATGAGGCAATTAAAAAGGACGAGGATGGAAGGCTGGGATCCCATTCCCCTGGTACATAAGAACATCAGAAAATAAGGAAGCTACAAGAGGCCGTGAGGCCTACACGTGGTAGTTACTGTCACCTAACACTACCTACATCCACCTTTCATCCCCATCCATGAACCTATCCAGCTCCCCTTTAAAGCTCCCCAATGACTCAGCACTAACTACCTGTCTACTGAGACCATTCCATTCATTCACCACCCTATTTGTGAACCAGTTTTTCCCTATTTCCTTTCTAAATCTACGCTTTTCCAGCTTGAATCCGTTACTTCTTGTTCTACCCTGGTTAAAAGCCGTAAGAGCTTTTCCTACCTCTCCTTTATTAAATCCCTTTATCCACTTAAAAACTTCTATCAGATCGCCCCTTACTCTACGTCTCTCGAGTGAGTGTAATTTTAATAACTTCAATCTCCTCTCATAACTAAAGTTACGCATCCCTTGTATCATTTTGGTCATCCTTCTCTGCACTTTTTCTAACAACACTATATCCATCCTGTAATATGGAGACCAAAACTAAACTGCATAGTCTAGGTGAGGCCTGACTAGAGCCAGATAAAGCTTTAGAATAACTTCCGCACTTCTACTTTTAACACTTCTGGTAATGAATCCTAATACTCTATTAGCTCTATTTCTGGCCTCAATACATTGTTTCCTAGGTCGGAGGTCTGGGCTCACCCTCACTCCAAGATCTTTTTCACCTTATGATCTTTTCAGCGATACATTGCTTATGGTGTATCTATTACCAGGGTTTTTTCTACCAACATTCATAACGCTACATTTATCAATATTAAATTCCATCTGCCATCTGACTGCCCACTCGTTAAGTTTATCTAAGTCTCCCTGCAATATGTTTACGTCAGACTGTGATCCAATAATCCTACCTAACTTAGTATCATCAGCAAACTTGCTGATATCACTGCTAATCCCACTATCCAAGTCGTTGATGTAAATCAAAAATAGTAATGGGCCCAAAACAGACCCTTGTGGAACTCCACTTGTCACCAGTCCCCATGGTAGTGTTATTTCCCAAGAAAACAAAAAGCTGAGCAATTTGATTTTTGCTATGAGCCACCCCACTTGTTTGGGAGAAGGCCAGTTGCATAGAAAAAAAAAGCTTATCTACAAGTATTGAAATCATGGATCTTTTTTTGTTTATACCAATCCTACCTTCCTCCCTTTCAAAATGCCAGTTCTCTTGTTTTAGGAAGTTGATTTTTTTCACTATTCATCAAGTCCTTATTTTATATTTTTATTCCCTTATCTATCTCTCAGATCCTGTTAACAGATCCTGTGTGTCCATTCGTTCCTTTTCATTCACTTCTTTTGACATCACCATGAAATCTTCCTTCTCTATCATATTTTACAAAGAGTGTTGAATAGCTTTTCCAATATCTCTGTTCGGTGAATCTCTCAAACATTGACACTATTTTTGTGGCCTTGGTTTGTACCATCTCTTAACTTGTGTTTTTCACATGTGGTGACCACACTACTTCAACATACTCAAATCTTCTTGGCTGTCCCAATGACACTATTAACTCTCCCAGTGTATCCTCATCACTGTATCCGAAGGTCATTAATGTTCATCAATGATTTATAAGAGCTCCAATGATTTTGATGTCTTATAACTACATGCCGCATAACAATTAATCAAGAAAAATACACAGCCATTGCACATGTTAATGAACTTTGGCAATAAAGCACCAGGTCAGCCACTGGTGTAGGGCATGAGAGAAACTGTCACAGTTACAGCTTGCTGGGCTGCACGTGGGATAGTGCCTCTTAGGCTCATCCTTCTATCTGTACTGGGTCTTGCTGTAGCCATCCTCTGAGCTCTTAGAGCTTTAATCTAATCTAATCTCGTCTGCTCCACCGCCCATTCCTGGGAACTCCCTCAAGTGGATGGCCATGCCAGAAGAGTCTCCATTTTCACTTGTCCGTACATCCCACTCTAGCGCTCTCCACTCATCTCCTATCCCTCCGCTGCCTCAACTATTCCACCGCTATCCTCCCATTTTACAGGAAGTTTTCCTTTCACACTCATAGCATTCACCCTACTCTTGTAAATCCTCTTTTTCATTTAATTCCTTTCTTTTATCTTTTAAGTGACCGTACCACCTAAAGGTGCAATGTATGACAACCTCTTCCACTCCACATTTCATTCCTTTACTTTTAACTCTAAAATAACTGATGTGTTGGCGAGTATAATTCTATCAGGATAACAGGTTTTAACAAAAAATAGCTGT
Organism: Chionoecetes opilio; assembly: GCA_016584305.1. NCBI lineage: Eukaryota > Metazoa > Arthropoda > Malacostraca > Decapoda > Majidae > Chionoecetes > Chionoecetes opilio. Next base: position 259,696 of record JACEEZ010019044.1, on the reverse strand, counting down.
TTCTCACTGCCATACGAGACGTAGCACGTCAAAAGGCGTAAAGCATCACACCAGCTCAAACATGTTTCTCTGCAGCTACTGCACCCTCAAACACTACTCCTTCACTCTGTGAAGTCAGTTTCTGTCTTTCGGCACTACCAATAATGTCTATAATCCGTAGAAAAGAATTAATACCCACAACTGTGTCAGCAGTCGCCTGATAACTGGGAAGCCTTCATCCATCAAAAAGTAAATATATCTACTCGTGCTACCCCACTCCTGGTGCAAGCAGCCAGCCAATGAGAAAGGATGACATGATAGTGCATAAAATCTAGTAATGTCTCCCCTTCTTATATAGCAGAACACCTGCCCGGCATCCTTCCTTGCTCGAGTGCTTACATGGGATGACGCTTTCCTCCTAAGCATTGTTTAGCCCTATGCTTCCCATTTTTCATTTATAAAACAACTTATCATTACTTTATTATTGAAGGAACATTACAGCATAATGGTTTGAATGACAAAGACCTAAAAAAAGGCCACTTTTTCTTCCAAAGCCTGACAATATTTAGTACTAACTAAGTTATTCTTAATTTTGTGTACAGTTGAACCTCACTTAAAACATTGGGGTTACATTCCTGAAAACCGTGACGTTAACTGAAACAACTTTAAGTGAAACAAAAAAATAAGGTATGATAATTAATATAAACACGTAGTGTTCATAGACAATAAAATTAATAACTACAGTGGAACTCCTTCTATCCAGCATTCTGGTATCTTCCCGTATCTTGCATATTTGAAAAAAAATCCATTGATAATAATGAGAATGTAAAAAAAAAAATTTTTATTTTTTATATAGTGGAAACTCACTACAGTAAACCCTCTATAATTTGATCTAATTGGGGAGAGGCCTGGGTCGAATTAGCCAAATGTCTGAATTATCCAATGGTTACCTCTGGCCCGCCCACACAATAAGAACTCACTCAAACATGCCAAAACAGCACAGATTGTATTACTTGTACTCACCAAAACATGGCTAATACTGAAGTCCAGAGGTGGGCGCGATACTTTTTTTTGGTAGTGCGATAACGATACTGCGATACTTTTTTCCCGCTAGTTGCATACGCGATACTTCGCTACTTTTTCGGATTTTCTTAAAACGATACGCGATACTGCGATACTCCGCTACCGATACTTTTTTCTAGAAACTATAGTATCGCAGCGATACTGCGATACCAAAAATTTTGCTTTGCGATACTTTGCTACCTAAGAAAACACTGTATTAGCCAAAAAAAAATCTATTTTACTTAAACTACAGTTTAGGCACATTAAAACATTGTAATATATTTATTTTTAAACTGACAAATTTTATTTAAAAATAAAGGTCGTCTTTTAAAGTATCGCGGGAAATTTAAGCGATACTTGAGTTGCGATACTTATACACTGGTACCTTGACTTACGAGTGCCCCAACTTACGAGTTTTCCGAGTTACGAGCAGTCGCTCGGTCGATTTTTTGCTTTGAGCTGCGAGCCAAAATCCGAGTTACGAGCGAGCTTCAGATACGCCGCCGCTAGTTGGCGCAGCGAACGCCACAACATCCACCCAGCATCCGCGTCTCACTCGTTCACTTCACCTGGTTACCTCGCCGTGGAAGCATCTCTGTTGTGTTGTGCTCACACAGGCGAATGCAAATGGCGGAGGGCGAGTGCAGTACGTTTAGCGGCAGTTCCACCCACAGAGTGTAAACACTGGCGAATACAAATGGCGGAGGGTGAGTGCAGTCCAGTCATATAGGTACAGTAAAAAAATTGGGGTGTTTTTTGGGGGGCTCGAATGGATTAATGGTATTTCAATTAATTTCAATGGGAAAAATTGATTTGATGTACGAGCAAATTGAGTTACGAGCTCGATCAATGAACGAATTAAACTTTTAAGCCAAGGTACCACTGTACTCCGCTACTTTGAAGTCTTATGCGATACTGCGATACTATTTTGGCGGTGTGATAGCATCGCAGTATCGCACTAAGTATCGCTCTCGCCCACCTCTGCTGAAGTCTAGAAATGCAGTACTACTGTACTACACTGAGCACTCAGGCGTCACTGATAGCGTCTTCAGGCAAGGGCTGCATTAAGTAATGCAACTCGCACAGGTACACAGGGAGGCACACGGTGACGTAGACATACAGTATGCATAGTGCAAGCTATCCCCGCACTACAGCTCAGCTGGGAGGCGGATCGCTACTGAGTTGCCAGCTCGTGCCACAATAAGAGTATGGAAACAAAGGGAAAAGAAAGCTTCTGCTCTTCTGTCACCTCTTCTTGCCTCCTTAATATTTTATTTCCTGCTGCTTTAACTTCTGCTGCATTAAATACAGGGTCATCAGCAAGTTATTCTTCAACAATAAGAATAGTAACAGAGATGAATTTCGGCAGCTGCTATCTTGGTAGCAATGTAAATTGTGAAGCGTTCAGTATCGTTCAGTTGAGAGAGTGCGGGGGGTGGGGGTGGGGGGGTGACCGCTATTCAACGCAGCCCCGGCAGGTGTCACTCTGGAGATTTGTAAGGTAAGGTCTTCAGTGCTTGGTGCTTAATGTGTCAGAGGCGATGTGGAGGCTGGCTGACGAAGTGGATGGCACAGAGGAGGTGGAAGATGCTGCAAAAACTCAGAAAATTCGAATTTCAGTTCTGATTATGGAAAGTTGGAAAGTTGTTGAAAAATTTGAACATGGCCTGAAACAGGTTGAATTATCCGAAGTTCAAATCATACTGGTTCGAATTAGAGAGAGTTTTCTGTATAACGGAATAATTCAGCCAACCCCCTTTCCGTTATCGGGAATTTTTTGCTACAGAGAGTGTTTGCCAGAACCCATTGCTACAGCACCAAATTTTGGGTATTGTGTGAGTTTCAGTGTGATGTACAGCCTACACACAGATGCTACAACACTGTAAACACATTTCTATGCATAAAATAAAGCAGTACATATATGTATATGTATAATTAATAGTAAAAAATCACCTCTAAATTATTTTCAACTTCTGGCTTCGAGAAAGCTTCATGCATGTTGTTTTATCTTGCGCCCTAGGCATGATGAATGACAGCCTAACCGCTTACAACACAACACAAAAAGGTTAACAGGAGCAACGAATGTATGTCCAAACATCGCAGAAGCACAAGTAGAATTGAGGCCGTGGCGCGGCGAGCGGTCTTTGTTTACATAAGACGCTGGTCCACGTGCACAAACATGCACATTAACGTAAGATTGATCTCCATTATGGAAAAATCCGTTATAGATTTATAATTTCATTTTTATTAACAATTTCCACTGTAATATTCGATTAAAGATTCCCGTGCGTGGTTGTATTTGTTCCCAAGTCTGCCTGAGCACACACCTATGCAGCCCGTCACTACTTGTTTGTGCAGCAGTCCTGCCTCCTCACACGTGTCACCATTATAGCCAGTGAACGACTTATATATTCATCATGCCACAGGTTGCAAAGCAGAAAAGGGTGGTCCTTACACTTAAGTAGAAGGTGGAGATATGTAAGCGGCTGGAGAAGGGGGAAAACTGAAAGAATATTATAGAAGAATACAACAATGAGTTGTATACAGTAAACCATCTCTAATTCAAACCCTTATAATTCAAACTTCAGATAATTCTACCTGTTTCAGCCCCAGTTCGAATTTTTCAACAACTTTCCATAATCGGAACTGAAGCTCGAATTGTCCACACATTGTTTGATTTGTCGGAGTTTTCTGCAGCATCTTCCACCTTCTCTGTGCCATCCACTTCTTCAGCCAGCCTCCACATCGCCTCCACATTAAGCACCTCAAGCACTGATGATCTTACATTACATATCCCTAGAGTGACACCACTGTTACGTTAAGTAGCGGTCAACCCGCCCCCCCCCCCCCCCCTCGCACTCGCCCTACTGAGCGATAATGATCGCGTCACAATAAACATTGCTACCGAGATAACAGCAATCAAAATTTATCTCTGGCGATTCTTATTGTTGCAGAATAAGTTGTTGATGACCCTATATTTAATGCAGCAGAAGTTATAGCAGCAGGAAATTAAATATTAAGGAGGCAAGAAGAGGAGAGTCTTTCTTTGCCCTTTGTATATCTACCCTTATTGTGGCGCGAGCTGACAGCTCGGTAGGGATCCCCCTTCCCGGGCTGTAGTGCGGGGGCTTGAGCTGTACTGCTACTATGCAACTACTGCCTGCCCTGCAGCGGCGCGGTCTCACCTTCTCATGTCAGACATCAGCACTCGAGTGAAAGTACACTCACTGAAAGTCAGTATAATTAGGTTAAATTGTATCAAATAAACATAATACTCTTGTCAAAAAATATCCCTTCGATACTTTTGTATCCATTGCGAGGAACTCTAACATTATACCGCCATATATGCAGCATTTCCTAGCACCCCTTAAAATTGATTTCAGCACCCCCTGGGGGTGCTAGCACCCCAGGTTCAGAAACACTGCGCTAGGCATATTATATGCTGACGTCACCGTGCGCCTCCGTGTGCACCCGTTCGCGTTGCATTACTTAACACAGCCCTTGCCTGAAGATGCTATCAGTGACGCCTGAGTGCTCAGTGTACAGTAGTACTGCATTTCAAGCCTTCAGTATTAGCCATGTTTTTGTGAGTACAAGTACTACCATCTGTGCTGTTTTAGCATGTTTTAGCGAGTTCTTATTGTGTGGAGGGACTAAAGGTAAGCATCGGATAATTCGGACTTGCGGCTAATTCGACCCAGGTCTCCCCCCAATTAGTTCGAATTAGAGAGGGTTTACTGTACTATCTACCAAGGTCAGTAGAGCACAAGGTCTCACTTGGTGGCTTGCTGGGCTGTGACGTCACACTTCTTTTATCGACTCAGAGTCATGTCTTCCACATATCATGTGCTCTCATCCGAGATTATGAAATAAGCACAGAATTTTTTGAAAAACTGACCCAACCATCATCTTCATGATATATTTCCACATATCGTAAGCCAGAAAAAGAAAGAAAAAAACAATTAATTCTAGAAATACATATAGCAAAAAGAAAGTGTATGAAAATGTTCTCACTTTTTTGTCTTCAAATTCCTCGAGTATTGCTCCCATTGATTTTTGATGACAGATTTGAAATCAGCAAATTTTCTTGGTTCTGATGGTAAAAGATACATAGCAATACAAAATTATCGCTATAGACTGTGAAAGTAGCCGATAATATGAAACCTGTGTCGAAGTAGCCACCTCGTCTACCTCGCGCTACACCTCCTAAATTCTCAAATGTTATATCTAGATATTTTTAAACAAAAAACACAAGAAATGGTTTATCGTCTACTGTATGATGGTGTTATTGTCAGCAATGTAGGTGTTATAGTTGACCTGTAAGCAGAGAAAAATAACACTACATCAACTCCCACATTTGCTGGTCTATGTCCGCTTGACTGGATATGTCTGTGGCTACGGCTGACCCACGTAGAGCTTTGTCTACTTCACACCTCTTTATCACTTTCTGTATGTAAATGTTTATCTGTAGTGCTTTCAGACAGGCTTTTTCTACTTTGTTTGTTTGTTGGGCTTATGTCAGGTGAAGGAAACTGGCCTTCATTCATTCACGCATCGGGACGAGGTAAAAAAAAATCATCTTTGTATGTACAGTAAAAGCCTTATAACTCGGCACTGTATAACTTGGAATTTGATATAACTCGGCATGGCAAAGACAAGTTGTTGTTGTTAGTTAGTTTTTTTTTCTTTTTTTTTTTCACCTATGCCTATAGCGCGTGTAGGCGGTGAGCTCTAGGGCTCACTCGAGGGCTGTGATGGTTGGCCCTCGCCCGTGGTGGCGCAGGCAGGATTGTTATAGTGACGCCTGTGATTAGAGGCTCATGCCGCTCCCTGTGTCCTCCCAGGCACTCGCAGTCGAAGGTAGAGTTGATGGACAGGGCATAGTGTTGCAGTAATTAAGTGCTCAAGTGATGTAAAATTAAGTTGTACAGGTACAGTACTGTATACAATACAGGACAGAGTTGTGATTATAAAGTGATTAAAGTGATACCAGTGTTAAAATGCGACACCCTCGAAGATCTTCTACATGTTACAACAAGGCTCCCCTCTCCTTGAATTACATGCCTGCTGCTACCCGTTCACTGGTAATTGTAGTTTTTATGCTTTTACAGTAATGTATTATTATTATTATTATTATTATTATTATTATTATTATTATTATTATTATTATTATTATTATTATTATTATTATTATTATTATTATTATTATTATTATTATTATTTTTTTTTTTTTTTTTTTTTTTTTTTTTTTTTTTTTTTTTTTTTATAACCCATATCAGAGGAGGACATTGCATAACTCGGCACATTGAATAACTCGGCAAGGGTCAGAGCCCCTATCGTGCCGAGTTATAAGGCTTTTACTGTACTGCTTAAAGCTAATATACATAGGGTGGGAGCCCTTTTGGTGGGGGCCTTGCGGTAGCCCCCCCCTTAATCCGGCCCTGGACTGACGCCTGTGATTAGAGGCTCATGCCGCCCCCTGTGTCCTCCCATGCACTCACAGTCGAAGGTGGAGTTAATGGACAGGGCATGTGGGTGTTCTTAGGCCACTCGACGGTGCAGAAAGATTTCAAGTGGATTTATGGGTCTCACTCGGGATCGAACTCGGGTCTTCGAGAACGCCACCCGGTGACGCTAACCACTCTGCTACCGCCTCCCCTAAACTGCATCTCATGGTTTTCACTCGGCATATCATGCCCTCACAACCTCTTGTGTGAACATGTAAACAGAAAGTCAGCAAAAAATAATGTATCTCGGCATATTGATGTTATAACTGCATCTCTTAGCTTGCACTCGGCATATCCTCAGTCGCATAAAGTCGTATTTTTGTCCTTTTGACCCTTTCCTGCAGGCTCAGGCTCTTCAATTTCATTCCCTTCCTGCTGGAGACACCCTTGCGTGATGGAGCTGACATCTTGATATACAGTACTGTATGATGTAATCCCAAAACACGTAAAATAGGTGGCAAATTAAAGCAAAGGTCAGGAACCAGTGCGTAGGCTGAGCCGTGTTTTTGTCGTCCAAGCACAGTCTTGGATTACGAATCCCAATCCAATAACACTTGCTGAAATGTGTGTTATACTACTTGGTGATATTGTTTGCAATGTTTTGCATTGATTATTATTTCGGCCCCTACCAAGCTTGTTGTGTTTTTGAAGCAGAAACCAATCCCTTTTCAATTTCAACAAAAAACGGAATTCGTATCCAAGACGGTGCTTTGACGACATAAACACGGCTCAGCTGACAGCCTACACGCTCGTTCCCGACCTTTGCTTTACTTTGCCACCTATTTTACGTGTTTTGGGATTACATCATACAGTACTGTATTTCAAGATGTCAGCTCCATCACGCATGGGTGTCTCCAGCAGGAAGGGAATGAAATTGAAGAGCCTGAGCCTGCAGGAAAAGGTGAAAGTGCTGGCAAGGATGGATGCAGGTGCGTCCATGCATGCTATTTGTGCTGAGTTTGATATAAAATCCAGCACATGCTGCCCGTTCACTGGTAAGTGTAGCTTTTATGTTTTTACACTACTGTATTTACTTTTTTTTTTTTTTTTTTTTTTTTAATACACATATCAGAGGAGGACATTGCATAACTCGTCACATTGAATAACTCGGCAAGGGCCACAGCCCCTATCGTGCCGAGTTATAAGGCTTTTACTGTATCTAGTTGTTTGCTGACAATGGAAGGAAACAGTGATAGGGAGCAGCTTAATAAATGATGGCAACTCATGCTCAAAGTGTTCCTGAGCCAAACTTATATATAAAAGGGGAATCCGTCAGACACACGTCAGACGTCTTTGTCTCATTATTCTCATTGTCCCTCTAGGTGCCTCAATATATCATTTTCCAATCTTCTATATTCAACTGCTCCCCCCGCCCCCCAAACTTCCTTTTATTTATCCATCTATTTTCTTAAATTTCTTTCCATAGTGTTTTCAGTTGGTTCTTCGTTATGATTATTCCTGCTTTATATTATGTTAGGAATCTCTATGAATCTGTTAAACAGATTTCTTAAAGAAACTTGTATCAAATCATCCTTGACCATTGTCGACCAAAGCTTTGATCAAATCACATCACCATTTTAAAGTAGGATTCTTATACTATGTTACTGAACGTAATAATAAGAGTAAAAATTTAACTTTCAGTCCATGTAGGCTTCACTCACAAGCACAACAAATATGTTGCATTGAAACACTATTTGTACTAATGAATCATGTATACAATGCTGACTGGCTCTAATAGTATGAGAGATGCTTTATATTATATTGCAAGATATGCTGGTTATGGTAATTAATGGTAGGTAGAGATGATGGTGGGAATGCCATTGGAAATAGTTACCGTGATGATGGTAACATTTCAGAGTGCTCCAAGGGTTACTTGGGTGCAGACTGTAGTCAGCGGTGCCATGGATGCACCAGTGATGAGTGTGATCCATTCTCTGGCACCTGTTTGCAGGGATGTGAGGCAGGCATCAGCTGCAGGAAAGGTGTGTGTCTATGTGATTGTACCTACTGGGGGGAAGTAGGTTGTGATAATGTAATGATGTATAATGATAAGTATAATGTAATGATGGAAAAATCCTTGCTCTAGCTATTCTTTTTTGTTTTTTTTGTACCATCTGAAACTTGAAGGTTATATAGAATTCCGGTATGAGAATCAGTGCACATGAATGTTTCTCCACCAACAATCACAGTATGATGAATATTCTTTTGGGCAGTACCAGCAAGAGACTGCAGGTCAGCCTAGAGTGAGAAAGATTATGATTTTGTACAGAATCATGAAACACTGCAGGTTTGCAGTGCTAATGAAGACCTGCAGCACATCTTATTGACATAGGGTCAGCGTTACAGTGGGTCAACATTTACATGCTACCGCTACTTGCATGATCTGTGAGCCGTCATTGAGTGTGATGAAATCTCCTTTATTTTGTAAACTCATCAACAGCTTAGATCCATTCTATAAGGGAAAAAAATGAAATCATTTCAGTGAAGCGTAGTGAAACTTGAGGCAACAGGCTGACAAGCTGAGGTTTTCAATGATCACTTAGGGTGCAGTTATGTTCTTTTCTCTAATATTTACTAAATCCTGGCCTCTGGCAAGTGCTTATTAATCCATCATAGTTTGAATCAGATTGATATCTTACTTTATTTTTGAAAATCCATGTAATACCTCAAATGACAGTGGTGAAGATTCCTTAAGCCCGGGTCCCACCATGAGGTTACAGGGCCACGTCAACCCACGTTACTAACGCGTGTTTATGAGGTAAAAACACGACTTACGTGGTCCTGACTTTTACGGTAACACAGGTTAATGTGGGCAGACGAGGCCTCGTTCCTGACGTTGCGTGATTTTTGAAAAATTAAAAAAATTGTTGCGTCAGCCCACATCAGTTACCCTGGACAAGTCACGTGGCAGTGTCATGGCCATGATGTGGATCTGTCTTTGTCGGACGTGGCAGACGAGGTATTAATGTCGCTGATGCGGCGATCAGGTTGACGTGAGTTGACGCAAAAAAAAATTCCGCGTCAACCAGTGCCAGGCAATTTTCTCTAACGTGGGTTGAATTGGACCCGTAACTTCATAGTGGGACCCGGGCTTTATGAAGACTGTGAAGCTGAAGAAGCACAGCAAATGGTAGAAATTATGGTAAAAGCAATGTACATGTACAGAAATCAGCCAAATTATAGTTGAAGCCTAAACCTGTTTGAATGCTCATATCATACCAAACAATGTGAACACCGGAGGTTTATCTCAAGGAAGGTCAGGGTTGTGCTAGATGGTGAAGGGTTGTGTAACAAGCAATAGGCTGACTAAGTCTGCTACTCCCACTGGTGATTTACTTGAGGCTCAATCAGTGATATTCATACTGTATGTTGCATCAGTTGTCCTAGGAACTGAATCCCTTCCTCCACCAAGTCTATTTATCACCTACAGCTTGGTTCAGATGGATTTCTTAATTGTTTATCATGAGAGGTACTTGTTGAATTTTCTGTGCATTTTCTTATTTGAGTCAGCAAAAAGAGGGAATGTGGATACTTCCTCCCCACCCACCCGCATGTCATTAGCTTAACTTGCCTTCAGACTTGTAAGGATAAGAAAAAATACATCCACACTCATGATAATATGCATCAATGGAGGTTCTTCATACTCAAAGGACTACATACCATGCAAGTTACAGTGTAATTAAAAAATAGAGACTTGAAAATCACTAGTCTCATTTATAGTCCATTTGATGCCCTTAGTTCTCCAGTAGTCATAGAAGAGCGTCTGGTAACTCAAGAATCCCTGGAGGCTTGATAGTGTAAGATCAGTGTAACAGCCTGGAAATTATGTGCATCAGGCCGTAGAACTGTTTGATGTGAGGATGACTTGAGAATCTAGAAATGATTAGCACTTAGAGCATAAGTAGAGGAGGGAAGGATGTAAGATTAATTTGCTGTAGTGAACTTGAGCTACATAAGTGGAAGGAGTGAAAGTAGGTATAAAATATGTGAGCAAATAGATGTTTGTGTGTCTGAAAATTTTATGGATTTACAACATAGTTGGAAAAAAATCCCTTCCTTTAAAAAATATGGGCTTTCAGTTTGAGGCAAGAGTGTGATAAGATGTGTGGCTGATGCTTATCATTGCATGTTAGGCTACTATATATTTAATGCAGATGCAGTTGCTCATTTATAGATTTTTTCATTAACTCCTTGAGACCCAGAACGTAATTTCCATTGTAATTTAGGTACCATTGGACAATTTTTAGTGACTTTTAGCAATAATTTATAGATATGACCTGTTTAGTATCTTTAGCAACTAACTAATTTGGTATATTCAGTTACTTTTTGTAAATTTATGGCTAATAACATACAATTTTTTTTTTAGCAAACGAAAGATCTGGGCGTGAAGGGGTTAAGCATTGAAATCATCAATGAAATGTTTGGTGGTAATACGAGTCCAAATTTATACTCTAATGCATTATACTATTATTTTCCTTGAATCATCAAGCATTTTTCCTCCCCACTGAGGCAGGTCCAAAGCCTCCAGTTGCCACCATCACAGCCCGGCATGACGGCTACACAGCATCCTGGTCTGACTCTGGGGCCATTTACTTCTTATCCCAGGAGGTGAGTCCTCACCCCTTAGTATTTATAGTGGCTTAAAGACAGTATCAGAAAAAACTTTTTCATTCTCCAATTGACTGCATCTTTGAGAGGATTGATGAACATTATTTATGGACGCAGGATGTCCAACATCATAGAAGCTGATATAGCTAGATGTGAAATTTTCATTTGAGATTTTTATTAAAAGACAACCCAATAATGTTTTCTGTGTGAGGCAGTAATTTATGTCAATGTGTTGTTTGATGAATAATGTTGACAAATGCAGGGTAGAGTCATCAGCGTAAGAGTGGATAGGGTACTGAGTTTGACTGAGGTCATTGATGAATGGTGGGTAGTGGACCAGAGCCCTGTGGAATGGTACTGTTGAAAGCATGACAGGAGCTGTGACCATCTGCCTCAGAAATGATGGTACAGCCAGAAATGAAGCAATAGGTAAAGGTATAGAAAGGTGTGTGAACTGGGAATCTAAGTTGTAAAGGAACTTGCTGAAACGAACTTTACCTGCCTAGGAATTCAAATTCAAGGACATGGTAATTGTGGTTCTCTGTATAACATTTTCTTTCATCTAACAGATGTTACATCAACTCAGCTGCATTCCCAGCAACACCAAGAGACAGCAGCAACACGCCCCACCCACCTTGCTTGACACGCCTGCCTACAGTGCCTCCAACCTGCTACCTCATACATCTTACAATGTGTGTGTTGTGGCAAGCTCCCCTGAGGGCCTCGGCCTGCCCTGGTGCACCAATGTGACAACACTCACAAAAGGTGAGATCCAATATATTGTGTAGCTTCAAGAAGAAGTGTCGGGATGCTTCTATTTGTTTTTTTCATAAATGTAAAGTATCAGACATGAACTGAATATTTGCGGAGCCTAGATCAAGGCAGACGAAAGACTCTGATGAAGATATCCCATTATTAGCATTTTTATGCTTTCATTAACCCATCGAGAGTTTAGTATGTACAAGTACATATTTCTAAGAGAAGTGTTTGGTACCTGCTTGTACGATTGCATTTATTCACAATATTTTGCCATTTGTATTTCTTTTTAATCATTCCTGTGGAAATAGTCAAGATTTTGACAAGGCAGGAATGCATTATTTCACATTATATATATCGTTTTGCTAGAAAATAATGATAGCTTATTGCTTCTATGATGGCTGTGTTAACCTGTATACATTCAGAGGAAAACTATCAGATATGAAGATATTTTACATGTTCCTAGGATGTCACTTCTTGAAACTAGTAAATCATACCATATTGCAAATGAGTCTCCAAAATCAATATCAAAACTTGATGATCATTAAAGACAATGTAATATCTTCACTCTTTCCTTTGTGTGGCTGGAGCAGACACGGCCTTCAGATGTGCTGGGTTGCCAACTGCATATTTATTATTTTTGTTTTTGTATTTACATGATTAAGGTTTATCATGTAAAGCTATCTGTATTGATAAGCTATAATAGATACATGACAAAAGTGCATATGAAAGGAGAAATAAGAGTATTAAGGAATATATGAATAAATTTCCTCATCCGAAGTGTGATAAAGTGATATCTGAGGAGGGGAAAATATTGAGGATAAAAACCCCATGGAAGCCACACTTGAAATTTTCTCATGAAAGAAGATATATACCAATAGATTTGTATCTGTTTTACATGTTAATGGAAAGATATTGGGAAAAAATGCAGCCTGACATTGTCCTCTAAATATCTCCAGCCTAAGTCAGCACTACAGATGAATCTTTGATACCTATATATATTTTTTTTTCACATACATACAAATATAAATATTAATAAGAACATAAGAAAATAAGGAAGCTACAAGAGGCCGTGAGATCTACACGAGGTAGTTCCTGTTACTTAACACTACCTAGTAATAGAATACACTAGGGTCCCACATAAAACGAGAAATTGGTTGATAAACGAAGTAGTTTTATGTGAATTCGCTCTATGTGAAACACATAACCTATGGGAAAAATTGATAATGGTCGATCGGTCCTCCCGCCCGTACCCGTACATTTATACTTGTACACACCCATGCATACCAGAACATGGTATTATTTTACATTAGGATCGAAATTCCCTACACAATAGAGAGTATGGTTTCTGTTTACCTTATTGGATTCTAGGAAACATTCTTTTGGACTCAAACTTTTGGAGATAATGACATGTTGTTCATAGGGAGGCGAGAGACAAGTGTTTGTTTACGTGCGGCGTACCTATCACTCTTCTTCCTCTTCTGACCTACATCACCTCTGTTCTTCCCTTGCCGCAGACACTTTTAATGCAGATTTGGCTTTAGTTAGGAGGTTAAAGCGTGGGATTTGGTTAGGTTAGTGACTCAAAAGCAAGTTGCCATAAACCTGGCTTTACTCTCACTTGCGTGCCTCGCCAGAACTGTTGTTGTTGTTGTTTTAGGGCTGCGAGGATCCCTTAGGGAACACTATGAGCCCTGGTGATGTCCTATAATGCTATCACAGGTGCGGTAGTTGACCTGTCTTCCTCAGGAAGGCACAGGAGAGGTGGATGACGGCGTGTTGCCGAGAGGAGGGAACGCCAGCCGCTGCTAGCAGGGTGGGCAGATCAAAGGTGGTGACGTTCAGGGCGAGGAGTTGAGAGTGTAGCACTACACGGTGGGTGTGGAAGCGCGGACACTGCAGCAGAAAATGTTCAATAGTCTCCAGAACATTCATGCACCAAGGGCAGTGAGGGTCAGGGGATAGATGGAGGGGATGCAGGTGAGCCGTGAGTGTCATGTGCCCCAGGCCGAGGCGGGTGAAGGTGACATCCAGGACGCGGGACTTTTTCCTTATCCACGGCTGGGGGGAAGAGTCACTGCGGTATTGGCTCATGGAGGTGATGCGGAGGGCATAGCCAAGCGTGTTATTCCAGGTGGAGCGGCAAACCCGGGAGATGAGGCGTTTAGCCAAAATGTATAAAATGTTGGAATTTTATTTAAAAAAAAAAATATATATATATATATATATATATATATAATATATATATATATATATATATATATATTATAATATATATATATAATAATATATATAATATATATATATATATATATATATATATATATATATATATATATAATATATATATATAATTAGGTCTTTCGCTTTATAGGGGAAACGCTTTATGCGAACACGCTTTATGCAGGACCCTAGTGTACGTACATGAATACATTTACAAAATCCTCCGCAATATTTTTTATACATAAGCTCTCCTTTTGCTCACATATGTCCTCTCACTGTATTATTATACTATAGATTTTTTTGTAATATTCCAAGTATAAGCTATCCACACACTTTTTCTATTTTTTTTCTATAGTAAATATATGTGCTTGTATGCTCACATATACACCATAGGTATATACTAGGGATGGAGTGAATATAAGAGTTGTGTAATCGAATACGACTACGAATAATTCAAATTTCTACGAATACAAATATGAAGACACTGAAATACTGCTAATTTGAATACAAACACGAATACTTCATGAAAGCATTCATGAATACTTTTCGTTGAAAATTAACTTCTTGTGCAGGAGTGGGAGGAGCACAGGTCAGGCACAGTCGACTTTCTGCACAGTTAGTGTTTCGCCCGTCTTCTTAATGACGTAATTGTGTAGTCAGTAATACAGACAAAATGTATCAGGCAACTTAGTCATGGGCATAATTTACTGGTTTAAGCCAAGATCACAAAAATTCACGCTCCAAATCCTGGCTCTACGCTCTCATAAACTCACTCACTCACAAGTTCAAGGCTGTCGTGTGGGTGACAGACTACTAAGTATTAGTGGCATTATTATTATTTTATTTGTAAAAATAAACAGTTATCATTTTGAACAATTCTTGTGACAACCAGTTTTTCACTAATGTACTGCTGTAATTATTTGTGATACAAACGCACTTCACATCCTTTGAAATTATCGTTCATGACGTGTCACTTTGATAATTTGCAATGCCGTCAGGTACACACTCTAGACAGCTTCATAACGGCTGTGGGAACTGTAACGGTTATCATCACGACTGAGTATCACACTACTTACACAGTCTGGCACACTGTTTACACGGACAGTGAATTCACTGTAACCTCCGGGAGACACAGCAGTACTGTACATGTAATATCCAGGGGGCAACAGAACCATAGAGAATAAATCCAACAATGAGCCTGTTTCAACC
The DNA here is from genome assembly GCA_016584305.1 of Chionoecetes opilio. NCBI lineage: Eukaryota > Metazoa > Arthropoda > Malacostraca > Decapoda > Majidae > Chionoecetes > Chionoecetes opilio. Next base: position 244,352 of record JACEEZ010019044.1, on the reverse strand, counting down.
TGGACAACCCAGTCGTTGTCCACTGGCAAGTGGCAACTGAGTCAAACTCCAGACGCCGCCCTGCCGGCTGCCACAACAAAGTGACGTAAAAGTCGGCGGCAGGGTAGTTGATATTGGCGGTTGCCGGACAGTAAATACTAGAGTAGGATAAACGTCCGGGGGTGGGGTGGGTAATGGCCTCGGACTGTTGCGATTCCCGGACGTTTGCGGTTCCCGGACCAGTGCTCCCCCCTATTAGTCCGGGAAAAAGAGGGTTGTATATATATATATATATATATATATATATCTTTGCCTTGTCGAGTTATATCAAATTCCGAGTTATACAATGCCGAGTTATAAGGGTTTTAGTGTATATATACCGTATTTGCCGGCGCATAAGACGCAATTTTTTCCCTTAAAAAGGAATGCAAAGTTCACCCTGCATCTAATGCGGCCATATTAGCGCATGAGAGGTCGGGCAGAGAATGCAGAACAGCCGGTGGTATATTACTAAAGGGGTCTGGAGTTATCTGTGTTGAGCAGTAGTTCACTGAGCACAAATTTGTAGCTGTGTTATCAACAGTAATGCATAATACTAAGAAAAGGTTGGAGCTTAAGAGAAAATAAGAGCTGGGGCAACAAGATAGCGATTGTTGCTGCCAAGGTGGCCGTGTCAGATGTAAACATCATACATCCCCCTCTGCTGCTCTCCATTGTAAAACGTCTGATAAAACGTCTCGGCGACGCCCTCCGCACACCCACTATGGGTCATTACTGCTTAGACTCCTCCCCGCACCCATGGAAAAGACAAACATCCCGCATACTAGATGTCGCCTTAACCCGCATTCGACTCGGGCAACACAAGTTGACACAACAGTTGAAATGAGATGATAGAAGGGAGGCAGAAAATAGTGTTGGGATTTTCGCTGGAATCAGTATTGTTGATAAATGGAATAGTGAAACAAAGAGCGTGTTAAAGTTTTATTTGAAGGAGTGTGAGCGGTGAGAGAGTGGTGTAGTATCTTGGGGAGTCTGTCCATACACACAAGGATGGAGAAAAGGCATCATGGCTTTGTAGTTTATTTGACAGCGAGTCATTTTACAACGTCGGGACAAGAGGTGCGCAGCGTGTGTCTCTGTGTCCTTTGGCTGGTGTTGCAGTTGAGTCGGCGAGGACAAGTCAGGTCAGCGTCAGGTCACCCTCGGGCCTCTAATCCTGGTCTCAGACAGGGGGGTGGCCTAAGCCGATGCAGGTGTGTATGTGCGTGTGTGTGTTAGCGCTGCTACAGTGGTAAGCAAGGTGGGATAGGAGACAGCATAGGCCTTTGTACCACCTCGACCCCTCAATCCTCACCCCTGTACCTCTACGGATAAGGAAACTATGAAAGAGTGCTAGTAAAAAGGCTGCAATGGTACCTGTAGACGGGACAAAAGTCTTCCACACGGTACACCAAGACCAAGACCCCTCACGGCGCCACACCGTCCGCCTCAAGGCCGAATCACACCATACCATCATGGTGAAATTGGTGACAGGGCACCGTCTCATCACATCCGTTAGAATTTCTTACATTCAAACAAATAGACGTGTTACATTAAATGGTGCGCCGCCGTCACGGCTCCAATACTTCACTGACCTGTCACGTAACGGTCTCTGGGGAAGAATATTTTAACGTAATGAGACTGTGCCGTGCTGATAATTGTAGTTTTCTCAAGGCTTTATGTACCCAAAACAGTGTCTTTTAGAGTTCAACTTCTCTTTTTCATCCAACAGAAGGGCTATTAATGCAAATTTCTTCAACCATAGCCTCTGAGGCACCATGTCTGCTTAG
>JACEEZ010019044.1:52544-237544 GCA_016584305.1 Chionoecetes opilio | reverse complement strand
TGCACTAGGGGCAGTGGGGGTCAGGGGTCTAACGGAGGCAGTGCAGGTGAACCGTGAGTAGTGTGCCCAAATGTAAACAATACGACCGCTGAGCATGCTGCCACCTGGCGGGAGGCAGCAGAAAGTGTTCAATAGTCTCAAGAGACGTTCCTGCACCAGGGGCAGTGGGGGTTAGGGGACTAACGGAGGCGGTGCAGGTGAACTGTGAGTGTCGTGTGTCCAAATGTAAACAATACGACCGCTGAGCATGCTGACACCTGGCAGGAGGCAGCATAAAGTGTTCAATAGTCTCAAGAGATGTTCTTGCACCAGGGGCAGTGGGAGTCAGGGGACTGACGGAGGCAGTGTAGGTGAACAGTGAGTGTCGTGTGCCCAAATGTAAACAATACGACCGCTGAGCATGCTGCCACCTGGCGGGAGGTGCGGACACTGACCAGGAGACACTCGGACCGCCGGACAACTTTGTCAATTTACGAACAGGACTAGGCATTTCAACGTACAAAAAAACAAAAACAAAAACAACAAAAAATTGTCCGGGACTCTGACCTATCACCGGACCTCGGATTTTGTCCCGCAAATCCGAAATCCGGGAAATGGAGGTGTTTGTTTGTATACCAAACACAACAAACATACAGCGTTTATATTACCCACACTGTACTACCTATTCTGTAGAAAAAGCATTCTGAAAGAGAAAATAGCACACAAAATAACATAACTGCACATTAATTAAAGATAAAACATGCATAACAAGCAAAAAAGACGTTGTACTGTAGGGGACGTGTGATACAAGAGAGGGTAGTGTAGGGTCCCAAGGTTGGGGTGGCACACCTGGCTAATTACACATAAAGGTCAGGCCGCTCCATATGCTTAATTACCCTTCAGGTCACGCCTTGCTAGGGGTGACCTGACTGGGGTCAACCAAATCCCCCTTTGTCCAGCCCAGGAGTCCTGTATTCAGGCAGTTACCTACCTACCACGACAGAGGCAACACATCACTCCTCTCCCTGTGTTCCTCGTGGCATCACTCCGCTGTACTTACCTACATTCCCGCCATAATAAACTTGTGTGTGAACGCTGTGTTAGGTAGGTAAGGGACAAGGGAGGGGTGCGCAGACCTCTTCCACTGCCCACAAACTCGTCTCTGTGCATCATCATACAGCCCAGATGTATATGTGGTAGGGCGCACATTTTGAACTTGGTAATTTTACTCACCCAGTTTGAATGTCGTAGCATTGGATTTTCTATCTCGTATATTGAAAATAGACCCTTATTTACTCAGCTCGTATCATTGATTTCTCGTATACCGAATGCTCGTATAACAGGACCTCCCTGTATATATATATATATATATATATATATATATATATATATATATATACAGTCAAACCTCGATATAACGGACCTCGATGTAACGGACATCGGATATAACGGACTCCATTTGCGTGACTTTTTTTTTTTTCTTTTCTTTTCTTTTTCATATTAGACCGCTTATCGCCGCTCGAATTGTCAACTCAACATTATTGTATTATTTTCTGATTTTATTTTAGAATGCTTGGGTTTTAAGGAGTTTTGATGTATCACATATTAAGATATAATATTATAAGGAAGGAGCCTGTGTTGCTAGTGATTTAGTGGTAGAAGGTGTGTATTGTTTAAAATAGTGACTATTAGTGTTATGGCGTGGCCGCTGCTACGTCTCCCTGTCACCTCAACACCCTAAATCACCCTTATCTAAGGCGACACGCAGTGCTACACTGACCTAAATAGTGACACGTGTATAGAACTGCACTTCACAACCATATAATATACATAATAATGAGCATTAGTCATGATAATAAGCAATACCTTTGGAAGCCACGGCTGAATCTGGCTCGTAGTAATTTGTTTACCTTTCACTAGAGCTTGAGCTTGACTAGCTACACGTTCTGGTTGTGTTTGTGATTATTTTTCATTTATTTCACGTGTAGGAGCGGACCAAATTCAGCATGTAGTGCCAGTCACTGTTTACCTCCCAACATAGCTACACAGTGTGGTTGTGTTTGTAATTATTTCTCATTTATTTCACAATTTTTCCAGTTTTTACAAATTTTCATATTTTTCCCCTCGTGGGAAAATACCCTCGCTATAACGGACAATCGGCTATAACGGACTCCCCCCCCCCCTTTAGTCCGTTATATCGAGGTTTGACTGATATATATACACAGTTGACCCTCGATTTAACGGACTCCGTTTGTGTGACAAATTTGCGGATAAGAATGGATTATTTTCTCATTTTACTTTGGAATGCTTGGGTTTTAAGGAGTTTTTGATGTATCACATATTAAGATATATAAGGAATTAGCCTGTGTTGCTAGTGATTTAGTGGTAGAAGGTGTGTATTGTTTAAATAGTGATTATTAGTGTTATGGGGTGGTCGCTGCAAGACTGTCTCCCTGCCACCTCAACACCTTAAATCACCTTTATTTAAGGTGACACACGGTGCTACACTGACCTAAATAGTGACACATGTATAAAACAGCTCATCACAACCATATAATATATAATAATGAGCAATAGTCATGATAATAAGCTATACCTTTGACAGCCACGGCCTGTGTCTGGCTTGTGCTTCTTCTTGTGACCTCTTCTGCTTAGGATCGCTTTGTAGGTATGTCAAGCTTGAGCTCAAGCTTGACACATATCTCCTTCTTTGCCACTCCGTAGCTCTTTCTTTAGTTTTCTTTCTTTTCCTTTTTTCTTTTAGTTGTGATCATAAGTTTACCTTTCACTAGCCAGACAGTGAGAGAAAACACCAACATTTTAGGGATAACTCATCACTTTACGGGAGACTTTTTCTTCCTTTTTATCTCATTTTGTGGTGATTATAATGTCTCATGATGCTGCTGCTGCTGCCACGGCCGCGCTGCCAGGCATGGATGAGCGCCTTGGTTGTATTTTCATATCTTTACTCATATGTATGAATAATAGCCATTCAAATGCAATTATATGTCTACACATCTATATTATATATACATCTCCACGGTCTGGTTGTGTTTGTGATTATTTCTCATTTATTTCACAATTTTTCCTGTGTTTTTCCTATACGTATTTTCACACCCTTAGGAAAATACCCTCGCTCTAACGGACAATCGGCTTTAACGAACCACTTCTCCCCTTTTTAGTCCGTTAAATCGAGGGTTAACTGTATGTATATATATATATATATATATATATATATATATATATATATATATATATATATATATATATATATATATATATATATATATATATGAGAACCTCGTTTATCCGGCACCCTCGGGGGGGAGCGCATGCCGGATAACTCATTTTGCCGTTGTTTTGAGAGTTACTCTTATGGAATCGCCCAAAATCCCAATAAATACTGTGGTTTCTGGAGGTTGTTGTTGTTGTTTTAGGGCTGCGAGGATCCCTTGGGGAACACTATGAGCCCTGGTGATGTCCTATGATGCTATCACAGGCGCGGTAGTTGACCTGTCTTCCTCAGGAAGGCACAGGTGAGGCGGATGACGGCGTGTTGCCGAGAGGGGAGAACGCCAGCCGCCGCCAGCAGGGTGGGCAGGTCAAAGGTGGTGACGTTCAGGGCGAGGAGTTGAGAATGTAGCACTACACGGTGTGAGTGGAAGCGCGGACACTGCAGCAGAAAGTGTTCAATAATCTCCAGAACATTCATGCACCAAGGGCAGTGGGGGTCAGGGGACAGACGGAGGCGATGCAGGTGAGCTGTGAGTGTCGTGTGCCACAGGCGGAGGCGGGTGAGAGTGACATCCAGGACGCGGGACTTTTTCCGTATCCACGGCTGGGGGGAAGAGTCACCGCTGTATTGGCCCATGGAGGTGATGCGGAGGGCATCGCCGAGTGTGTTATTCCAGGTGGAGCGGCAGACCCGGGAGATGAGGCGTGTGGCTGTGGAGAGCGGCAGAGGGAAAGGTGTCGTGTTTACATCTGTTTAGGCCATCCTGGCAGCAGAATCAGCCACCTCGTTGCCTGGGATACCAGCGTGGGAGGGAACCCACTGGAAGGCGATCTCCCACCCCTCGTTGGTAAGGTGAAGGGCCCTCTGGATGGTGTGGACGAGGGACGTAGAAGATCGTGGATGGCGGGAGAGGAGGAGGTGGAGTGAGGAGAGGGAGTCTGTGTAGACCACAGCCTTGCCCAACAAAATTTCTGCCGATTTTCTCAGTTTTTGAAATAATTATACCTAATTAATGCCTGGGTCGATTAGTGCCGTTGTTTTAAATGCCGGTTAAATGAGGTTCTCCTGTATATATATATATATATATATATATATATATATATATATATATATATATATATATATATATATATATATATATATATACATACAGTACCCTCCCGAGTTTGGCGCCTGCTTTCTTCACAAGGCATAGCCCTAAACTCGAGGATCGCGAAACTCAGGTATTGAAAACACTGTAAAAATGCTTATTTAGTCCGGTGCGAGGTGTAACGTATTTTACGGCTTATAAGACTCACTTTCTCCCCCAAAAATACCCTGAGAATGCACTGAGCCCCTGTCCACCCAGCAGTGAATGGGTACCGGGAGTTTGCCGTGTGTTTGTGACCCGCCGCCCGGGGTTGTTGGCCAAAACTAGAGGACAGGAGAGGAGAGGACCTACAAGCTTGAGCTTGAGTTGGATGGGAGTCACCCAGCTGGGGGGGAAGCCACAAAATACTTTATGACCTTTTTTTGGTAGGAAGTCCGACGTCTGTCGTAACAGGAACCCACAGCGCGGAAAAGTCGTAGGTTTGGTCGTAAACGTGCAGATTGGCCAACGACTGCTCGAGACTGGTATTAGCAGAGGTAGGAAGTCTCCAGACTCGCTTATTATTGCTTGGTATGCTATGAAATATCATTTCTCTAGGTGAATGTAGACATATGATTGCATTTGGATGGATATTATTCATATATATGAGTAAAGAGATGAAATACAAGCAAGGGACTCATCCACGTCTGGCAGCACGGCCTTCGGCAACAGCAGCAGCAGCATGAAGCCCGTGAAGTGGATATCAACACCAAAGGGAGATAGATGTCTTTGGTAATATTTAGTAGGGGAGCGAGAACCCCTTGAGGAATCCTATGATCCCTGGTGATATCCTATGGTGGATATCACCAGGGATGGACCAGGGATGGACTGTCCACCAGGGTGGACAGTCAGCTCCCACAGGCGTGGGAGCTGACTGTCTTCTTCAGGAAGGCACAGGTTAGGCGGATGACGGTGGGTTTTTAATCAAAACTTTTGAGAGTGGCGGCTGGAGCCGCTACCATGGCTCTGCTACGGTAGGTTTGGGCAGGATTAAACGTCTTATTACTCGTTATTATACAACTTTGTGATTATGGTGAGATGTTGTATACACGTGTCATTATCTAAATCAATGTAGCACCGTGTGTCACCTTAAATAAGGGTGATTTAAAGATGTTATGATGAGGTGACTTGCTGGCGAGGCAGTGAGTGATGGAGAAATTCTTGCCGCGGGTCTGCCCCATAACACAAATATTCACTATTTCAACCCACATACACACCTTCTACCACCAAAACACTAGCAACACAGGCTCCTTACTTATATATCTTACTATCTGATACAGTAAAACTCGTTAAAATGCAAGCATTCCAAATAAAACGAGAATTAGTTTGAGATGACGGGGACAGAAGGCAGAGAGAGGCAGTCTGACATGCCATTCTTGCCCGCAAATATGTCTCGCTGAATTGTGATTGGTCGAGAAGTTTTAAAAACAGTTTGTCATTGGCTGGGGACTGATGATGAGCTTGATGACGTCATTACCCGCCTTAGCCAGGTAGCGCCTTCCGACGCGTTGACGACCTACCGAGGGAGGCTTTGTAGCTTCTGTCGTAAGGAAAAGTAGTACACTCATACCGCGATTTACGAACACTCTATTTACGAATTTTCGAAGATACGAACAAAATTATTTTGTCCCAAAATTCGGTTTACACACGAATAATTCGAAGTTACGAACAAAAGTTTGGAAATTCATAAACTAAATAAAAAAAAAAAATTTAATACATAAATAGTAAGAATATTTATAACACCTAAATATTGTAAAAAGTTCAGTAAACAGAACCATTGGCTCAGCACATCCACAGCGGGGACGCTCAAGATTGTTTGTTTACATATTCTCCGACCGGTCGTGCTGTGTTTATGAACATTATTGTGTATAATCATACATTTCAGTGATTATTTCAGTGAATAATGCCTCCCAAGCATGGTGCCAGTGCTAGTGTGGGTGGTCCTAAGCCCAAGAAAGCCAGAAAAGCCATAACACTAGAGACTAAGATAGCGATTCAAGGAAGAAAAGAAAGCTCCCGGTCACAAAGCATCGAAGGATCGAGTGTCACTGCTGGTTGGTGGCAATGCTGACAGTGATTTTCACTTGAAACCTCTGCTAATTCATCACTCTAAAAACCCACGGGCCCTAAAAGGTCATGTTAAGGCTACGTTACCAGTCATATACCGTTCTAGCAAGAAGGCATGGACCAACAGATATTTATTTGAGGACTGGTTCACCAATTACTTTTGCCCTGCAGTGGAGAGGTACTGCTCTCAGAAGAACATCTCTCATAAGGCACTGCTCCTCCTCGACAATGCTCCAACCCACCCTGTTAACCTCTCTGACTTGTCAGCGCACGTGAGAGTCAAGTTCCTGCCCAATTGTATGTATGCCTAAAGCCACAAATATATGTTTTTATAGCAGTTTATGACATTCTATGGATGTGATTATTGTCCGTAGGAACGTATCTCAAATTAAATAATGGGGTTAAATGGGAAAAATACATTCAATTTACGAATTTTCGATTTACAACCAGTTTTTCAGGAACGTAACCCATTCGTAAATCGAGGTGGCCGTGTATCTAGGTAGTCGGAGAGCAGGTCGTTGCTGGCGATACTACCTCCGCTGCTGGCTTACCCCCCTGATGCTATAGGTGAAGCCTTTGGTCCGGCGTTCTCCCACACACGTAGTATTCTGTTGGGAGAGAAGCAAAAGTGGGAAGCAAAACTAGGTGTTTCATTTTCCTCTCATTCCTCTCTCTGCATCACATTCATACGGGGTCCCCCCTCACTGAGGGGCCCCTTGCCTCTCATTCTCTCTCATGTGTGCTCTCCAAGAATTCTATGAGAATTCTTTTACACTTTCAGCCACACGACTGTCACTCCTACACTCAGCACACAACCCCAGCAGGTACTCCATCTGCCTATCCACACTCCCTGTCTGTCATCTCTCGCCATTCTTCCACTCTGACCTCTCCTACCACTACTTCCAACATCTTTGTTCTAGCATACTCATACCATTCACATTCCAGCATCAAGTGCTCCACAGTTTCATCCACTCCTGTCTCACACATCACACACGTCTTGCTGCCACCTTTCTTCCATCTGTACATACGACTATTTACCTCCAGCAACTTTGTCCTGGCTCTGAATAGTAAATCCCTCCATAGCCACCATCATAGAACCTTTCATACCGTGGCTGGTCCTTTCTCCTGTACCATTCCAGTGTTGATTTCTCACTCATTCCCCTCAGCCATTCTTCCTTCCCTTTCTCTTCCACTCTCCTATTTATTTCCTTTTTGCACACAGCCATACTCCCATGTCTCATCACTCCTGTCACAAACATTCCCAGTTCACCTGTCCACCTTTCCACTTTTACTGAGTCTTTTATCCACTTCCCATACACATTCCAGTCCCAAACCTTACTTGCCCATTTGCTGTCATCCATTCGTTGCAGTCTAGCTCTGTACCTCAGTCCTGCCTTTGCTATCCTCTTTCTGAACGTGCTCCATCCCATGTCTCCTCTAATCGCTTCCACTGCCACATACCTATTGGCACCTAATGCTATTCTGCCTGCTTTATTCTGTGTTACTTCCAATCTGTCCAACTCCTTCCTAGACCACACCATTGTTTCCAGGACATACATAATGCTAGGGACTGCCACACCCTTCCATATTCCTCTCACCACTTCATACCTGTTGGCCCAACATCTTGCCACACTGCCTAGCCTTCCAACCCACTGGTTGGCTCTAGCTATCTTCTCATGTTTACTTTTCTTACATCCTTTCTCATCCAACCAAATACCCAGATACTTGTACTCTTTCGTTCTCTTTATTTCGGTCTAACCCACCGTCCAAATCCAGTCATCATCAGAGTCATCTCCATTTACCACCAACACCTGACTCTTCTCCTTACTGAACCTGATGTTGAAGTCCCTTCCATACTCAGTCACAGCATTCAGCATCTCTTGTAGTTCATTGTGGTTTTCACTAAGGATCACCACATCATCTGCATACATCAGTACACTCAACACATCATCTCCAATTTTCACACCTAGACCTGTACGCTTCACTCTCACTGCCATTTCCTCAACATATAATCCAAAAAGTAAAGGAGAAAGGACACAGCCCTGTCTTACTCCTCTCTTACTATTCACCCATCCAGTCTCTAGGTCACCCATACATACACTAAAACCCTTATAACTCAGCATGATAGGGGCTCTGGCCCTTGCCGAGTTATTCAATATGCCGAATTATGCAAATGCCCTCCTCTGATATGGGTAAAAAAAAATTTAAATAATAATTTTTTGCCGACTTTCTGTATACATGTTAACACAAGAGGTTGTGAGGGCATGATATGCCGAGTAAAAACCAAGAGATGCAGTTTAGGGGAGGCGGTAGCAGAGTGGTTAGCGTCACCGGGTGGCGTTCTCGAAGACCCGAGTTCGATCCCGAGTGAGACCCATAAATCCACTTCAAATCTTTCTCCACTGTCGAGTGGCCTAAGACACCCATATGCCCTGTCCATTAACTCTACCTTCGATGGCGAGTGCATCGGAGGACACGGGGGTGGCATGAGCCTCTAATCACAGGCGTCACTATAACAATCCTGCCTGCTCCACCACGGGAGAGGGCCAACCATCACAGTCCTCAAGTGAGCCTCCAGGGCCTATGACCTGAGCCCTGGAGGTCACTGCCTACAGGCGCTATAGGCATAGATGTAAAAAAAAAAAAAAAAAAATAAATAAATAAAATAATTTAAACCGAGATGCATAATTTTTTTGCCGACGGTCTTTGCCTTGTCGAGTTATATCAAATTCCGAGTTATACAATGCCGAGTTATAAGAGTTTTAGTGTATATATCTATAATAATATAAGCGAAAGTGTGTGTGTGTGTGTGTGTCTGTGTGTGTATTTACCTAGTTTACCTAATTGTAACATACAGGAAAAGAGCTATGCTCGTACTGTCCCGTCTCCAAATCTACTATTATCCAGCTTGCCTTTGAAGTCCTGAATACTTCTTGCATTAATCACTTTTGCATCAAGGTTGTTCCAGGCTGTGTGTGTGTGTGTGTGTGCTATAGGTTCCGCCCCCCGTGGTGCAATCCCATCATATGGCACAGTTTTGGAACCAGGTTGACCAGGGGAAGGTTTTAAGGCCATTTTGGAGATGATCCGATCACTTTTTTTTTTTTTTTTTTGCAGCCTATTAGCAAGAATTGTGAAAAAAAGTGGGTTGCGAGAATTGAGGAAACCTTGATGTAGGGTGATGGGTAATGGGTGAGTGAATGGGTGGGGTGATGGGTAATGGGTGTGGGGTGATGGGTGAGTGAATGGATGGGGGGTGAGGGAATAGGTGGGGGGTGATGGGTAATGGGTGTGTGGTGATGGGTAATGGGTGGGGGGTGATGGGTAATGGGTGAGTGAATGGGTGGGGGGTGATGAATGGGTTGGGGGTGATGTGAATGGGTTGGCGTTAATACATACATTTCTACATCCATGATTTCAGGAAAGTTAGAAGGGGCTATCTGGAGAGTCTGTGTTTGGTGGGCCAAAGGCCCACCAAACACAGGTGGTGGGCCGAAGGCCCACCAATAGAGCTCCGCAGGAGCTAGCCAAAAAGTCCGCCCAGAGGGCGGCTTTGCGGCTAGTATATATATATAGTATAATATATATATAATATATAATATACTCATATATAAAAAACAATGAAATTTGACAAGGTGTCAAAGTACAAGGGAAAGGTGAGTGAATGAATAAGGATGTCATTTTATTGATCTCATCTAGGTGTTTCATTTGAATAGTCTTTTATACTCTTTATGCAGATTTTGAATCCTTTGTTATGCATTTTTGCATACAACCATGATGGAAATGTATAAGATTTTTGGTTCCATGTATTTTTTTTACTTGTATTTTCCCTATTGAAAACCTGGAATTTGTTTTTGCCATAATCAAGAACATTGTTTAGCTTTATAATACACAATTTTAAATGGACACTGATCAGGACAGTCACTGTTTTGGGGTATGATCTGAAGAAAATTATGAAGCCCTTTTACTAGTATTTCATAGGGACTCTTATCTATGAAAACTCATTACATGAACAATACTTGACATGATAATGTGACAGAACTCTTTTTCAACAGCACCCGATGTGAACATTACTGACGTAAAATGTAGAGAAGTCTTTGGAAGACATTGGAGTGCTCTGCAAATGTGGATGGTGGCTGTGAGGATTACAATGGACCAAATGTCACCATCATCTTCACTCTCATCACCCAACTACCCTGCTCTCACTCTCTCACTACCTTACACAGCTCTGTTGAATTAAATGGTAACAAAGTAGTGGCAAAATTTCCTGACTATCTGGCTGGAGTGAAGTATGAAGTGATGGCTAAAGTCGGTTATACTGGTGGGATTGGAAGGCAGTTTAATACAAGCTTCTCGACTTCCTCCAAAAGTAAGTTCAACACCTCTTGTTTGTCCTGTTGCAGGCTGATTTTGATACGAGTGGATAGGTTCCATGGAGCTGGTCACATACTAAAAGTCCCTGTATATGGTAGTGATAAATACAGCAGTCCTTTATAAGGCGTGAACATGAGATACAATTTTCTGAAAGGTGTTTTGACATGAATCGCCACCTCTACGTAAGATATGGTCTGATGTGATCCGAGCATGAGAGACGTGAATCCGTGCAGATATGACTCTTCAATGTTAGTGACGCCACGCCCTCACAAGGCCACTCTGCCTTTGACTCGTGCGCAATAAGGAGATTCTGCTTTGTATAGAAGAGCTAAGATATTTACTGTGTATTTAAGGAAAACAAGAGTTGTGAAGAATGAACCTATGATTACATACTATCCTCCATTATCTATATACAAATTAAGATATAATAACCTAGATTTCAATAGCAGAAAACGACTGTCAAGTAAAAGTACAGACTACGTATATATTGTAATTAAATTATGGAAAACTAAGAACAATTTGTACTCTTTTACCCAGGATACCAGTATGTGTAGATAACTATTTTCCCTTGAAAACATTAACATGAATATTGGAAATTTCTTTTTGCCAAATGTAAAAGTGAATTAGAAAATGATAAGGAAAATGTAATGTAAAACTTAGTAAAGAGAAAATAAATGACAAATGTTACAAGAACAACCAAAGAATTAGAACACATGGACCATTACAGAGACTTCACACTGACAAGATCGGCATCAACATGACTGTAATGATGTTCTACACTGAGCGCTCGCATTCCCATTGAAGCCTGTAAATCTCACTGAAATCATGCTTTGCGAACTTCAAAGATGATTTTTTTCACACACTTGCTTGTAGTTCTCTCAAATAACATTTTTCAAATTCATCTCACAAACATGTCATAGGTGTTAAAGTAGTATTACAGAAGAATAAAAAATACACATAGAGCAGTAACCATTCTTTTCATGGAATCAACATGTGCATGCAATTTAGTCTTCAATGCACAGCCCATTTAACTGACAAAATAGTATAACAAGGTAAATAATTAGATAAATGCTTTCATGCAAAATATTACCATATTCTTAAACTTTCTGTCAGAGCAGTGTACAAGTTTTTCCTAAATGTAAACATGGGCGTGCTTGACCAAGGCCACCCGCCGGCGGCTTAGGCCTGACCCAGCGAGCACACTGGCTATATAACAAAGCGACACCAAGCTCCGTATCTCAAGTCCTCCTGGTTCAAGGATTGCAAACAGAGAAAAGCCGCCATATTGCCATCAAAGCTTTTCCTCCTTGTAATCTCATCAATGGCCCTCCCCGCTAAGTACCTCGCATCATTGGCCAGTGATAGGGGGCCGGGCTGGGGGGATTTAAGAGGCTAATAGCAAGGAATCTACTAAAGAGAATGAGTCATCAGTTTAAATTACAATGATCATTTCTTCACATAGTTATTGCAGTTATGCATATAATTATCACATGACTGGTGCCAAGAGTGAGGAGCCTTGCAGTGACATGTATAGGTCGCCTTCGTGGTACAGGGTTGTGTCTGGCGAGTTTTGATATACAGGGCCGTGAGTCTAAGGTAAACAGTGCGCCCGGCGGTATGGACGGTGATTGTAATGTAGATCAAAGACTAAATCAGGTGCTCCAGGGGTCTCACGATCTGACAATCTTATTTCTAGGGGGAAAAAACACAATAAAAAAGTGTGGTAGCGAAATAACCACCATGCCCCTAGAATCCAGGATCACATAGCAATGAATATAGGCCAGATGACTTACTTACAACATAAATAGCAACAGAATAGAACCCTGAAAGGAGAAGTTAGAAGTATAACCTTCATTCATTTGATGCCAAACTATTGCATAGGTGATTGGGATGTTATACAGGAATTGGGGGGTCAGGTGTTTTTCAATGGCTAGGCTAGCAATCCTTGTCTATGTGGTACTGGATATGTTAATGCCTATGCGTTTGGTTAGACTGAGGAACAAGAACTCAGCTATGCAGTTTAAATTATTAGGGACTTAAGTAAATGCATCATGGTTCCTTCACCAACATAAGACACTACAGTGGTGGCTAAGTTAGGTTGGGTGACTAGAATGTATGATGCCAATAAAGCAACTTAATATCAATTCCATTAATTTCACAAACCTAAAGTCAAAATTGTCATTGTTGAAAGATAAATGGAATGGATATGAAGAAGCTTACATGGCACATGAAGATCAATTATTATAATCAAGTGTATGGGATAAATTTAATGGCATGATACCTGAACTTTCTTCCACAGATCCACCAGCAGTGCAGAACGTGACACACACTGCCCTGTCTATGTCTAACTCAGCAGTTCAGCTGTTGTGGAATGATGCATGTCCATCAAATGGAGCTATTATAGGAATACAAATTGACACTCGCTATTATGTGGTTGATGAACTTCAGCCCTGTGCAACTACAAATTCATATGATCGCTGCATCAATGTTACTGGACTGGAATTTGGTAATAAATATACTTACAGGGTAAGTACATAAGTGTTTGCTTGTTAGTAAAATTGGGAAGAAAAGATAAATACAAATATTTGTTAAAAGGAATGAATGAAAATTTTTATAGTAGGATATAATTAGATAGTGTAGTATAGTGAAAAAAAAAAAAAAAAAAAGTATTATCAATTAATCATTGGGGACATACACCGGGGGGCACATCGCCTTGCCCACCCTACGACCACCCCTGCCATTCCCGGGGTTCACCACACGCTAGTCCCCATGCAGGCTCCTTTCCCATATCAAGCAGCTCTCGACAAGAAACTTCAACTTGCCCCAGCCACGAGCATTGCGGGTGCCCCCTTGGCCTCTCCATGCCGGATCATTTCTTACAGATACAACCTGATGGGAAGGATTGGTTTCAGGGTAGCGTGCCACATGCCCATATAGCCAAAGCTGGCACTGACGAACTATGCAGGTAATAGGCCTCGATTCAGTCTCACGGTGCAATCACTGATTGGACACGTAATCATCCCAGCGATACCCCGTGATTCTACGAAGACACTTATTACCAAAGGCATCAATTCATCACTTCAAGTAGCTATTTAGTGTCCATGTCTCACAACCATAGAGTAAGACAGGGATCACAAGCAACTTGAAGATCTGGATCTTTGTCCTCCTGCACAGGTACCGAAAACGCCAAATACTCCTGCTGAGCGAGTCCATAGCACCGTGGGCTATGCCAATCCGCCGTAAGACTTCTTGACGTGACCCGCCGTCATTATGGACTGCGCTACCAAGGTATGTAAAACTTTCCAAGATCTCAATGTCCTCGTCGCACGCATGAACAGACTACTGTTTCATCTAGTAAGCCTCCAAACACCTGGTCCTTGGTCTTAAACCAGAAGACCTCAAGTCCCAAAGGCTTTGCCTCCTCATGCAGCGCCTCGAGAGCCATCACCAGGACCTCCAGCGACTCAGCAAAGATTACTGCACCATCGGCAAAAACAAGATCATTGATCTTGGTGTTGCCGACGGATGCTCCACAATCACTTTGATCTACAACTTTTTCCAATACCCAGTCCATACAAGTGTTGAAAAGTGATGGGGCAAGGACGCACCCTTGCCTTACTCCTGTATTAACAGGAAAGAAGCTGGATACACCTCCACCACACTTCACAGCACTCTCAGCCCCAGAGTACAGTCATCAAACCAATAGTCCTTGCAGGAATCCCTCGAAGTCGCAGAAGATCCCAGAGTGACTCACGATGCACTGAGTCAAACGCCTTCTTGAGATCAACATAGGCTGCAAGCATCCCCTGTCGAAACTCACGTCGGCGTTCCACCAGGACACGAAGCGCTAGGATACAGTCCGTTGTTAACTGACAAGGCGTGAAACCAGACTGCTGAGTTCTCTGATGTTTCAGTAGATGACTGCAGATCCGTGTCAGCAATAGATGGGCAAGCACTTTGCCTGGCATGCTGAGCAGTGTAATACCATGGTAATTGTTGCAGTCCTGACAGTCCCCTTTCCTTTTCCAGATAGGGACGACCAGCCCCCTTTTCCAGTCAGGAGGAATGGTACCTGATTGCCACACGGCAGTCAGGACAGCATGCAACCCGCTGATCATGACCTCACCCCCAGCTTTGAGGAGCTCTGCACTGATATTACAAACACCAGCTGCCTTTCCACCCCTCAACATTGCTGTAGCCTCTCTGACTTCGTCAAGAGAGGGTGTGGTTTCGTCAATGGGAGGCTCGGCATCCACTGCTTGTAACCCAGTGGTGTGAAGCTGCTCAATTAGAGGATCCACCGTGAACAATTGCCCAAAGTACTCAGCCCAACGAGCTATCTGCCCATCCATGTCCGACACGAGGCGCCCATCTGCTGCTCGAATAGTACTCGCCCGAGACGGAGACATGGAACGTAGCTTCTTCAGGGCTCGGTAGGCGGGTCGGAGGTCATTAGCGTTCAAATTGCCCTCTGCATCCTCAGCGAGACTCCTGACATATATCTCCTTGTCTCTTCCCAGGAGGGTTCTAGTCTGCCGTGACAGAGTCCTGTGCTGGTCCTGGTTCCCAGCCAGCCTGGCAGCGTGACTCTCCTCGATATTTCCTTGACCTCGGGCGCTCCCCAATACACTCCTTGGCACCCTGGAGAGTTTCACGTTTGAAGGTATCCCACAGTTCTACAGGCTCCTCGAGGGCACCGAGCACATCAAACTGATTTGAGACTGTCACTGCATACTCATGGGCACATGACAAGTCCTTCAGTTTCTCAAGATGAACACAGTATGGTTACCTCTTGAGATTCTTCTGGACTTGACATGAATCTTAAGTGTAGCAACAACAAGTCTGTGATCTGTTCCAAAGAACTCAGCACTCCAGTAAACCCTGTAGTTCTAGAGGATCCTCCAACGAGTACTAACGAGGATGTGATCGATATCCTTAGCTACCCCTCCGGCATTACTATACCATGTCCAGCGGTGCAGCTCTGGTCTCTGATACCAAGAACCAGCAATTCTCAACCTTCTGGACCTCCCAAAATTCAGAAGCAGAGAACTGTTAATGTTTCTGGTACCGGAGCCATGGGGACCAACACATAACTCGTAGCCATCTCTCACAGTGCCGGTAGTAGCATTGAAGTCGCCCAAGACAATGAGTGTGTCCCGAGGAGGACACTGGTCTAATACAGAGTCGAGTTTGGCGTAGAATATCTCCTTCTCTTCAGTTTCACGCAACTCGGTAGGAGTGTACACTGCAACAAGAGACATGAAACCCAGAGTGTGATTCATCCTCACCCGTATTATACTCTCATCTACCGGAATAACTTCAACAACTGACGGCTGCAGTTTGCTGGAGATACCTATAGTTACTCCACGGACACGGTGACCATTGCTCTTGCCGGACCAGTACTAGGTGTAACCCCCACTGCTAGTCTCGCCACTGCCAGGCCTCCTCGTGTCAGAGAGTCCCACTATATCCACCCTCAGCCTACTGAGCTCGCCAGATAGGAGAGGTAATCGACGATCGTCTGAGAGTCTCAGAACGTTCCACGAGCCCACACGAAGAACCCTCCGGAGGTTTATCCCAGGAGTGATTCGATGGGCAGGCGCCACCTCTGCACTGCCCCGGCCACCCCCATAAGAAAAAGATGGGTTAGGGGGCCCTACCACTTGATTTGGAGTGTGGGATTCCCGAGGGCTTTGCCCCGCACTCGACATAGGCAGACCCCCCACCCCCCCACCCCTGCGTCGGCATTGGAGGGGTCTGCGTCATCCCCGGCAAAACCCGGGTCGGGGGCGCGGTTACCACGCCCCTGGCCTTTACCTCTTATTATGTTTGTGGCTAGTTTAATTTTTACAGGGAGGGGATGCAAGCCCGTCCCCAACCAATCAATGTCAGGGATTTGCCTTACTGCTTACCGTGGCCAGGGACGCAGAACCCCCTGTAGGGATTAACCCCAGGCTGCCCATTATTTCACTCATAGCTGGGGCTGGATGGCCATTGACTCAATAGTGAGTTCAGCTGCCCTTAAAGTAATCGTCCAGACCATTTCATCATTCTTGATTTAATGCAGTCAAAATATAGCCATGATCGAGTATCATGCAACAATTGTTGTCACATTTTGCATACAGTCCAACCGTGTTTTAAATGATCCGCATTCAAAACTGTAATTCCCGTGCTCTCAAACACAACTGTTTATCAGCAGAAACGACGCACAGGGTCGGCGACGTCACAAAGGAACCTCCCAGTACTGCCGATATATGCGTGAACTTGAGAAAAATTAGTACTTGGGGAATTTTGGTGTTCTGATATATTTTTTGTCGATGTGGCATGTATTGCATCCTGTGTGGTGCAGCGTGGGGCTGCTTACCGAGAGCTTAGCTCATTTGCAACTGTGGGGACGATTTTGTGCAGATTGTGCAGCGGCGGCAAACGGCGGAGCGCGGGTAGTAAGGCACCGAGATGAAGGCTGCAGTACCCTGGTACTACAGCCATCCCCGCTCCAGCACACTATTCGTCGCCGTGGTTGTATGGTGCTAAGCTCGATGGCCGCTTCTGCGTGCCTGCGATGCAGTATTCCGTGTCCACAAAATATCGAAGCACAATTCCAAGTATTTTCAAGTTCCGTGTGTCTGTGGCGGCTGGGCTTACTCTTGTTCTCCAGCAGTTTCGCCCACGCTGATTGCTTTTTTTCCGCGCTTTACAAAGCATGTTTAGGGAAGCGTAAGATATTTTGTGGATAGGTTTTAATGACTCAACAAATACAAAAGGCTGACGTTACTTAAGATGGTAATTTAGTACATCGGTGTCCGCAACCTCCTTACTGAGAACATGATAGAGTTTATCTGACACCACATGCAGCTGTTGACGGTTACAGTTACCAGTGAGGACCCTGCCAGACACAGAATTCTGGTCAAAAGTCATAACAAATGTATATATCATAGTCAACTGGTCATACACAAAATGTATTATACGGTAGTATAAAAGAAAGAAGAGGAAGAAATACTAATGGAAATGATGGAATAATGTGAAGAGAAAAACTAGGCATGAAATTATGTGGATAAAATATTTTAATAGATTAGTGAAGGGAGAATTAAGGACAGACAACAGTGTAATATGAATGTAATATGAAACAAAATTAAGATAAGATATTTCAAGAGTCAATATTTTTTTTGCGTTGTTCTGGTGTATAAAGGATAACAGCTGCATTGTTGATTATATATAATAACATTGTTTGTTTAGACTCATAAATGGGTTGGGTTGAATGGTTGTGTAGATCTTCAATCAAAATAGAAAAACAGGAAACTTCTTAAGAAAAGTACAATTTAATTGTGTGAGAGGCATTGTGGAATATATCTATCTATATGTCTAGACTGCCGAGCAATGTGCCTGAGCATGTAGGGAGTAGCAAGAAAAGAAAGTAATGTATGTAGAATGTGAAAGGAAAGTGAAATGAGTGATCAAATGAAATATAATTAATATTTTGTAATTGTGAGAATTTTAGAAGGAGCTGAGTGATATTTATATGTAGAGCAATTAAAATACTGTTATGGAAGGAAGCGCAAAAAGGTCAAAGAACTGGATGGAACAATGGAGGGAGGAAGTGAAGGATAATTGTGGGAGAATGGTAAGAGAAGAGGAAGGTGCTTCAAGATGATGGGCAGAGTATTATGAGGAATTATTGAGTGTGAACAGTGAAAGAAAAGCAATAGTGTCATGTATAGTAATGAAGAAGGGTGTATGTGAGCAAAGTAAGCTTAAATGGGAAGAAGTTATAAAGGCAATGGGTTACCTATGTGTAGAATATAACCAGGTATAGATAGGATAACAGCTGAATTGTAGATATTTAGTGAGGCTATAAGGGACTGGATACATGTCATTGATAACGTAGTATGGAAAGAAGGAAGAGTGCCTGAAGACTGGACAAAGGCTACTGTAGTCCCGGTATCTAAGGAAAAAGGAGATATAGAAGTTATAGAAAAATGGCTTGTTGAGCATACCAGTATGGTAAAATATTGATTAGAAAAGTACAAAAAATCAAGAATGGCAAGGTTATCCAGCCTCTTTTGATAGTTCAGAAGAGCCGTGTGGTGTCCACAGTGCAGCCTGGCCAGGTGGACTCTTTCCTCAAGGGGAAGGCAGGACTTGGAAGGGTGGATGTCAGGAGGCCGTGCAAGGAGCTGTGTTGTCCTTGAGTGACTGGTTGGAGCGGTGGGGATCTGGGTATGGATATGCCTCTGGATGCCTGTTTGGGGAGGACAAGGATGAGGTGATGATAGAATTCATGAATGATAACGTTTGGTAGGTGTTGTTTTGATGTTTCTTGGCGTGTGAGGGTGGTGTGCCATGTAGTGTAGTGGGTTTGTGGTGGCTGCGGCGAGTGTTTGTGTGCCACTCATGTCAAGGGGGTCCTTGACCTTGAGGACTTTAGTTTCATGGTGTAGATTGTCTGTAGGTGTGGTAGCTGTGCAGCCTGTAATGATTTTTAATGCTTTGTTCTGTATGGTCAGTAAGGTGCTGTGATGTGTCTTAGTGAGGTTAGAGGCCCGGGTAGGGCTTGCATAATCAATCACTGAGCATATATATTGTTTGTATACTGTGATTGTGGTTTCTTTTTTGTGTACAAATGTTGTATTAGCAAGTGATCTGAGGGCATTTAGCCTTGGTGTGCATTTGTTTCTTATGTTTGTGGTGTGTTTAAAAGTCATTGAGCCAGCATTTGGTTGTGTTGCTGTGGAGATCATCATCTTCGTTTAATATGCTTCTTTTCCTGACTTGATGCTGGGGATGGACGTGCGATGGCTCTTCTCTGTGGAAATACATGTTATTAGTATCAAACTAAGTTGGAGACCAGTCACTTTCTATAAGAAACTGAATCAATTGCAGAGATTTGAATCTAGTTGACACAGATGAAAAAATAATGTATTTCTAAGATGCAATTGCATAGAATAGAAAATACTTGATATCATTGTTAAGTGTTCAAGTTTTACCAAGATATTGAAGTTGAAGGTAAATGTGAACATAAACCAGTGGCTTGTATTGAAAGAATGAACTGAATAATTTTGCATGCTTACGTAGTGTGGAAATAATTGTTAGAAGTAACGTTAGAAGTGGTGTCAAACACTGTGTTGGCACTGAAAAGGATCGAGATGATGGAGAGAATATTAAGAGTAAGAAATGCTGTGGTTGTGACGGAAAAGGTCAATATAAGGTGGGAGCTATTATCAAATAGGATTAAGGCCATGTAAATTAGAAAATTTAAGTATCCAAAAATAGTGTTGTGGCTTCCTTTAATGAAGAAGCTATTAAGAACAAGCAAAAATATAGATTGATTGTAAGCTTATATTTCTATCTAAAGATACAAATTATTTGGTAGTATGCAAATTTGTTTTTACTTATCCATTGCCCGAGATTCTAAAATGACCATATTCTACATTCTATTTGACTTCATAATATGCATTCAGGAATTATTATGACGGTGTATTATTATTATTTTTCAGAAATAAAGCCTTTTTTCACACATTGTGGGCTGCACTTTTATTCAAAATATAGGTAACAGCTTTAATTTCAGTTTTCTCTTGTAGATATATGAAAAAAATTCAGCTGGCTGGAGCCCTCCTACAGACTACATCGTTAACTTTGAAGAAAAAGGTAAGTATAGTAGACCACTATAACCTTTGTATTCTTTAGCAAAGACATTTTGTTGCTGTATATTTATATGATAGCATAGTGATTTGGTTCTACCACCGCGCACAACACAGTGGTCTTTGCTAGTCTGTGGTGTGTCTGTCTGGGTGCTTAACCCTATCACCAGCCTTGTGATAGTGGGCGTAGAGTGTGTCTTCATATTCCGTCCGTGTCCTAGGAAGCAGCTAAAAGGGAGGATGGCAGGGAGTTAGGATCCCTCCCCTGGTATGTTCACATCCCATGAGCGGAAAAAGCAGAAAAGAAAAAGGAAAAGGATACTTAAAGATCCTGCTGTGCTCATGTATTCAACCCTTAACATGTGGTCTGTTTAATACATACAAGTGTTATATTTTTCAGCCTCTAAGATGCACCTTTGTGTAGGACGCACCTCTATTTGCAAGACTATCTTTGTGTGGAAAAAATTATGTTCTTATTTTTGTGTTTTTTCAACGTTAGCATTATCTTCTATTATTTTTTGCATATTTCATAATCAATATCTGTAAACTTTAATGAAATTCTAAAGGCCATAACAAAATGATATATGGTTGTTGCATATTAATATCAAAACACAATTATTTCATTGTGAAAACTTTCAAAATCTCCTTATGCATCACCAAATGAATTGAAAACAGGCTCTGAAAGCTCACTCACTTTACCATAAACAATATCATATTTGATGCCTTTACCGTAATTGGTCACATCACATCTTTTTGATATCTTTATTACAGTTTCTACACTTTTAGGGAGACACTTTTTGTCACCCACCACAGGCTCAAAGGCTAATGCGACGGAGATGAGCACCGAGGCCATGCACAGCATAGCACAAATTTACCTTAGATTGTATTTATACCACATCATTCAAGTATTAATAGAGCAGATTTTAGTAATGCATGAATGCATTATTTCACATGATTATATTTATCGTTTTGTTGGAAAAGAGTACTGTAGTAGCCAATTGGTTCTCTGATGAGTACTGTATTGACCTGTATAGATTCAAAAGAAAGTGATCAGATATACAGTCTTGGCAAAAAAACTTGTAGTAACCCGTACACCACCAGGAATTTTCGCTAATATGGTATAGACCAGTGGTTCCCAACCTGTGGTACGCGTACCACCAGTGGTATGCGAGGGCCTTCCAGGTGGTACGCGAGCACTTTTGGGGTATTCAAGCTGTTATGTGACGATCTCAGCTCCGACCACACCTGTCTCCTCTACCACACAGAGGTGCGCTGTCTCTCCCGGGGGAATACGACGAGGCGTCTCTTTGAACTGAGGGATGAACTCCTCGTGTTCTTCACGGTGAAAGAACATGATTTTCAAAAAGATCTGAAGGACGAGGAGTTCATCTCAAGGTTGGCCTACCTGTCGGACATTTTTGGGGCCCTTAACCGCTTAAACCTGTTGTTCCAAGGGCCCAACGGCACTGTCACAGAGTTCATCTCGAATCTGGGAGCGTTTGTCCGGAAGTTGGACCTCTGGATGAAGAACGTGGAGAGCAAACGCTACGGAATGTTTGAACTCCTGACTACCCTTGAGAGCGAGCCCAGTGATGAATTTGCCCAAGAAATTGTCCGTCACCTCTCAATGCTCAAGACTGAGTTGAAGCATTACTTCCCGGATGTGACATGTTGTGCCTACATCGCCAATCCGTTCTGCGTTGATCCAGCCGATTTGCCTGTCGGGACCGGGGAACAAGGAGCTCATAGATATCCAGGCTGACGAGGGAGAAAAGACGAAGCACAAGAAATGCTCTCCTATAAACTTTTGGGTGAGCCTCCAAATGACCCTCCTCGTACCCGACGCTAGCCCGTCACGCTGTTTCCCAGCTACTGATTTTCCCCTCTATGTGGGAGTGCGAGCAGGGGTTCTCAGCCATGCTGACCATCAAGTCGAAGAGCCGGAACCCTCTTGCTGCGCCCGGGCATGATTTCCGATGTGATGTGAGCAAAGTTATGCCCCGCATCGACCAGCTGGTGGAGAAGAAACCGATGCAGCCCTCGCATTGAATCAAGTTGTGTTCTTTGTTGTTAGTTCATTTGTGTGTTCTACTTGTGAATAAATTGATATCTGAACAAATTGAGGTAACGTTACAGCCAACGTGTTTTCTGTTGTTCACAGTAGACTAGTAAAGGTTCACTAGAAGAGCAAGTTACTCGATACTCGGACGTACCGTCGTCGGTGGTACGAGACGACGGTACGGGACCTCCAAGTGGTACGCGATCAGAAAAAGGTCGGGAACCACTGCTATAGACCCTCATAGCTCCACTCGGAAATGGCAATATTTCATGGTGTGTTTGGCAGAGTTAGGGAGGAGGTAGGGGACTCCCAGCATAGCAAAATATAAAGACTTATTCACCAGCAAGTCTTTTTCTTGAGTGGATTAATGACTCTGTCCTCGCTGCTACTTCGCTTTTTTTTTCTTCCACTGCGTTCGCTTTCTTGTAATCCTGAGGACTATAGATTTTTTTACTTTAATTTTTATTTTGCATCACAAAGGACTGGCCAAGGGCAAAAAAAAAAGAAATAACAGAAAGCCTGCTTAATTCCCAGTCCCTATTAAGAAGACAGTAAGAGAATATAAAAAGGGGGGGTGGGCCGATTTAGTTAGGGAGGTGTCTTGTTACTCCTCTCTTGAAAAGATTTAAGTCATAAAAAGGTGAACAAATAGAAACAGGATGAGTTCCAGAGTTTACCAGTGAAGAGGATGAAAGAGCGAAGATACTGGTTAACTCTTGCATTAGGGAGATGGACAGAATAGGGATGAGAATGAGTAGAAAGTCTTGTGCAGCGAGTGGGGGAAAGAGCTAAAAAAACTTTACCTGACAGCTACTGCAGCATTCTACCGAGCTAGAAAGTCAAATATGGCGATAGGTGAAGTAACTGGTGTGTCAAGGTGGTCAGTGGAGCGTTGGACCAAGCACTTCCCTACCGGGGGGACTGTCAAAATTCCCGCCAGAAAAAAGCATCATGGAAGACCACGTTTGGTTTCTCCACGTACTTTGAGGATTTGTGCAATGGCAAGCGGAAAAGGGTCCTCTTATTTCCTTGTGACAATTGAAGGAAAAGAAACCAAAGTTGCTTGGTAGTGTGGGTGGTAGGACTGCGTGACTCCCTCCACCGTGACCTGCAGTAGAGGAGTTGTGTGGCGCACAAGAAACCACTTCTAAATGAAAGAAACAGCCGATTAATGGACTGAATTCTGCAAGAAGTATGTATAAAGAAATCAGTTTGATCTAGGTTAATCATGATTGCTCAGCTATTCATGATGCTTAAGTGTTCACCACATAGAGCATGATTAGGAGGATTCCATAAAAATTCAAATTCTTGTGAAAAAGCCGTGAAAGAAAAAGAGCAATTCACATGAACAGTCCAGGACCTTTCCTTACTTAAGAGCAATTGTGTGATGGTTGAGCCTTAAACATGATAGGCACTCGTATTGTTTCCAGCATATGACTGAGATGAACAATATAATTATATAGTAGTGTTCAGATATACTCAAAGAGGATATTTTCCTTCACCCACTCAACAATTTGAACCTCTTACTTCGCATACATACCATATTTTTCTTTTAGTTATAAGCATAACTGCTGTGAAAGCAAAGGAATGTAATGATGATGTCTTCTGTAACAGAGCCAGGACCACCACAAGCCATCCTTACCACGCGAGGAGCACGACAACTAAAGTTTTCCTTGAAGTTACCCCTCTTTCATGGTGGAACCCTCAGGAACTGCATCATCCTCCTCACTCACTCCAATACTTCCTGTAAAATTGACTTGAGTGAGAAAGCATCAGATTGCACCGTAAGGAAACTTGAGACAGTTGTTAGAGCTGAATATTTATCTAAACTGTTGCACATACAAGCTTCTTGGCATATACAGGGAAGTCCCGTTATACGAGCATTCGGTATACGAGAAATCAATGATACGAGCTGAGTAAATTAGGGTCTATTTTCAATATACGTGATCGAAAATCCAATGCTACAACATTCAAACATTGTGTTTGTTGTGTTTGGTATAGTTTTGCAGCGGTCCCAAGGTTGGGGCCGCACAACTGGCTAATTACCCCTAAAGGTCAGGCCACACACCTGGCTAATTACCCTTCAAGTCACGCCTTGATTGGGGTGACCTGACTGGGGTCAACCAAAATCCCCCATTGTCCAGCCCAGGAGTCCTGTATTCAGTCAGTTACCTACCAACCACTACAGTGAGAGGACCACAGGGAGAGGAGGAGTGGTGTTCCTCTCACTGTAGTGGTTGGTAGGTAACTGACTGAATACAGGACTCCAGGGCTGGACAAAGGGGGATTTTGGTTGACCCCAGTCAGGTCACCCCAAGCAAGGTGTGACCTGAAGGGTAATTAGCCAGGTGTGCAGCTTGACCTAAGGGGTAATTAGCCAGGTGTGCGGCCCCAACCTTGGGACCACTACAGTTTATTTTAGCTTGAAAAACATGTCTTTGATGGGGTCCTGGAACCAAACCTATATTTTACCATTAGTTATGTATTTCGCTATACGAGATTTCGCTTTACGAGTATGCCAGGTGGAACCTAACTGCTCGTATCTTCGGGACTTCCCTGTAATTATCTTGCTTAAAGTAGTGTTATATTGGCCTGAATCTTTACGACAAGAATACTTTCTCATCTTCATCCTCATTCTCATCTCATCTCCACCTTTATTAATGGTGAAAAAAATATTATCCCTCAGATTAATGACCTGGAGGAGGGGAAGGCAGAGCTGGCCAAAGCCCATTGTTGCAACATTAAATTCTG
Source organism: Chionoecetes opilio (assembly GCA_016584305.1). Taxonomy (NCBI): domain Eukaryota; kingdom Metazoa; phylum Arthropoda; class Malacostraca; order Decapoda; family Majidae; genus Chionoecetes; species Chionoecetes opilio. The sequence goes on along the minus strand of JACEEZ010019044.1, from coordinate 212,312 downwards.
TGGCAAGAATTATAAGCAGCTGGTCGCTACCAAACCTCTCCCACCACAACTCACTGGCTCCCTCAGCATCGTCAGGAAGACAGAGTCAACCATCACTCTTCGTCTTCCCACCATAACTAACAACAGTGATGGGAACAAGTTAGTTATCTTGTGCATAACTTGAAGATTTTATACATTTGTGCATCTACCTCATGATAGATGGAGCATACGTAGCATTATATAGGGTACGGTAACCCAACATTATACGGGCATGAAATATTATGCAAACTGCTCCATTGTGTATCTTAGAATAGTGATTGAAAATGAAATCCAGGTTCTAAGGATAACACTGGGGAACAATTTTTTGTTGAGTTAGGTCTGACACTTGTTATTAAGTAATTTTTGGGTGCTGAATCCAAAACTGATCTCAGTTTTTCTCTTATCACGTCAAGTTTTTGAACTGTAGGATTTTCGTTTTCTTAAAAAATATGAAAAATACTGTACATAACAGTAACAGTGCTTATTTTATAAAAAGTTGCAAACGTTAACATACAATGAAAAATGAAAGAAATAGGCATGAATAGAATGTTTATTTAACATTATCATGTTTTTAGAAAGGATAAGGCTATAATTGTGTGCAGGTTAAGGTAAAAATTTACGTTTGTAGCTTTGTCTGGAGTGTTCAACTTGAGGACTATCGCGTTTGATGCTCCAACAATAGTCAGCCATCATATGCACATCCCATCTACCCTGGTAACGTTCTTCCATAACCTTCAAATCTTGGTGAAATCGCTCACCTTGCTCGTCGCTAGCAGCACCAAGATTTTCCGGAAAGTTGGCAAGATGGCTATGCAAAAAATGTACTTTAATACTCATGTTGCAACCAAGCGCTTTGTAGCTCTCCAATAGTTTCTGAACAATTTCTGTGTAATTACTTGCACGTGTATTTCCAAGAAAGTTCTTGACGACGTCTTTGAATGATAGCCAAGCATTCTTTTCAAGGTCTGACATAGTACCGTTGAAATGTTCATCTTTGATGAGCTGTCGAATTTGTGGACCATCAAACACACCGGCCTTGATTTTTTCAATTGACAGTCCAGGAAATGCCAAGATGATGTACTTCAAACAGTCGCCATCAGTTGACAATGCTTTTACAAATTGTTTCATGAGACCTAGTTTTATGTGCAGAGGTGGGAATATTATTTTCTTCCTGTCAACAAGTGGCTCATGTACAATGTTAGGATATCCAGGTTTAAGATCAGATCTCGGAGGCCAATTCGTCTGAACCCAATGCTTCTCTCGAGCTCTGCTATCCCACATACAGAGAAAGCAGGGATACTTTGTGTATCCACATTGTTGACCAAGAAGGAAGGACACCATTTTAAGGTCAACACAGATGATCCAATTGTGTTTGTCATATTGCAATAACTCAATGACTCTCTTTACATCTCCATATTCTTCACGAAGACAGACCGAATGCCCAATAGGGACTGCGCCAAACAAATTGCCAAAACAAAAAAAGTTTTACTACAGCTCACAAGTGGAATTTTGCTTATCTGGAGGGTAAGCTGAGGAGAAAAAACTTGACGTGCTAGAAAAAAACTGACTACAGATTTGGAATCAGCATGCCAATTTTAGTCTAAATCAGCTCAAAAATCTAACTCAACAATTATTTTTTTTCAAATTGTTCCCCAGTGTAATAAAAGGTAATATGTTTCTTTTTCCAGATGAAACGATTGAGTAATGAATATTATTTTGATTATAACTACAACTTTTTTCCAGCTCTCTGATAATCTTTGTACAGCAAGAAGTTGAAAATAAAAGCCAAAATCTGAGTCATACGATCCAAAAGCAGTACAACGAACACCGTCGCCTGACAAGGAGGAAACGAAACGTCAATGAAAAGGATTCACTGTGTCAGGAAAAAGAATGGGTTGCTGCCGAACTTAAACAGGTACTGTCACCTACAAAATATGAAATATTACTGCATGTGGGAATTATCCACTTACCACCCTCTTAATTAGTAGAGTGGTAGTTTTGTCCCCCCGCCCCCTTTGTAGTGAGGGAGGTATTGTTCGCTCACCATAGGGGGAGAGTAGGAATGTATATATGTATAACTACACTAGGGTCCCGCATAAAGCGTGTTCGCATAAAGCGTTTCCCCTATAAAGCGAATGACCTAAAATCTTAAAATTATTATTCTATTTTTTTAAATAAATAAAATTCCAAAATTTTCGTTAGGAACGAATTTGATCATATAGAACGATTCCACCATCAAAGTAGGGCAAATCCGAGGAGTTCTCATATAGAGATCCAAAATATCGTACAGAACGTGAGCAGGCCACCATAAGAAGGCTTGAGGCAGCTTGCTTTTTCTGTTAACTCGAGTAACTTTTCGTAAGCTGGCTTGCACAGCTGGCGCAAGCCGTGGCAAGGGTGAGTGAGTAGCAACGGCGGTAGCGACCGCAAAATTTTCATCCATTATTACCAAAAAAAACATTCTTGTGAAGGATATATGTTGTGATCCATTCACAATATCGTCAGTTATTGTTAAGTTAGCTTAAAACTTAAACTAAGTCAGTTATTTATTGATGGCTTCCATCCGAAGGTACACTCGTCATTGTGGTTTGGTGTCGTCGTTGGTGTTTACAAGTTATCAGTTGTGAGCGGGCCCCGCCAGTTCTGGCATCCAGAGAGTCCTTCTCTTTACCATCGAGGGCTGGGAGATCGCCTTTCAGTGGGTTCCCTCCCACGCTGGTATCCCAGGTAGTCCGGTGGCCAAACCCCATATTTAGACCGAACCTTTGAATTTGTGGTGCTTAATTGTTCTTTGCAGATTTTGATAGCCTGAAACCTCTAGTTTCGGAATCTGTCGGGTGCAACTTTTGCATCCTTGAGCATTTTGCAAAAATGACGACTGAAGATAGGAATGGAAATAACTGTTTGGGACTGAAAATTTGAGGTAGGGATAATAATAAATTGGCATAGATCACACATGTACAGACCTTTGACAATGTTTTTACTACCAAAATGTTCGTATTGATTACCTTTATCACCTCAAACTAATGATATATGAATTTCGTCAACAATAAGGTCATAGGAGGTCAAAAGGTCACAATTTTTGGCGTGAAAATGAAATTCGACGAGCTGACTTTGGCCTTTTCCTTTTACTGATACATATTTACATGCTGCCGCATCATAAATGTGGACATGGGTAAGCCAAAAAAAACCGGCAATTTTGTTTTAGTATCGAATTGTTGTTTGTCTTGTTTCTATCAATTAGTGTTGATATTTAGTGATATACTGTGCAATGCAACGGTAATTTTTAAGGCTTACACCGGGGTGTTTTTAGTCATTTTGTTATCTTATGTAGTTTTCTATTTAGGGGCTTCTATTATGTATGAAATGAGAATTATACATTTTTGGAATCTTTATTTTAGTCTACTTTACTCTATTATTATTAGTGATATGATCACTGAGGAACTTCTAGATAGAACGCAAGGACTCCGGTTACCAAACAGAGTTGTTGTCACAGGGAAAGCTGATACTGTACTCCTGTTGAAGTCTGGCAAGGTGTACGAGTGGAGAGATCAGATTTGCAAACTAACCATGAGGAAGCAGACGTCATCATTCCACACCAGGTTGTCCAGTTTGTTTCTAACACCAGAAAGACTATTAAAGTAATCTCAGATGACACAGACATGTTTGTATTGCTTGTACATTACTACCACTACTGTCAACTCTCTGCATGCCTTGTCATAGAACCGACTGCTCCTGAAAGGACTTCAGTGAACATTGGAGACACCGTAATAAAACACCAGGCTATTGTCCCACAGCTGCTGGCAGCACATGCGTTGACAGGATGCGACACAGTTGGTTGCTATTTTGGAATTGGAAAAATCAAAGCAGTAAAAGTCCTAAAGGCAGGATATAAACTGGACAGCATAGGACAACCTGAAGCCCAACACGAGACAATAATTCGAGAAGCAACCCAGTTTATTGCAGCATGCTATGGAGAGAAAGTTGGACCAAACGACAGTATGTCAGATATCCGATACAGACATTGGATCTCCAGCATGGGCAGAAAAAGTGCTGCGTCAGTTCACCAACTGAAGACTCTTCCTCCTACAAGTGAAGCATTTGTCGAGAACGTGTAAAGGGCACATTTTCAAGCATGCATTTGGAGGTCGGCACTGACTGGCGAGGCACCAGATATGGACCCTCTGGAGAACGGCTGGGTAGCTGATGACGATTTCGGTGTATTAATGCCAGTGACCCTCCCACCACAAACGGAAATTGCTCCAGCAGTTGTTATGAAGCTGATCCAATGTGGCTGCTCAAGCGAAACACCATGCTCAACTGAGAGGTGTGGATGTGTGGCTGGTCAGATATCCTGTTCTGCTTTTTGTCGCTGTCGAGCAGAAATAAGAACATGTCGGAATCGCTGGACATTGCTGAAACAACGGATAGAGGATGCCAATGACTCGGATGAAGATGAAAGTAATGATGAGGCTGACAGTGATGACTGATGTGTTTGATTATATGAGAGTTTCCTCATTGGACGCTACTGCAATAGATCTCGTCTCTAAGACACTTGTGTATTTTGTTATGTTCTAGTGGGAATAGATTAGCTTAATCCCTTGGATTCATGAAATTCTGTGGATATAAAGCTGATTATTCTCTGTAAATATGTTAAATGTATACGCTACCCATTTTTGCGGCCATCTTAGATTGGGTATTCAGAAATATTGTTATTGTACTTTTCCCAGTCTAATTGGATGGCTTAATCTTATTTTTTGTTATGTATTACAGTAAACCCTCTCGTATTCGGACCCTCATTATTCGGATTTCGACATTATTCGGACCTCCTCTTTTTTTTTTTTTTTTTTTTTTTTTTTTTTTTTTTTTTTTTTTTTTTTCCAACCTTGGACCCAGATCCAGCAACGGATGTCGTATCTCCAGCTACCACCCGCTCTCCCACTGCCCAGATACTACCTGCCCTTAATTACTACCGTATCCAGCAAGCCTCCCTCGTTAGGTAGTTAACAGGTAGGAAGGCCCTGGCTTGGACGAGTAATGACGTCATCAAACTTGTCATCAGTCACCAGCCAATGAAAAACTGTTTCTAAAACTTCTCGACCAATCCAGGTCAACAAGACGTTTGACATGGCCTTTAACCCGTAAAGCGCGGCTATGCCCATTTGGTCACTCACTAAGAAAACTCGAGTATGCCCAATTGGGCGGCCGCTAAATAAAAAAATGTGGGCAAATTTTTTGGCCGGTGAAATCTGGCAACTCTACTTTACTTGAGAATGACCCAGGGGTCACACATAGGCTCAATGACCCAGTGACCAGCATGGAAGGTGAAGGTGCTGACAGGTCTCTCCCTATCGCGGGCAGAGACCATTGCAGAGAGAGGAAGACCATTGCGGCCTGTTTTTTGTGAACGAGCTGTATCATGGATTCCATAAACCTTAATGCTCTTCATCTTGCAAGTACAATTATAGAATAACCACAAGACTAGCAAAAAAAAAAAAATTTGCGGTTGCACAAATATATGGCGAATACATTGATACACATTCAAGTTTGTTTAGCGACTATAAGAATTCTGGCAAAAGCCCCGCGTACACAGAGATATTGTCACACAGGTATCCGCAGTTTACGGGTTAAAGATCATGTCACACGGACACTTTTTCCGTTAGTGTTACTAAATGCCGTGGCGAGAATGTTTCCATGTCACTGGCTACCCCGCCACCTCAACACCTTTAAATAACCCTTATTTAAGGTGACACGCGGTACTACACTGACCTAAATAATGACGCGTGTATATAACAGCTCACCATAATCACTACGATGTATAATAACTGGTAATGACGTAAAACCCTGCCCACCCTGCTGGCGAGCGACTTGCCCTGCCTAGCGCCCTGCCTACCTCTCAGGACAACACGCTGTCATCCGCCTCACCTGTGCCTTCCTGAAGAAGACAGGTCAGCTACCACGCCTATGATAGCAACATAGGATATCACCAGGAATCATAGGGCTTCTCAAGGGGTCCTCGCAGCCCTACAGACAGCACCAAGAAGAAGGAGGAAATCTCTGCCATCATGATACTGCTGCCGGCTGCCGCTGCCAGACGTAGGACTGATAGTACTGTACACTACTCCTGTACAGTACTGTATTGTGTATTTTTACTGTAGATTTATTTATTTGCATGATTTATCTTATGTTTATTGATATTTGCATAACTTAGAAATTTGCTATATTCACCTAGAATTAAAAAAATAACTTTTATTATTATTTTATCCCTGCATTATTCGAATCCTTGCATTACTTGGACCACTCCTTGGCCTAATTAGTCCAAATACGAGAGAGTTTACTGTATTAGTTTAACAATCAATCAATCATTGGGGGCATACGCCGGGGGGCGCGTCGCCTCGCCCACCCTACGACGCCACTCCCGGGGGTCACCACGCGCGAGTTCCCATGCAGGCTCCTTTCCCATACCAAGCAGCTCTCGACAAGAAACATCAACTTGCCCCAGCCACGAGCCTTGTGGGTGCCCCCTTGGCCTCCTCCACGCCGGATTGTCTCTTACAGATACAACCCGATGGGAAGGATCGGTTTCAGGGTAGCGTGCCACATGCCCATATAGCCGAAGTTGGCGCTGACGGACTATGCAGGTAATAGGCCTCGATTCAGTCTCACGGTGCAATCGCTGATTTGACACGTAATCATCCCAGCGATACCCCATGATTCTGCGAAGACACTTATTACCAAAGGCATTGATTCGTCTCTTCAAGTCACTATTTAGTGTCCATGTCTCACAACCATAGAGTAAGACAGGGATCTCAAGCGACTTGAAGATCCGGATCTTTGTCCTCCTGCACAGGTACCGACAACGCCAAATACTCCCGCTGAGCGAGTCCATAACACCGTGGGCTATGCCAATCCGCCGTAAGACTTCTTGACGTGACCCGCCGTCATTATGGACTGCGCTACCAAGGTATGTAAAACTTTCCAAGATCTCAATGTCCTCGCCACACGCATGAACAGACTGTACTGCTTCATCTAGTAAGTCTCCAAATACCAGGACCTTGGTCTTGAGCCAGGAGACCTCAAGTCCCAAAGGCTTTGCCTCCTCGTGCAGCGCCTCGAGAGCCATCACCAGGACCTCCAGCGACTCAGCAAAGATTACTGCATCATCGGCAAAAACAAGATCAGTGATCTTGGTGTTGCCGACGGATGTTCCACAATCACTTTGATCTACAACCTTGTCCAATACCCAGTCCATACAAGCGCTGAAAAGTGATGGGGCAAGGACGCACCCTTGCCTCACTCCTGTATTCACAGGAAAGAAGCTGGATACACCTGCCCCACACTTCAACATCTCAGTCCCAGAATACAACCAGTTATCAAACAATAGTCCTTGCAGGAAATCCCCCCCAAGTCGCAGAAAATCCCAGAGTGACTCCGTTTTGCACTGAGTCAAACCCCTTTCTTGGATCACATGGTAAAAGCCCCCCGCGAAACCACGTCGGCTTTCCCCAGGACAAAAGCGTAGGATGGGTCCGTTGTTGACTTACCAGGCGTGAACCCAGATGCAGGTCCTGATGTTTCCCAAAATGACTGCGAATTTTCTGTCAGCAAGAAGGAAAGCCCCTTTGCCGGGTACGCTGAGCAGTGTAATACCGGTAATTTTGCATCCTGACGGTCCCCTTTCCCTTTTCCAATAGGGAAAACCCCACCCCCTTTTCCAGTAGGAGGAATGGTACCTGATTGCCACACGGCATCAGGACAGCTGCAACCCGGGATCTGGCCTCACCCCAGCATTGGGACCCTCCGCATGAATTAAAAACACCGGGCCCCTTTTCCCCCTTCAATTTGCTACGCCTCTTGATTCGTCAAAGAGGGGTGTTTTTTTTTTCGTCAATGGGAGGATCGGCATCCACTCCCTGAAAACGCAGTGGTGTGAAGCTGCCCAGTTGGGGGGTCCACCGGAAAAAAACTGCCCAAAGTACCAGCCAACGAGCATTGCCCACCATGTCCGACACGGGGCGCCCATCTGCTGTTCGAAAGCACTCCCCCCGAAAGGAGACTTGGAACGGAGCTTCTTCGGGGCCCGGGTGGGGGGTCGGAGGTCATTAGCTTCAAAGACCCCGAATCCAGCGAGACCCCTGACATACCTCCCTTGTCTTCCTCGGGAGGGTTCTAGCCCCGGCGTGACTTTTTAACAGCCCGTCTATTTTTCAGCCGAAAATAAAAGTGTCTATTGTAATTTCTTTGGTGTTTTTGGATTTTTTGACCACAAAAACCTAGGGGTTAGACCCCAAAAAGGACTTTGTAAGCAAAATTAAGGGAAATTTATAAATAAAAAACCCATTACACGTTGGTGTATTATGTATATTGCCGCCATTTGAATTTCCAAAAATGTCAAGGGTCATAATTCCACCGACGGATTCTTATTTATGGCAAAAATTCAAAATCATCAGAGAAATTATACACCAAAAATTCCAAGGTTCCTCCCCCCCCGGTTTTGCGGGACTAAGGAAACGAGGTGGCTGATTCTTCTGCCAGGATGGCCTTAACAGATGTAAACAAAACCCCCCTTCCCTCTGCGCTCTCCCGGCCAAATGCCCCTCATCTCCCGGGATTGCCGCTCCACCGAAAAACACGCTCGGCGATGCCTCCAAATTTACTTTCCATGGCCCAATACCCCCGCAGTGCCCTCTTCCCCCCCCCAGCCTTTGGATTTTAAAAAAAAAAGAACAAATTCCGCGCCCCTCGATGCACCCCCCCCCCCCCTTTTGCCTGGGGCACAACCTAACCTAATCACCCCTTTTCCCCTAAAACTCCCCTTTGCTTTAATTTCCCCGGGGGGAAAGAAAAGGCATGTAGTTCCCCCAAGGGGAAAGAAAAGGTGAAGAAATTTTTGCCCCTCCCACCTTGGGCCTGGTTTTCCCCTTGCAACAGTCTTTCCCCTACCCCCTTCCTAAAAAAAGGGGGCCTGGCCCCTTATTAGCAAAGGCCCACTATAGGTTAAAAAAAAAAAAAAAAAAAAAAATTAACCCATTTACAACTTTTTTTAAATATAAAAACCCAAACCCCCCTTTTAAAATCCTAACTAAAACATTAAAAATGTGGCAAGAAGAAAAGGCGGGCCCCAAAGGGAAGGTAAAGGTTTTGCCCGTCAAACGTTCGGCCCCCCCCAAAACCCTTCCAAAAAACCCAAATTTTTAAATAAGGGGTCTCCCCTTGGGAAAGTTTGAAAAGGTTTTGGGGTTTAAAAAAAAAAAAAAAAAAAAAAAAAATTTTAAACATCTGTAAAAAAAAACAAACTTCCGGGGGTTTTTCCAAAACAAAAAATAGGGGGAAAAAAAAGAAATGGGGAAGCGAGGCAACCTTTTTTTGTCCAAACCTTTTCTTCGATTCCCCCAAAAACTGGAAAATTTTTGGGTTATACTGTTTGGGGAATTTGCAGTGTTTTGCATTGATTTTCACTGGTCGACAAAAAAAAATCGAAGTTTGGTTCGGGCAAATGAAGTGTTTTGGGGAAAATCGACCCGCTGAACTCAAAATCTGATGTTCAATTAACTTACACGTCCAGTTTTTGAGAACCGACAAAATTCTAAAAAAATATTGGTAAAATCACAAAAAATAGGTTCACCAATTTTTTCATTTTAAACTCTTAATCTTTTTTTTCTAAGCCTATTTGGGGCAGTGCAGTTTTTTTTTGAGTCAGTGGTTGTGCAGTGAGCGGGGGAGGTTTTGGCGCCTGCATTTGGGGGGGGTTAGCAGGCTGGTAGTACTTTTTTCCCCATGATCGAAGCATTAAATATGTTTAAACATTTTTTTTTTTTTTTGAATATGATGTTTTTTGATTTAGGGGAGTCCTAATTTAGTTGGTTCCTTAATATACCTTGTACCGGGCGGATGGGGGCCCCGTAACTGTGTAATGCATGGACAGTTTTTGTTAAATAGGGGAATTTTCCCCTGACAGTCTAAAGAAACCTTTTACAAAGAATGTTAAAGCAGCTTATCTGCATTCTTCAAGTGCCCTATAGGGGATCAAAATAAGAAGTGGGCCCCTCATGCAAAACCCCCGGGAACCACTTGAAAGAATGGAGCTGGCAAAAGGCCATCAGCATGGTTTTGGTCCCAAAAGGTTTTTGGGGTGAACAAAAGGATCAAGTATGCGCTACTTCTGCCTCACTAACATCAAAAGGGTATTCATAAAAAAGCGAGCTAAAATCAGGTATCCTGAGTACTTTCTGCCATCAGGGCCCGTGCCAAAAATGGTCCTGATCTCCCCGTCCAATGTTCCCCAAATTTCAAATGTATAAGTGAAACGATTCGAACGAGGAGGTAAACCCCTGGATACGACTTTTAAGAAAAGCAGACAACAGAGAGCCCCAAAATTATCAGTCAGGAAATGCTAATGCCCTTTTAGGGACCTAGACTACCAAGGAGAAAAGTGAAGTCCTTTATTCGTCTAAGGAAGGAATTTGCTACAAAAAGGGGTTTCATCACCCGTTTTTTTAGACATAAAGGGAACTTTCAAAACTTCTTCAAAATGGAACACAAAGCTCTTTACTGCTTTGATGTGACACACTCTGGAAACAACTTTGTGAGTCCACACTTATGATAAATAGTGGCGGCTGTTATAATTCAGGAAAAAAAACCGCTAAAGGCCGTTTTTCTGCATAAAAGGGAAATAAGCTTCCCAGTGTTCAATTGCGCATGGCCCCTGAAAGAGTGAAACTTTTGAAAAAAAATGAAACTTTTTTATCTGCTGTTAAATATGAAGAAATCAGTGGAACTTGGGGGACCTGAAGGTTCTCCTTTCTTCTAGGACTCCAGTTAGGTTTCACAAAACACATGTGTTTCTTTGTTTGTGGGATCTAGAGGGCAGCAAAATTCAAAAAAAGGGAATGGCCAGCACGACCGAAAGACTCACCTGGCAGGGTTTTAACTTTGTACAAACCTTTTGTTGACATGAAAAGGTTACTTACCTCCATTCTTAAACTTTTGGGGTTTAAAGAAAAAAATTTTTAAGGCCAGGATCAAAATGGTGTGGGTTTCAGTATTTGTTTCAAAGTTTGAACGAATGATTTTGAAGCCAAAGTAAAGGGAGGTGTTTCAATGGCCCTCAAATTTTGTCAATATCAAAGATGATGACTTTTAAAGAGCCAACTCCTGGAAAAAAACTGTTGGAAGAGCTTTTTGGTGTTATAAAGAACTACCTAGGTAATTTCGAGATCGAATTTTTGAGGAATTGTAAATGACATGTTTTAAAAGTTACCAGTGCTTGGGGCTCGGTGTCACTCAAAATCCCTTTTTTCCCTTCCATCTTGATTTTTTCCCAAAAATCTTTGGCGCGGTCAGTGATGAGAGGGGAACGTTTCCCCCAGGGCATTGCACCAGGAAACCCATACCAAGGGTGATTTAGTCCCAAAAATGATAGGGGACTATTTCTGGACGCACAAGTAAAGTCTGCTCCTACAAAAGAAAGAGCAAACTACAGAAACACTTTTGATGTACTAGGAGCGGTGGACTTTTGTGGTTAGGTTAGTTTTGATATATTAATTTAATACCAAAATTTTAAAATCTTGATGTTCTTCCGAAGAACAGTTGATCTGACTGTTCTTCGAACTAGGCATCTTTTTTCTCAAAAAAAATCCGAAGTTTTGTTCCAATATATATTATATAATATATATATTTTATATAATTAATATTTTTTATTATATATATATATATATATTAAAAGTCAAAATTTACGTGATTTGGCATAATTTTCGGGTTTTCCAAAATGTGGCACATTTTCGGGTAATTTTGGAAAAATAAATTTAAATATATTTTTTTTCCAGATATGTAAATTAGGTCCTAAAAAGCCGCAGGCACCAAAATTTAAAAGAGTAATAATTTTAACGTAGGGGGATTTTTTGATTATTATACAAAATTATAATAGGTATATAATTTTATAGCTATTAAATTTAAAAAACCGATTTTCAAAAACTTCGTGTAGAGAAAAAGCAAAGCCTTTTTTAAATCACAGCAAAAAGCTTTCCCAACCCCACCAATGAACTAGAACCATTTTTGGGGTGACCCGTTATTATTTTGGCTCCACCAAGCTTGTTGTGTTTTTGTCACAGAAACCCCCAAACCTTTTTCAATTCGCAAAAATTGGGTTTTGTAATCCAAGCGGGGCTTGGGCCCAAAAAACAGGGGTCAGCCTCGCGCTGGGACCCCGCCTTTTCTTTACTTTTCCCCCTATTTTTCGTTTTGGGAAATTTGTCATACAGTATGTATTTCAAAAATGTCAGCTCCATCAGAAGGTGTCCCACAGGGAAGGGGAAAGAAATTGAAAGCCTGAGCCTGCAGGAAAAAAGTCAAAGGAAAAAACGACTTTATGCATTGGATATGCCCAGTGTAAGCAAAAAGAGCATTATAACTCGGGAATATCTGAGATACAAATTTTTTGCCGACTTTTTGTATACATGTTTAACAAGAGGTTGTGAGGGCATGATATGCCGATGAAAAAAAGAGATGCAGAAACCGCAAGGGAGCTTTAGCAGAGTGGTTAGCGTCACAGGTTGCGTTCGAAGACCGAGTTCGATCCGATGAGAACCATAAACCCATTAAAACTATTTCGCACATCGAGTGGCCTAAGAACACTCAATGCCTGCCATAACTCTACTTCGACTGCGGTGCATCGGATGAACAGGAGAGGCGGCATGAGCCTCTAATTACAGGATCACTATAAAATCCTGCCGCGCCACACGGGCGAGGGCCAACATACAGCCTCAGGTGACCGACGTGCCTAACATTTCAACCCATGGAGGTCCTGCCTACAGGCGCTATAGGCCAAGATGTAAAAAAAAAAAAAAATTATAATAATAATAATAATAATAACAATAACAACTCTGGATACATTATTTTTTGCCGACTTTCTTTGCCTTGCCGAGTTATATCAAATTCCGAGTTATACAATGCCGAGTTATAAGGGTTTTAGTGTATCTCCAAAAGTTTGAGTCCAAAATAATTTTCATAGAATCCAATAAGGTAAACATAAACCATACTGCCAATTGTGTAGGGAATTTCGATCCTAGTGTAAATAATACCATGTTCTGGTATGCATGGGTGTGAACAAGTATAAATGTACGGGTACGGGAGGGAGGACCGATCTACCAATATCAATTTTCCCATAGGTTATGTGTTTCACATAGAGCGAATTCACATAAAACGACCTCGTTTATCGACCAATTTCTCGTTTTATGTGGGACCCTAGTGTGTATAAAATATATATATATATATTATATATAATATATATATATATCTATATATATATATAAACCATATATATATATCTATATATATTAAATATATAATATATAGATAAAGTAATTAATTATCCGACCTTGGGGGGACCGAAAGTAGGTCGGATAATTGGAATAGTCGGATGTTCGGATATCACAGTAACCATAAACGTAAGGACAAATGGTATAGAACATAAAAGATGCAGCTCTTGAAGGCCGATCCAAATGTATACGCGAAAGTAAAATTCATGCATAAATAAAGCCGCAAATCAATGTTTTCTAAAAACTTTAAAAAAACAAGTAGAATAAATGGCCAAAACAAGACACAATGTGGTGGTGAAAAAAGTCGTTGTTTTGGACAAGTCAGATGTTTGGAGGTCGGATGTTGGGAATTTGGCTGTTTTTATATATATATATATATATATAAAATAATATATATTTAAAAGTATACAGTGGGCCGCCCGTAAATACTGGGGCCCCTCACCCATGCGTAGCGCATTTGAAGGGCTCCAATAAATGTTCCCAAACCACCCTCTATGGTTAGATTTGGTATATTTCATGACATGTGGCAACCCTGTAGGCTCTAGTCTACCCCCTGGAAATGATACGTGAGTCAGTAGCAGTAGCTTATTGTGTCTGGGGTCGTATTTGTTTCACTTCAGCGCCGGCCCACCGAAGTCGGGGAAGAAAACTACACAAAAGTTACTCTTATCGAACCATAATACTCCTTTCCTTTGTTCTACACTCCAGTTCTTATGTTGTTTTGCAAATGTGAGTCGTTTGCGGGCATTTTGTCAGTCAGTAACGGGTTTTGGGGGTACCCTGCTGGAAGGTCAAAATGGTGTTTGAGGCGGGCTGTACCTTTCGGATGGAGACGTCTTTTACAGCTCTGGGTACATGGATTTTAGTTCTTTTGCAGTTAATCTTGGATTCTGAGTCATACAAGCTTAAGAGTTTGTCTGTAAGCTGTGACGTTTTTCTCCTACGCCCAGGTCGTTTCTTATACTGAGGAACAACTGTTGGTGGTAGGTCCCTTGCCTCCTTACATAGCCGCTGAATGGTGGACCTGCCACGACCTGTACGACGCATTATCTCATTGACAGGCACATTTTCCTCACGAAAGGCAAGTATACGAGCCTTCCCCACATCACTGAGCTGGGTAGGGCCCATGTCTGTTCACTGGTTTTGTGGACCAGTTTGGGTACAAAGGTGGGGTGAGAAAATAGCCGCGAGCTTGTGATCACTCAGCGGAACAAACGTCCTCCCATTCTGAAAACTGATGAGCTACTGACTCACTATCACCTCCAGGGGGTACACTAGAGCCTACAGTGATGCCACATGTCATCAAAATATGCAAAATCTAACCATAAGGGTGGTTTGGCAATATTTACTGGTGCCCTTAAAAATGCATCACGCATGGGTGAGGGCCCAGTATAACGGCGCCCACTGATATATATTATATATATATATATATATATATATTATATATATAATATATATGATATATATATATTATATATATGTATAATGGTAATGGGGTAGAAGATTACATAAGAAAAACAGAAAAAAATAAGGAAGCTACAAGAGGCCGCGAGGCCTACACGTGGTAGTTCCTATCACCTAACACTACCTACATCCACCTTTGATCCCCATCCATGAACCTATCCAGCCCCTCTTTAAAGCTCCCTAATGACTCAGCACTAACTACCTGTCTACTGGAGACCTTTCCCATTCATTCACCACCCTATTTGTTAACCAGTTTCCCTATTTCCTTTCTATCTACGTTTTTCCAGCTTGAATCCGTTACTTCTTGTCTACCCTGGTTAAAAGCTGTAAGAACTTTCCTACCTCTCCTTTATTAAAACCCTTTATCCACTTAAAAACTTCTATCAGATTGCCCCTTACTCTGCATCTCTCGAGTGAGTGTATTTTAATAACTTCATCTCCTCTCATAACTAAGTTGCGCATCCCTTGTATCATTTTGGTCATCCTTCTCTGCACTTTCTAACAAGGCTATATCCATCCTGTAATATGGAGACCAAAACTGACCGCTAGTCTAGGTGAGGCCTGACTAGAGCCAGATAAAGCTTTAGAATAACTTCCGCACTCTAGTTTTAACACTTCTGGTAATGAATCCTAATACTCTATTAGCTCTATTTCTGGCCTCAATACATTGTTTCCTAGGTCGAGGTCTGGGGTCACCCTCACTCCCAAATCTTTTCCACCTTCTGATCTTTCAGCCCATACATTGCTTATGGTGTATCTATTACCAGGGTTTTTTCTACCAACATTCATAACGTGCATTTATCAATATTAAAATTTCCCTCTGCATCTGACTGCCCACTCGTTAAGTTTATCTAAGTCTCCCTGCAATAGTTTTACATCAGACTGTGATCCAAAAATCTACCTACCTTAGTATCATCAGCAAACTTGCTGATATCACTGTCTATGCCCACTATCGCTAAGACCGTTGATATAAATTTAAAAATATAATGGACGTCCAACAAACCGACCCGCCTGTGGAACTCCACTTGCACGCAGTCGTCTTCATTCAGATTTAGGAACCATTATGATTGTTAACGGCCTTTGTTGGGCCTATATATTCTTAGCGCAAGCTCTGATCCTAATGTACAGAACCTCGCCATCTAATCGCATGAGCCCTAGACCTTATTTAGAGAGTCTGGCTCGTGTGGTGGACTGTGTCAAAATGGCCTGTTCTAAAAGTCAGATATATTATGTCAATCCTTCCTATATTTGCCGGTCGATAAAAAACTTTCGGCTATAAACTCAATAAACTTGGTGAGAGGCATGACCTACCCTTGGTCGAATCCATGTGTTGAATCATTGATCCAACTATCTTTATCTAATGCTCTCTAATGTTTTGGGGGAAGCATAAGAGATTCCAATAATTTACTGACCACGTGACTTAACGGTCGATATTTGATCTTTAGTCCTCTGTGCTCCCTTGCTTAATATGGAGAAGCAACTATTTCCTTTCCTCCACAATATATGGCACATCGCGCCTCCTATCTCAACCGATTTCCTAAAAATGTGCACTAACGCTTCACTATACAACCTCCTTGCATCTTTAATGACCTTTAGTAAAAGTTAAGGTAATCAAAGTAAATGTTTTAAACTATAAGTATTACGATATGATAATGAACATTCCTGGGGGGGTGGTTTTAACCATGATCACCTATCATTATCACCTTAATTATGTAACGACTGTCATTATAGCAGTCGTCATAATATTTGCCGCTAGATACGTGGGACACATCGCAGGTACGTACTGTAATTTGACGGCTTTAAGACGCATTTTTTCTCCATTCAAAATATCCTGAAAAAACGCGCTCATGCCGTCTTCCTAAGACGAATGTTGTAGGAGGTTAGGCTTAGTACCTATTCATTCAGCCTGCTTATATGATGTCACCTCAGTACTTAACTGTTACAATATTTTGAATACGCATAAGACATTCACATCAACTAGTATATGTCTTCACGGCTGTGATGTTTAGCTGCTGTACTGGCGGAAGCTCATTGCGCCTGTCGGCAGATTGGGCGGGCAACAGCCATTCCGTGTATAAGGACTTTGTTACATAGTATTATGAAGTTGGTATCCGATGTACATTGCGGCCATCACAAATAGTACCATCATACAAGGAGAACCAAATTCAACACATAATGGAGGGGAGGGGGGGAAAGGGCACAGGTAGGCAGTCAACATAGTGAGGCTACGGCAGGTCATTGAAAGGGTGTTTACACTCAGGATGACAAAGCAGACTCAGCTGATCGCCACACCGGCTAGCGCACGCTAGCTGCGACTACCGCTCACGGGGTCCGGCGTTTGTTTTCATTTCTCGCCGCGGTCCCACCTTGGCAGTGTAGCATGTTGCAGCCATCTCAACAGACGATTTACTTATAGCTATCGTCATCCAATCTAGAAAATCAAACTGGCGGTATCGTAGCTAGATGCTGAATGAAGTATAATGAATAGTGATGTGTGTTCTTGTGTGAAAGATGACTGTATATGCGTGACAAGTCACTTTTGGGTGGTCTGTTTTTTTTAGTTTTTTGCACAGGAGAAATTTCTTTCGGCAAAATCAGGTGCGTCTTCCAGATCAGTGTCTAGGCAAGCTCGTAAATTACGGTATTCGTGGCGGCTCATTTCTGCGCCGGAAGCAATTCATATAGAAAAACACTCCCGATTCGCCACGTTAGTAACGATGTCTTGCTAGTCTTGTCCGATCAAATTGCTGATGTAGCTTAGGGTGTCCGCAAATATGGGCAAAAGTTTTGAAATGTTGCACGCTCAGTGTGTTTTTTCGGTCTCTCATAGTAACACAGTATTGCGTTGAAATTTGGCGAATTGAGTAATATTTAGGGGTCCGACAAGTACACATTTGAGTGGACGTGACTCGATATTCAGGATTTTCTATATTTCCACTTTTTTTCTCGTGCCCTCAGTTATCAACATGGCAACAATGAGCGCTAGTATCTTTGCTGATCTAACAGGCTCGCAATCGATGAAATCACCGGAGCGCGCGCTAGCGCATCGTAAGGAGTCAGCGTCCTCCTCCGCTCTACTCAGCGCATCGACCGGGGATTATGGGGAAGACGTGCGAGCGGAGGCAGAAAAGAAAGACAGGAAAAAAAAAAAAATAAAAAGGGGAAAAAAAGGAGGAGGCAGGGAGGAAGGCAGTGGTGGAGGAGGTTCTCCCCTTCTGGTCGTCGCGCACGGGATTCTTGACACTGACGTACTAGCACGCCGGCAGCGAGCTGTGCAAGATGGTAAAAGCTTACAATGACGCTCAAGAAGAACAAGAACAAAGGACATGCCCCCCGGCCGATAAAAACAAAAAAAAAAAGTGTGGATAAAACCTCGTATGGAGAGGATATTTTGCAAGCAGTATGACCTCCAAGAATCTCGACCTCGGCACACTCTCTCCTCCTCTCCTAACAACGGGCGACTGTGGAATGAACGAGGAGCAAGGTAGTTCGTCTACCTGTCTGTTTATTTTTTACTGCTTACTGCTCTACCTTTCCGCACTCTGCTATCTCCTACTTTCCTACTCTTCCGTGGAAGGGATCTTAAAGCCCATGCATTTGCAACATTAGGGAATTCAGAGAGAATTGTCGGTGGCGCTAAGTGCAACGTCAACGTTCGCAGCTAGCCGCTGCAATTCATTCTGTCTTGAATTGGGGAGGGAGTTTCATGTGGGAGTGAGGGGCAGTTTGTCCCCCTCCCGGTCTCGTAGTAGGCTAATCGGTTTCCATTCGAGCACGAATTGCGTGGGGAGTAGAGGTGGTCAGTTCCCGGTCCGAGAGTAGTATCGTTGAAGCATGCGGAAACCAGGAGCTACCTTGGAGATGTATGGTCCTCATTGGGATCGGAGAAACTCCTCGCCGTCCCCTCTCTGGCGATAGCCGGAGGACGCATCGCCGTCCTCCTCACGGAAGATGGAGCGCCGGAAAAAAAAAAAAAAAGGTTCGCTTCTTGGGGTCCCGGGCAAGCTCGGATTCGAATGGCAGAAATCTGGGCTGGCAGTGGTTCTTGAGGTAGGTGGATCGAAGCGGGGCGTCGGAGCTAAGATCATCGCCTTCTGTTTCGACATGCCACGGCTTTGACTCACTGGCATGCTGCAAGGTGCTTGCATCGGATTGAGCAAGAACTACGGACTGAAGCTTGCTTTGTTGGCCTGCCGCCATCGATGTCCACGAGTGTGTATGCCTCAAGGATGTCTTCGGGAAGCCAGGCCTCGGCTCTTCCTCTGGTCCTGACATTGGAATGCTTCAAACGACTCCGTGGATCGATGTCTTCGTGGATTCCTCGCAGAGAAGGACGGTGGAAATTCATCGGAGGACCTCGTAGAGTTTCTTCGCGCACGCATGACACTGCCAGGCAAGTGCTGAAGGACGACACATTGGCCTTCACTGAAGGATTACCCCCCCCGCTTGCTGGATGTCGAAGACGCATCCCAGGGGAAGGACTATCAAAGAACTTGGCTCATCTCTCCTACCTGTCTCGGTGGTGAAGGTTCCAGGCTGGGCAAACTCATTCCCTCGTCCTGGAGTCTCTCCATCAGAGCACCGGTGGATGGCCAAGGCCATCTACTGTGCCTCAAGCTTCAGATTGCTGAAAATCCCAGCTGTCGCTGACAGGGGGGAGGGGGGGCCTGGTCGAGCAGAAGGCCGAGGGGAACGAGTGGCCGCTCTTCGTTGCTGCTGGTGTACTGCAAGCATGGCATGAGGGCACCGATCTGCTGTGAAAGCTCCGTTGAACGACGTGCTCTTCCTCGAGATCCTTAAGACTATAACGCGCTGACCAACCGTTGGGCGCAAGGCAGCTAGTAACAAGGCCCTGCGACGCCACCTGTGGGACCAATTTCCCGAGGAAAACGGCGGGAGCTGCTTCTTCGACGCAAGGATTGATGTGGAGGAGGAAGGACAGCATGATGGTTCAAGGGCATTGGAGCAACGCCCGCTCTCGAAGAAGAACTCAAGCGATTGGAGGGAAAAAGATGACGATGGTCTTCCTCCGGCTCTCGTCCCTTCGTCAGGCTTCGGAGAGCACGGTCCTTCTTTCAGAAACTCAGACGTGTGAGCGAGGGCATCCTGGCAAAGGACGCCGGCATTGTGGTAGAGGATCGGAACAGTATGTCAAGGCTGCTTGCGGAAACAGCATCAAGGGGGCACTTGGCCTCGCAGTGTCAACGATGCGCCGGCGGAGCTGGGGACATGCGCCTTGAAAAAAAAAAAAAAAGGAAAAAAGGAAAAAAAAAGAAAAAAAGAAAAACACAGGGGAAAAAAAGTCCAGCGCTACTCTGGGGTCCTAGCGAAGTCGGCCTGGCAGGCAGGAGAAGTACCTCAGTCTCCAGTTGTCCACGGCCCTGCGGAAATCTGTGGGGCGGAAAGAGGAGGACTCTACATAGAAGCTTTCTGAATGGAATACAATGAAAAGCTGTCTGTTTTGTTTCCCTATTTTATAGTTTCATTGCTAAATGTGGGAATGTTTTGAGTTTTTTCGTTTTTTTGAAGTGTTATTAGAAATTGTTCAGTTTGTCGGGCAGACCGGCCCTAATATTCTCGCGATATTATCTAAGTTCAAGGACTCTTGTTATGGGCATGTGTGAACAAGAGTAAAACTACAGCAATGAAAAAACATGTTTCATTCCCTCTATGATCTTGGGATCACCCTAATGTGAGGCATATTATCCATTTGTATATATAAGTTAAACCAAAGGATGTTGGGTTTAAATTTTCAACACAGAGAAGATCCGGGGCCAGCTCGTGTGTTGATAACCCCCCTGACGCCTCAAACGCAAACACTTCAAAGCTCTGTCGGTCACCTTTGGCTCTGATTCACGCCGGGCGCCACCGAGTGGGCCATGTTCATGCAGTATTGATCAAGCCTTCATATCCAACAACGCCTCCTATTCATCTGATAAGTATCGTATGATTGTGTTAGCTGGGTATCTTTCGCTAAGAGCATGCATGGTTTCGGGTTGAGGTTTAGATCGGGGCAAGTTAAAAAAGCATTTTTTGTGGAAAATATCTTTCCACACTCATTGTTCCTACTCGTGCAAGAATAAATAAGTTCTAGGCAGGCAGTGGAGCTCTCGCTTTATATCCGTCTATTCTAGTATCCGGCTACATTCGGCTCGAGCGATTCGGCAATATCAGAAAGAAGTCATTTGATATGAGATGTGAAAAAAGTGGAAATGAATTGTATGTATGTAGGCGTGCTGAGAACCAAAGGGGTCAGTGCGCGCTATTTTTAATCGGTTTTGAGTTATTGGTTAGTGTCTTTTTAGACTAGGCATCAACAGCGCTCTATCTTTCCAGATTGTATAGTTGGCCTGTCAAGGAAAAATCAATGTGCATCAGAGGGTGTATGAATGGATCACACAACCAAAGTTATTTTCTGCGCTCTTAGACGTTCGAGGTAATGTTTGATCTGTGAGAGTCAAGGGGGCCCGCGGCTGACAGGGGTGCGAGAATGTCCGATCTATGAGAGCTACACGGGCCTGCGTCTGAACCAATGGGAGCGCTCGCTGACGCCCCGCCTCTCTCAGCCAATCACAGCGCAGTCCATTTTTAAATCCACCGGTGTAAAGGTCTCGTCACTAGCTATCTCGTTATGTAGCTAAGTAAACATTCACCTCATTCTTAAGTACTCTTAGGCAGTAGCACTCCAAGGAAAAGCTTAATGACCTTAAAGAACTAATGAAACTTGTAAGCACGGACCACAAGCACTTCATGAAACTTGAGGAATAAGAGGAGTTGGCACAGCAGGGGGCGTGGCCGGGGCTGGCGACAGTGACCCAGAAGCCCACTTCTGTGACTAAGAACACCCCCTCAGGCCATATAAGCACAACTCCTGCTGCTCTGGATAAGTGATCAGATTTATATATATAAAAAAAATATATATATTTTTAAGTGTCAAAACTTCATAAAAATATATAAAAACTAGTGAAAAGAAAATATACAGTACCCTCCCGAGTTTCACGCTATGCGAGTTTCATGATCCGCGAGTTTCGCGCCGAGTCCTAGATTCTTACCATGCCGACTCGCGCATTATCTCCCTGAGTTTCACTCTGATTTGTGGGGGTTTTTTTTTTTTTTTTTTTTTTTTTTTTTTTTTTTTTTTTTGTGTGTGTGTGTGTGTGTGTGTGTGTGTGTGTGTGTTGTGTGTGTGTGTGTGTGTGTGTGTGCGCGTGTGCTGAAGGTTCCCTCGAGGGCTGTGATGGTTGGCCCTCGCCCGTGGTGGCGCAGGCGGGAGTTGAAAGTTGAGCAGTTTCCAGGGTCGGTATGAGGCCTAATTGGAGAGGAATTGACTGAAAGTTCATCTGAGAGTCTCGGATCCATTTTCTCTGCTTGGTGAGTATAATCTTAGCTGGAAATGTGAAAATCCATGCTCTCAGGTACGTTTTATTGAAAAGAAAAGATATTAACCAATAAGCATAATATCAAACTTACTGAACAATTAATATGCAAAACATATGGCAGTTTATACAATGCACATCAACAAAAATGTCTGATAAGTACCTATAATCTCATACATGGAATATACTGTAGACGAATAGCTATGGTTTTCAGACATGGGCATGCAATTGCTACATTAGACACAATGCTGATGATACGGTTTACATTGGGCAGCAATATATTTAGTGCAGTTTAATGCTACGATTACCATGCCGACTGTCAAATTCATCAGCAAGGCAATTGTGAAGATTTATGTCACAAAAATATATATTAATTTCAGGTCTTACCTATACAAAATCCATCGTCTATCTCATCCCGACACAATACCCCAACTAGTTAACTAACTAGGATACTTATCGGTGGATAGTAGAGTTGAATTAGTTGTAGGCTTAATCAATACTGCAATGTCTTGTTATCCGAAGTGGTCAACGTGATCGAGAATGCCCGTGAAGGGCTAGAGGTGGTGGTATTGTTATGGGCGTCAGGAGGTTTTCACACCTATTTATCTTGACACGGCTGATATAATCAGTGTGTTGTATTGAACACGTCCTATTGTTTTTACACTTATATGTACAAACATGAACGTATGTACAGTTCTTCTCGTTATAATCAGAGAACGATGTTAATCCCGTGGGAGCTGGAAGGGTACAGTGACTCCACAAAATTTGCATACACGCGGGGCTCGGATCATCTCCTTCCATTTCCTTTTCGTATTTTCCAATAAATTATCGTTCATATTCTCTTGACTACCCCATCCCTCTTCCTTCCCAATCAAAGTCTGGACCATGCATTCCTCCTCCTTCCCCTGGGTTGTTGTTATTCCCACGGGGACCATCTCACCATTCTCTCTCTCTCTCTCTCTCTCTCTCTCTCCTCTCTCTCTCTCTCCTCCCTCTCTCTCTCCCCTCTTCCCCTCTCTCTCTCTCTCTCTCTCTCTCTCTCTCTCTCTCTCTCTCTCTCTCTCTCTCTCTCTCTCTCTCTCTCACACAATGAGGAATATACATGATGTAAAATTAAAATTATGTACTTTAATTATAGATATTTACAAACAATATTATTGGCTACACCATTTGCACACACACACACACACGCACGCACGCACGCACGCACGCACGCACGCACCACCCCCGGCGCCGCACACACACACACACACACACACACACACACACACACACACACACGGGGGGGGGGAGATTTTATAGCAGTGGATAGATCAAGGGGTCTGGAAAAAATTGATAGAGAAGATCTGTTTGTGTGGGACGACAGAAGTACAAGAGGTCATGAGAAGAAATTGAAAAGGACAACATGCAAGAGGGATCTAAACAAATACAGCTTCCCGTATAGAAGCATAGAAGCCTGGAACAACCTTGATGCAAAAGTGATTAATGCAAGAAGTATTCAGGACTTCAAAGGCAAACTGGATAATAGTAGATTTGGAGACGGGACAGTCCGAGCATAGCTCTTTTCCTGTATGTTACAACTAGGCAAATACACATAGTCCCGTCTCCATATGATTAGCCTAAAAAAAGTGAAAAAATAGGAAGTGACAAACGTAAACAAGGATGGAAACTCCCGCCAAAACACCGTTCAATGGTTTTGATACCAAGGAAAAAGACATATTAGGGCTGAAAATGAACCAGAGAAGAGTCTTAATGCTGGAAAGTGTGGTACACGATCTAATGGACAAATTAGATAAGATGGAAAAGAAAGTGTTCAAACTGGAAATGGATAATAATACTATTTAAAAAAATAGTGGATGAATTAAATAAAAAACAAGACGAGAAATAAGGTAGAGAAAATGCACGCAGAAATGTATGCAGTACATAAGAAATGGAAAATGGCACAAGAGGAAATGAAAGATGAAAGAAAGACATGGAAGATAGAAAAAGAAAAAGACCATGAAAGCTTACGTCAGATAATAGAAGGTCAAGAAAATGAAAAGAAAAATCTGACCAAAAATGTAGTAAAAGTAATCAAACAAAAGGAAAATTTAGTAAGAGATACGGTGGACGAAAAGAAATG
The DNA here is from genome assembly GCA_016584305.1 of Chionoecetes opilio. Lineage (NCBI taxonomy): Eukaryota > Metazoa > Arthropoda > Malacostraca > Decapoda > Majidae > Chionoecetes > Chionoecetes opilio. Next base: position 188,016 of record JACEEZ010019044.1, on the reverse strand, counting down.
TGTCATCATTTTTGGTTTGAAGGAAAACGTGCTGCCCAAGAAAAGCTTAAGAGAAGAGGAAGAAAAGAAAGTGTCAAAAGAAATATTTAAAGTAGTAGAAGAAAATACGGAGGTAGAAGAAGAAATAGAAGAAATACATAGGTAAGGGAAATATGAAGAGTGAGGGGCCCGCCCCTTAAAATTTAAAGGGTTTAGGTCACAAACTACAGCACTAGATATATTGTCTAAGGAAATGGAAACTGGCAAAGACAGAAGAAATAAGAAAATATGGATAATAAAAGATATGAATGGGAAGAAAGAGCCAGTTGAATGTACTGTTTAAGAAGCCAAAGAAAAAAAACGAATTGAGAACGGAAGAGGAAAAAACGGGAAATTTTCTATTGGAGAATTTTAGACCAAAAACGAAGGAAGGGTATCTAAAAGAAAAGAATGAGAGAAGACAGTCCAAAAGGAAAAAATGAAAAAGGATGGCAGGTATCGTACACAAATATTATGGGCTAGTGTCAACATTAACGAAGGAAACGATTTACCTGAGAGCCAAGAAACCAGGACATTTTAGGTCTAGTAGAAACGAAGCTGAGTGATTCTGAGGATTGCCAGTTGGGGAGGGTCAATAAAAATTTGGAGGAGCGAAACAGAAATCAGAAAAAAGGGGAGGTGGTGTAATGGTGTTAAAAAAGGGAAGGCTGTGGTAGTAGGGAAATGTGGAAAAAGGAGAAGGTTTTGGCAGAGGTGTTGAGGTAGAGTGGTGATGAAAAAAGGAAGAATATGAGACTTAGTACCCCGTATACGTTCCACTTAAGACAAATTCCTGGGGGAGAGAGGGGGTAGGGAGACATGATAAGAGACACAAGCAAATGTTTAAAGAATACGATGGAAAATAGTGGGAACATAATTTTGATGGGAGATTTTAACTGAAAAGAAGTTTTGCTGGGAAGAATGGTATACTGAAGGAGGAGAAGACTCATGGGGTGGTACATTGTTTTGAATTTGAAATAAACGATAGCAAAAAAGAGGGAAGAAGAGAAGAAACAAGAAAGGAAGTTTACAATTATGGAAAAAGCAGACTTTGACGGATTAAGAACATTCTTCGGGAGACAGACTGGAGTAGTTTCCATGCAGCAAGGAGTACCCAGATCAAATGGGATGAGTTCATCCGAATTTACACCGAAGGAATAAAAGTATGTTCCAAGGATAGTTATCAGAGAAAAGAAAAAAAAATGAATGGTTTAAACAAATATGTGAATTAGCAAGACTAGAAAGAAAAAAAAACATGGAATATTGGAGGAAAAAAGGGAGGTATCAACCTTTGGGAGAAGTACAAAACAACTAAAAAATGAATAGTAAGAATCCGAAGAGAAGAAGAAAGAACTATGAGAGGAATATAATTGAAAAATGTAAGAACGAACTGAAACTTTTCTATAGAATATTAACGGAAAAATGAAAACAAGGAAGGAATAGATAAGCTGAAGGTAAGAAGGCATAGGGGTATGAAGATGCATTACAACAGGCTGAGGTGATGGAATAAGTGCTTACACACTACAGACTGTTTTTACAAGAGAAAGTGAATTTAAACGAAAAATATAATAGCAAAAGAAAATATAATGGAAGACATAAAAGTAGACATAATAGAAGTTAAAAGGCTAATGGAAAGTCAAGATGTTGAGAAAAACCCCGGGTCAGATGGAGTGTCGAACTGGATAATGAAAGAGTGCAGTAACCAACTAGCAGGAAAGTTACATAGTGTAATTGAGAGTTCACTCAAGGAGAGCAGAGTCCTGCTTGATTGGAAAAGGCAAATATTGTGCCAATTAAACAAAGGAAGAGACGAAGAAGAACACAAAAATTACAGGCCAGTATCATTAACAAGTGTATTGGCAAAAATGTGGTGAAAAAAATTGTGAAGGACAGATGGTTGAAATATTTGGAAGAGACAACACACTCGCAGGTGGCCAGTTTGGATTTAGAGGAGGAATGTCATTTTACAACGAATTTATTAAGCTTTTACTCGAGAGTGATCGATGTGACACGGAAAGAGAGGGGTGGGTCGATTGCATATATTTGGACCTAAAGAAGGCATTTGACAAGGTACCTCATAAGAGACTGCTCTGGAAGCTAGAACATGTAGGAGGATTGAAGGGTGGTTTGCTGAAGGGGATGGAAGACTTTTGAGCAACAGAGAGATGAGAACAGTAATAAAATCAGAAGTCAAAATGGTGCAGGGGGTAAGGGGGAGTTCCTCAAGGATCAGATTGGCCCCATTGATGTTCTTGGTCTATGTAAATGATATGACAAAAGGGAGTAAATAGTTATAGGGAGTTTATTCGCTGATGATGCTAAATTACTAAGAAAAGGAAAGAAAGTAAAAGGACTGAGGACTTACAAAAGGATCTAGATAAGATTTTCAGATGGAGTCAACTATGGGAAATGGAGTTTAATGCTAAAAAGTGTAAAGTGATGGAAGTGGGCAGTAGCAAAAAGAAACAGAGAGGATAGAGTCAACTATGGGAAATGGAGTTTAATGCTAAAAAATGTAAAGTGATGGAAGTGGGAAGTAGCAAAAAGAGACAGAGAGGAAAGTATTCGATGGGAAATGAATGGATAATCAAAACAAAGGTCGAAAAAGATCTGGGAGTATGGATAACGGACAATTTGTCACCAGAGAAGCATATAAACAAGATCACAGGAGATACATAAACATTGCTGAGGAATATAGAATGGCATTCAAATATCTGGATGAAAAGAGATCAAGAAATTGAACTTCTTGATTCGACCCAAAGGTTTGGGAATATGCGGCCCGTGATTTGGTCACCACATAAGAAGGATATAAGGAAGATTGAGAGAATACAAAGAGCAGCCACAAAAATGGCTCCAAGCCTGAGAGATTTACCATATGAAGAAAGACTTTCAATACTAAAACTCCCAACACTTGAGAAAAGAAGAGAAAGGGGAGATTTTATAGCAGTGTATCATCAAACATCAATGGGTCTTGAAAAAATTGACGAGAAGATCTGTTTGTGTGGGACGATAGAAGTACAAGAGGTCATGAGAAGAAATTGAAAAGGACAACATGCAATAGAGATATAAAAAAATACAGCTTCCCATATACTGTAGAAGCATAGAAGCCTGGAACAACCTTGATGCAAAAGTGATTAATGCAAGAAGTATTCAGGACTTCAAAGGCAAGCTGGATAATAGTAGATTTGGAGACGGGACAGTACGAGCATAGCTCTTTTCCTGTATGTTACAACTAGGTAAATACAATTAGGTAAATACACACAAAAAAAAAAAAAATGTGTACAAAGCAGCACAAAACTCGGGGAGATAATGCACGAAAGTCGGGATGGTAAGAATTTAGGACTTAGCGCGAAACTCGCGGATCACGAAACTCGCATAGCGTGAAACTCGGGAGGGTACTGTATGAAATGTATATGAGGGCTAACATTAAAATAGTCCCTTATTGTCGATTAGCACTACGTGTTTATGTCGCTTTCGTGGTGTAGTTGCTAGCGTACCTGGCTACGAATTTGAGCCACGGCAAGTTGGCGGCCAGCCTACGCAGCTGTTCATCCTCCCTTTTGGGGTTGATAGACGGGTACATGGGGAAGGTAACTGTGGTAACCCGGATGTTACACTAGCCCTGTTTCCCGGGGCATCGGGCTATCACCCACCCACCACAGGCTTAAAGGCTAATGCAACGGAGATGAGCACCGAGGCCTTGCGCAGCATAGCGTATGCCCCCATCTTAACCTTTACTACGTACTATATTTTATATATATATAATATATATATATTATATATATTAATATTTGCGGCGATAAACGCAGTTATTTCCTTAAAAAGGAATGCAAAGTCACCCGGTCTAATGCGGCATATTAGCGAATGAAAGGTCGGGAGAGAATGCAGAAAGCCGGGGGGTATTACTAAAGGGGTCTGGAGGATCTGTGTGAGTAGTGTTCCTGAGACAAAATTGTAATGTGTTCACCAGTTAATTCATAATACTAAGAAAAGGTTGGAGTTTAAGAGAAAATAAAGAGTGGGGCAACAAGATAGCGATTGTTGTGCAAGAGCCGTGTCAGATGTAACACATCCACCCGCGTGTCTCCATGTAAAACGTCTTAAAATCCAGGTCTGCCGCTTCAACCGAGATACTCATTGGCGACGCCCTCCGCGCAACCCAACCATGGGTCATTACCGAGACTCCTCCCGCACCCCTGGAAAAGACAAACATCCCCATATTAGAGCGCCTAACCTGCATTCGACTCGCGCCCACAGTTGACACAAACAGTTGGAAGGAGACGATAGAAGGAGCAGAAAATGATGATGGATCTTCGCGGAATGAGTATTGTTGATAATGGAATAGTGAACAAAGAGCGTGTAAAGTTTTATTAAGGAGTTTGACGGTGAGAGGGAGGTGTAGTACTTGGGGAGTCGTAATAACACAAGGATGGAGAAAGGCATCGTGGCTTTGTTGTTATTGACAGGGAGTCATTGTACAAACGTGGGGAAAAAGAGGGGCGCGGTGTGGTCTTCGCTGTGTCTTGGCTGATAATTACTGGCTGATGTTGCAGTTGTGGGGGGGCGAGGACAAGCAGGTCAGCGTAAGTCACTCGGGCCTCTAATCTTGGTCCCAGACAGGGGGGTGGCCAAGCCGATGCAGGTGGTATGGTGTGGGGTGTTAAGGCCGTACAGTGGTAACCCAAGGGGGGATAGGGGGAATCTAGGCCTTTGTACCCCTTGACCCTCAATCCTCACCCTGTACCCCTACGGATAAGGAAACTGTATGAAAGAGTGCTGTAAAAAGGCTGCAACGGTACCGAGGACAAGTCTTCACACGGTAACCAAGACCCAAGACCCATTTACGGTGCCCCACCGTCCGCCTCAAGGCCGAATCACACAATCCCATCATGGTGACACGGCCACGTTCATCAAATCTATTATAATTTTACATCCAACAAATAGACGTGTTACACTAAAAGGTGCGGCGCCGTCACGGCTCCAATACATCACCGTTCTGTCACGTAACGGTTTCTGGGAAGAATATTTTAACGTAAGAGACTGTGCCGTGTGATAATTGTAGTTTCTCAAGGCTTTATGACCAAAAACAGTGTCTTTAGAGTCAACTCCTCTTTTCATCAACAGAAGTGCTATAATGCAAATTTCTTCAAACCATAGCCTTGAGGGCCCAAAATGTCTGCTAGAGGGTGAGCAGAAACGCCGAAAATGACGGAACCGTGACGAATAGTGTGAATACAAGACACGGCTGACAGAACATGCCCTGATTTTAGAGGAACAGCCTTACCTGTTTCTTCTGAAGAGACTAATCAACCTCACGACGTGATAGTTCATTGGTGAACCCGGGCAAATATGCGATCCCCACAACGGTGCCTTCAACAATTACAACAATAAACAAGGTAGAGATGGTTACCTTACAGGTTACTTTCCCATCTTCTGAATTTTTGTTATTGGACAACCACGATTCGAGGCCGAAACTTAGTCCTCCTGAATAGTTTGATGTGTTTTGAATAACTGGCCTCGTTTTTGTCAGAAATCAAGTTGTTTATATGTATGTGTGTGTAGGGGGGGCAACCGCCCCTCCAGGTCCGCCCCGCAAACATTGCTACGCTCACACTTGCCATATTATGGTAATTTTTCGTTTTTCCCAATCATCTGTTTCAAACCCCAAAACCCCACCCCAAACCAACCTAACTCTAACCCAATCTGATTTAACCTAACTTAACTTTGGCTGAAATAACGTAGATTTTGGTACATGGTGTAATGCCTTTAATTTTCCCCGGTTCTTTCTTTGTGAAAAACACACGTTTGGGAATGTTTTGTGAGTATATTTTGGCCCTTTTCCCAAATTTTTTCAATCCATACTATTACTGCCAAATTTTTCCCAAGTTAAAAAAGCAAACCAAACCTAATAATCTAACTAATGTCCCAAGGTGGCATATATTAGAAATCAACTCTCGAATAAGAAATGACACGATTTTGGTTTAATTTACCCTTTACTAATTTTTGCAAAGCCACTCCAAAATAATAACCCAATTCTAAACATTCTTCTCAAATTTTTTTAAAATCTAAAACAAAAAAAAAATCCAAAAAAACAAACCCAAATTTTTTTCTAAGCGCTTTGTATAGGGGGGTTTATATTGTTCTTTGGGGCATCGGTATATATATATTTTTAAGTTTGGTTACCCTGCACCTAAAGGTACTTTGGCCAGTTGTTTTCCCCTGTTTTCCCCGGCTTTTTTTGGCGCTCAAACCATTTTTCCCTCAAATCCAGCTTTTTTTAATAACTTTTGCAAATTTACAAAAAAAAAACCCCTTTAAAAAATTTTTTTTTCCTTCCCAAAAACCCCCTTGTAAAAAAGGGTTTCCTATCTGGCTTCCATTGCCGGCAAATTAGCAAAATATTTTGTTTAAGTTCCTGGAAATGCGAATTATAACCACGTGCAGGAGAGACTTTTGGACAAAAATGTTTTTGGCCCCTTTTTGGCCAAAAAGCGGTGGGCACAACCATTTTCCCCAGTCATTTGGCGACGGCCGGGTTTGACCGCCAAAAATATTGGGGGTGTCTTCTGCAATTTTGACAAGCCGCCCACAGTGGTTATGAAGGACCCGCGGGAAATAAAGGGGAGTTTTTCATTTACAAAATTTAATTGGGGAGAAACCACGCAGAAAATTAAAAAATTATACATTGATAAAGAATCCCGATTTCAATTAAAACAAAAATGTTATTGCCTTGTTTATTTATTTACCCAAAATGACAATAAGAATGTTAGACAATTTTTTAAAGGAAATTATAAGATAAACGGTTTAAGAGATTATTATGGGGTCCCTAAAAAAGAGAGGAAAGTGGAAAAACGAGCAGCCAATTTTTCCGGGATGGAAAATTTATCAAAAAAGGGTAAACCCAGCACAAAAATTTTCGGAGGCACCCCTGCAACCTGCCTAAGGGGATTGCAATGGCCCCCCCCTGAAATTTAGGGGTAATTAGCAGGTGTGCGGCCCCAACCTTGGGACTGCAGTCAGGTCACCCCTAGCAAGGCGTGACCTGAAGGGTAATTAAGCATATGGCGCGGTCTGACCTTTAGGGGTAATTAGCAGGTGTGCGGCCCCAACCTTGGGACTGCAGTCAGGTCACCCCTAGCAAAGCGTGACCTGAAGGGTAATTAAGCATATGGCGCGGCCTGATCTATAGGGGTAATTAGCAGGTGTGCGGCCCCAATCTTGGGACTGCAGTCAGGTCACCCCTAGCAAGGCGTGACCTGAAGGGTAATTAAGCATATGGCGCGGCCTGACCTTTAGGGGTAACTAGCAGGTGTGCGGCCCCAACCTTGGGACCGCTACACTACCTTCTCTTGTATCACGCGGCATCCCATACATTACAAAGTCTTTTTTGCTTGTTATGCATGTTTTATGTTTAATTAATGTGCAGTTATGTTATTTTGTGTGCTATTTTCTCTTTCAGAATGCTTTTTCTACAGAATAGGTAGTACAGTGTGGGTAATATAGACGCTGTGTGTTTGTTGTGTTTGCTATAGTTTATTTTAGCTTGAAAAACATGTTGTTGTTTTTTGTTTTTTTTTTTTTTTTTTTAATTGATAGGGTCCTGGAACCAAACCTATATTTTACCATTAGTTATGTGTTTCGTTATACGAGATTTTGCTTTACGAGTATGCCAGGTGGAACCTAACTGCTCGTATCTTCGAGACCTCCCTGTACTTTTTTTTTTTTAGTTATTATGTTTTTACTTTTTTACATATAAAGGATTGTATCTCTAAAGATTTAACTTTGAATAATGACGCATCAAACGAACATGTTATTTCCTAGCGCCAAAATGTCTGGCGCCATAAAGTCGGGAGCCAAAATGCCTGGTGCCCAAATGGCACCGCCCATTTGGCAGCGCCCAAACGGCAGCACCCAATCATCCCATTCCGTGCATGGAAGCATCCTAGAAAAAAATATTACAGAATTGAATGCATTAAAGATATATATTTATTTTTTCTTTATAGGAATTTGAAAGTTCACAGAGGTGCTCCCACCTTGTCTACAAAGGACATTTTTTGTGACATCTTTTATGACACATAAGAAACATGTCTGATTTTTCTAGGAATTGCCTCAGACGTAAAAGTCTGTTGTTGTATTTGGTAGAAAACAAGAATATATCCTTAACATATAGAAACTTAAAGCAGCACCATTTTTGTTGCAAGAGTAACATCAGCCCCTTATAAAATATTTCTTTATTTTTGTTGTTACTTATTCTCTAAGCAGTGTGTCTGCCATAAAGAAGTAGGTATGCTCCATATGGCTGTGCACACACAACAAAATAGCCGTGATTGCTCTGAGGTTAAGAAAGTTTGGTGTCCAGTATTGCAGGTGCAGCTGCTACAAGTATGACTTCTATTTTTAGGGTCACAAGGAATTTGTGATTGGAGATGGCAAAAAAGACAATGGCTTCCTGAACTGTGCTCTGAAGCCGGGGCAGTCCTACAGTGTTGGCGCCATGGGCGTCAATGAGCTTCTGGGTGAGTAACAATATGATGTCCAGTTAAAATGTTACTTGTGTACTTGTGTTCGCGTACATTCTTGGGAAATGTGCTGCAAGGGAGGAAAGTGGTTGTATCCATGGGACGTAAGCATGGAGGTAATTAAGGGACTGAGGGATGCAATGATTGTACCAGCAATCACATATGTAAGTGAAACTTGGGTGTGGAATGAAAGACAAAGAGCAAAGGTCCATTCAGTTGAAATGAGTTGCTTGGGTGTGAGAGGAATGGAGGGTGATAGTAATGAAAGTTGTTATAACAAGTTGTTTCGTTGCAGGGGATGACATACCTTAATATTCATTATCCTTTTCACTGTTGTACTCGCCTTCACCTCTATTTCCAAATATTTCTTCGCCACTGTCATCATCACTCCTAACTTCATATGTAATCTCCTCATCAGTTGTGTCATCATTTACGTTTGGCTCACTGCAAAAACTCTCAGGGAAGGTTTCCTTATTTCCGGCACAGTAATTTTCCATTACAGCAATGTCAAGTATGCTGCTTTATAAACCTGGAAATATGTAAAGAAGCAGCAATTATAAACAACAAACTTATGGCATAGATATGAAATCAGGAATGATTTTGACTACACTGGGAACTTGGTACTCGAACGGCTCCGAACTCGAACAATTCGGTATTCAAACGTTTTGTTCTGAAAAAAAAGAAGTTAGGTAGTCTACCGTTTGCTCGACACTCGGCCGAACAATACTTGTATCAAGACTTGTATGAGGTGAGACTCGTCACGCGTATGGGTAGCCCAGCTGAAACCAACAGAAATGAGTCAGTCTTCACGTAGCTGTCACTCTGTGCATAACTGCTAAACTTCACTGTAAACTGTCTCGTGTTTTTTTGTGTTTATTTTTATATTCTTTGTATAAATAAGTCACCATGGGGCCTAAGATTAGTAATAACAGCCAACCGAAAAGAAAATTGGATAGAATCACAATAGAGATGAAAAAAGAAATAGCATAATGTGAAAGTGGTGCCGGCATGTCTGATCTCGCTACCGTTTTTTGTAAGGCGAAATCTACTATCTTTACGATACTAAAAAATAAAGAGGCCATCAAAATAGCTGATGTTGCTAAAGGAGTGAAAGCGGCTACGAAACAAAGATCCCAAACAATTCAGGAGGTTGAGAAATCGTTGTTGATTTGGACCAATGAAAAACAGTTAGCTGGTGATAGATAGAGTTTCTGAGACCATCAATTGCAATAAAACAAAACATCTGCATGCTGATCTCTTGAAAACACTCCTGGAACGAGTGCTGATACAGGTAGTGAAGTGTTCAAAGCCAGTCATGGGTGGTTTGAGAAATGTAAGAGAAGTGGCATACACAGCTAGTGTGGTGAGGCATGGGGAGGCTGCCACTTCTGACAAAGATGCTGCTGAGAAATATGTCAGCGAGTTTGGGGACTATGTAGAGGCTGAGGATTTTATTCCCCAACAAGTGCTCCATTGTGATGAGACAGGCTTGTTATGGGAAAAAAATGCCAGACAGGACCTATATCACTCGAGAAGAGTATTTGTAAACTTCGTGTTAAATTCAAGTTAAAATGCTTTTATAAGTGTATTTTTGGGGTAAATTTTTTACTCTAGGACCGGAATTCTCTACACAATTGGTAGTATAATTTCTGTTTACCTTAATGGATTCTGAGAAAAATTTTCTTGCTGATGAGCTTGCGTTGCAAATCACTACTTTCGGAGATATGTGATGTTTTTAATGGGAAAGAAACTGTATAAGTAAGGTAAGATGGGAGCATACGCTAAGCTGCGCGTGGCATTCGGTGCTCTTCTTCGTGGCATTAGCCCTTAGAGCCTGTGGTGGGTGAGAACCTGTTACCCCGGGACACAGGGCTAGTGTGACACCCGGGTTACCACAGTTACCTTCCCCATGTTACCCCAGGTAACCATTTATCAACCCCGAAAGGAAGGAGGAACAGCTTTGTGGCTGGTCGCCGATTTGCCCTGGCCTGGATTCGAACCAGGGCCCGCAGATTCGTAGCCAGGCATGCTAGCCACTACACCACGGAGGCGACTGTATAGGAGATATGAAAATTAACTAACCTAACCCCACTTTTTGACTCACTAACCTAACCTAACCCCGCATTTTAACTCCCTAACTAAAGCCAAATTCACATTAGAAAGGGTCCGTGGCAAGGGAAAAACCGAGACGATGCAGGTCACAAAAGGAAGAAGAGTGAGGTGCACGTAAACACTTGTCTCTCTCCTCCCTATTAACAACATATAACATCTCTAAAAGTAATTATTTGTGACGAAATCTCATAGAGAGAATATTTCTTAGAATCTAATAAGGTAAAAGAAATCATACTCCAAATTGTGTAAGGAATTCGGGTCCTAATGTAAAATAATAACATTTTTGGGGGTCTGGAACGGATTAATTCAATTTACTTATTGAGAAAAATTTGTTCAGTACTCTAACAAATCGACACACGAACAGCCTTCTGGAATGAATTAAGTTCAAGTACCGAGTCCCCACTGTATTTGAAACAAGCAAATTAGCTATTTTGAAAGGATATGATCAGGAAAGGTGAAGTTGATAGAAATAGAGGATAGAATAGAGATAGTATTGACGTAGCATAGACAATATTGTGGCAGCATTAAGTGTGCTACAGGCTGAAGTTCCCAAACTCGGCAACCTCGGGACCAGCGCCGAGCTGAGTAATGGAATTTTCCGACTTTTAGAACGTAGATATATTAAGGGGAAAAAAGCATGAAAATCACATGAAAAAAATTAAGGTAGTTAGATAATAATCCCTCCCTATCCCGAAACTAGGTCACTGAGTCCATTATAATGTGGTGAGGGTGACAAAATTATTCTAAAAAGAGGATTGTATACTTCAATATGTAGGAAAAAAGCTATATTTCACCGATAAGAAACCAAGCAGCCTAGTGTGGTGGCACCTAGCGGCCGACCCCGGCAACTACGCGCCGGGTTTTGGGTGTTCTGCCGTGTTTTGGAAAATCCGGAACCATAGCTGAGTTTTGGGTGTTGCCGAGTCTTGGGATGCCGAGTTTGGGAACTTCAACCGGTAGTAAATGAAATTGTTGAGTTGAAATTTTGATGAGTAAAAATAAGTGACTTGTGAAGGGAGTGAAACAAGAATATTATGAATTATCAATATTTTGAAGGAACAGGAAAATATTTGCCATGGTTAGACTACACTTCCTTTTAAGCAGCTTTATGGGTGACTTGTCCTATGAAGCTGCACTGCGCCAGTGGAAGCTTTGGTTTATGTGCAATATTAGAATTTGATAGTTTGAGTGAAACATCTTTTTATTATTTTTTTTTTTCTTTTCTATAATGTCCTATGAAAGTGTTATAGCCTGATTCTGGTTAACTATCTGGCCTTGTTTGATGTTTAGTGTTTTGTATCTTTATTAACCCCCACCTTTTTACATTAAATGTTTGACTCAGTGATTCTGAAGCCAAATTTGTATTTTGAGACCATCAGACAAGAGACATGAAAGACTGAAAAGATCAGAAGGTGAGAAAGATCTGTGAGTGAGGGTGAGCTCAGACCTCCGACCTAGGAAACAATGTATTGAGGCTAGAAATAGAGCTAATACGGTGTTAGGATTCATTACCAGAAGTGTTAACAGTAGAAGTGCTGAGGTTATTCTACAGCTTTATTTGGCTCTAGTCAGACCCACCTAGACTATGCGGTTTAGTTTTGGTTTCCATATTACAGGATGGATATAGCCTTGCTAGAATCAGTGCAGAGAAAGATGACCAAAATGATTCAAGAGATGAGTAACTTTAGTTATGTGAAGAGATTGAGGCTATTAAATTTACACTCACTCGAGAGACGCAGAGTAAGGGGCGATCTGATAAAAGTTTTTAAGTGGATAAAGGGATATAATAAAGGAGAGGTAGGAAAAGTTCTTACGGCTAGTAACCAGGGTAGAACAAGAAGTAACGTATTCAAGCTGGAAAAGCGAAGATTTAAAAAAGAAATAGGGAAAAACTGGTTCACAAATTGGGTGGTAAATGATTGGAATGGACTCAGTAGACAGGTAGTTAGTGCGGAGTCATTAAAGAGCTTTAAAAGGAGGCTAGATAAATTAATGGATGGGGATGAAAGTTGGATGTAAGTAGTGTTAAGTAACAGGAATTATCTCGTGTAGGTCTCACGGCCTCTTGTAGCTTCCTTATTTTCTTATGTTCTTATGACATATGAAATACAGTAGTACTTTATAAGACTATATTGTCAAATCTCATTTGAGTTCTTTTCCAGGAGCATTGACTTACTCTCTACCAGTGATAGAAAGAAGGGTGGTGGCGGAGCCCTATGAACCATCATCCAGCCTCCTCCTGCTTCTGCTGTTACTGCTGCTGCTCTTACCTATGCTGGGTCTGCTAGTGTACTTCAGGTGAGCTGTGACCTCTTGAATGCAGGCTGTCACTTTAAATGCTGAAAACAACCATCTTATACTCATTTACCATGAACATCTGCCTGTGCAATCTATAGGAGGCAAATGAAAATCTAGCAATGAAAGTGCTAGTAATTTCATTGATAGAACATTTTTTCAACTGTGCAATTCTTTCTACTTTGAAAATCTTTCTGATTTACCATCAGAAAATGTTTTTGTATCAATGCATTTTGCTTACTGATGCATATACGCACAACACTCGTTTTCCCGGACCTCCATTTCCCGGATATCGGATTTGCTGGACAAAATCCGAGGTCCGGGGATATGTCAGAGTCCTGGACAAATGCCTGGTCCAGTCCGTAAATCGACAAAGTTGTCCAGCGGTCCGAGGGTCTCCTCTCACCCCTAGTCAGTGTCCGCGCCTCCCGCCAGGTGGCAGCATGCTCAGCGGTCGTATTGTTTACATTTGGGCACACGAAACTCACGGTTCACCTGCACCGCCTCCGTCAGTCACCTGACTCCCACTGCCCCTGGTGCAAGAACATTTCTGAGACTATTGAACACTTTCTGCTGCCTCCCGCCAGGTGGCAGCATGCTCAGCGGTCGTATTGTTTACATTTGGGCACACGACACTCACGGTTCACCTGCACGGCCTCCGTTAGTCCCCTGACCCCCACTGCCCCTGGTGCAGGAACGTCCCTTGAGACTATTGAACACTTTCTGCTGCCTCCCGCCAGGTGGCTGCATGCTCAGCGGACGTAAAAGTCCGCGGCGGGGTGGTTGATATTGTCGGTTGCTGGACAGTAAATACTAGAGTAGGATAAACGTCCGGGGGTGGGTAATGGCATCGGACTTTTTTATTTATTTTTATTTTTTATATTTACTTGCGATTCCCGGACTTTTGCGGTTCCCGGACCAGTGCTCCCCCCTATTAGTCCGGGAAATCGAGGTTTGTGTATATATATATATATATATATATATATATATATATATATATATATATATATAATATATATATATATATATATATATATATATATATACCGTATTTGCCGGCGCATAAGACGCACCCCTATTTTACAAGGTTTTGAGAGAAAAAAATATATTGGTGTTTTTGAGGGGGATTTTTTTTTATCTATTTATCAAAAGATATAAAAAAAAGGATTTGTAGGGGAAAGCAAATGATTATGAGCATGTACCTAAATACAATATTCACAGTGCAGTGAATGTGAATGAAAAATTATACTAGTTAAAATGTAAAGGGAATGACAGGGTAACCAAAATCGGTCATAATATATTGCAGGATGCCCCCACGAATTGATATTCTGATATTTTGCTACCTATGACATATAGCTTAGATTCAATGTTGTAGGTATGCCTTTGTTGCTTTTCTGCTATGTGTTTAGACTTTGTGGAAAATTTGCATAGATATTGGTATCATTTTGTTAGTGGGCTTTCAAAAGTCCTAGGACTCTTACCTACATCATTGTGTAGCTTTCTTCATTCTGAGTATTTTGAGCCCAATTTCCCATGGCGCAATTGAATAATAATGGCATTACACGCAGTACCAAAAATCTACCGTTATTTCAGCCAGAAAGTTATGTTAGGTTAAATCAGATTAGATTAGGTTATAGGTGGGGTTTGGTTTAATAACAGTTGATATTGAGAAAAAACGAAAATTACCCATAATATGGCAGTGTGAAGCGTAGCAATGTTTGCAGGGCGAACCTGGAGGGGCAGGTTGCCCCCCCCCCATCCACACACACACGTGTAAACAAACATTGATTTCCGACAAAAACGAGAGCCAGATTAATTCAAAACTCATCAAAACTATTCAGGAGAACTAAGTTTCGGCCTTGAAATCGGTGGTTGCCCAAGAACAAAAATTCACTAAGATATTTAGGTAACACTGTAAGGTTATCCATTAACCATATTAACCATCTCTACCTTGTTGTTATTGTTGTAATTGTTGAAGGGCACCGTTGTCGGGATCGATGATATTTGCCCTGGTTTACACCTATGAATCTATCACAGTCGCGAGGGTTGATTAGTCTTCTTCAGGAAAGTACAGGTGAAGGCTGGTTCACACTCTGAAATACACGGCAGCGTTCCGTCAGCCGTGCCTTGTATTCACACTATTCGTCACAGTTCTGTCATTTTCGGCAGTTCCTGCTCACCCTGTAAGCAGACATGGTGCCTCAGAGGCTATGCTTGAAGAAATTTACATTAAAAGCACTTCTGTCAGATGAAGAAGAGGAGTTGAACTCTAAAAGACACTGTTTTGGGTACATAAAGCCTTGGGAAAACGACAATTATCAGCACAGCACAGTCATTACGTTAAAATATTCTTCCCCAGAAACCGTAACGTGACAGGACGGTAAAGTAGTACTGGAGCCGTGACGGCGGTTCACCGTTTAGTGTAACACGTCTATTTGTTTGAATGTAAGAAATTCTAACGGATGTGATGAGACGGTGCCGTGTCACCATGATGGTATGGTGTGATTCGGCCTTGAGGCGGACGGTGTGGCTCCATGATGGATCTTGGTCTTGGTGTACCGCGTGGAAGACTTTTGTCCCGTCTACATCTACCGTTGCAGCCTCTTTACTAGCACTCTTTCATACAGTTTCCTTATCCGTAGAGGTACAGGGGTGAGCATTGAGGGGTCGAGGTGGTACAATGGCCTATGCTGTCTCCTATCCCACCCTGCTTACCACTGTAGTGGCGCTAAACACACACACGCACATACACACCTGCATTGGCTTAGGCCACCCCTTTGTCTGGGACCAGGATTAGAGGGTGACCTGACGCTGACCTGACTTGTCCTCGCCGCCACAACTGCAACACCAGCCAGGTTATTCAGTCAGCCACAGGACACACAGAGACACACACGGCGCGCACCTCTTGTCCCCATGTTGTACAATGACTCGCTGTCAAATAAACTACAAAGCCACGACGCCCTTTCTCCATCCTTGTGTGACTTCTTCAATAATCAAGCCTATTCAAGACTTTTGCAGATGTTGTGAACTCAGGCTGTGTGAAGTACTTGATACCTCTTAAGGATCTGGTATATAAAAGGAGTTTCAAAAGCTATCAAAATTCTCTTGATCTTTTACCACACTTTTATAGTATTATAATGGCAACATTCCCTTTTGTCACTACACTTTGTGTTTGCCATATAAAGTTCAGAATCCACGTGAAAATATGGAGGCCATATACACCAGCTGAGACATGAGCATGAGGAAGGATGTGTTGATTAGGTAATACTGATTGTACCATAATAATAAACCATACTCCCGATGAAGAGATTTCATAAGACTCCTAGAAATGTATTTATCCAGGAAATGTGTTAACATCCAGACTTTTTCTCCCTTATTACAGAATCCGTAATCAGCCAAACGGAAGTGAATGGAAGGCCAAGTTTAGATCAGGTATGCTACACAAAGATGTCAGAATTTCTGCTTTTTCCAGTTTTATTTCATTCAAAGGGTTTTCAGCCCATTATTAGTCATTGACTAAGTGTTAGCATGTTAGTTTAAGTAGCGCGTGTGTCAGCATACAAGGTGACCTTTTAACCTTAACAAATCCCCCCAAAATAGAATATCACACCTCAGGTATGAAATCTGAACCTTAAATCCTGTAGGGTAGGGTTAGCTGTAACCCCTGCTTTGGTAACTGCCAACACAAATATTTGCCCTGAAATAATTTTACATTCAAATAAAAAAGTTGTCAAAATGTACTGCATTGAAAGTACTCGTGCCTTATGATATTTGGTATGATTGTACAACAACAATGAAGTGTACATTCGTTCAGAGAAACATCCATTGCAATGGGATAAATTACATAAAACCCACTTTCAATAATATCAAGAAATGCGTGTCTGTTTGTCTGTGTGTTTTCGTGCCTTGAGTAAGAATCACGTGAGAAGTGAGGGAAATTTCCATGCTCATGTAGCTATCTATTCAGACCCAGAACTTTCCCAAAGTCCAAGTAACCTCCCTCCTACCTCTGAAATTTCTGCCACATTGCCTTGCTGTTGATCGTGCCAAATGCTTTCTCCAGATCTCAACAATTTCCTATGTATTTTTTACACATTTCCTTTAATCCAAACACTTGGTCTACACAGCCTCGCTCCCTCCTGAATCCAGCCTGTTCATCTCCCATCTGACACATAGTTTTCTGAATAACTCTGTCAATTAATAGGTACTCTACTAAAAAGTTTTCATCTTATTCTAAGAAAACTTATTCCTTTGTAATTAGCACAGTCCTCATTTCCTTTGCCCATATGCAGCTAAGTATAGATACCTAAAATGTAGTAAATATTATGTCTCTTTCAGGTGTCAGTCAGGAAGTTTTAGGTCAGCCTGATGAGTCAAACAAAGTCTCTGGCGGTCAAGAATTGGAAGATGAAATTCCGACCATCAATGTTACCGAGCCCATGGCTGAGGTTTGTTTTAATGTTGTCTTCTCTCTGTTATACATATATCTCCATCTTTCTTTGTCCCCAGAATTTTTAAGTAAAACATTTATGAGAATGCTGTATAAAGGTACACATAAGCTACCATATACTTTCTATAAAATGCACTGGGAGATTGTGACTAGCGATGTTAATTGACTTAACAAGAAGGAAAATGTTGCCTTTCACTACAGTGGAGTGTAAAGTCTTGTCTCCATTGATGTCAGAACCATTACCTGTGCCCTTGCCATAGAATCAAATAGGGCTCTAAGGGATCGAGAAACTTTGCTCTCCACTAGAAATGTATCTAGTAGTCTGGGAACAGCTAGTTTTAGGACAAAGTTTATCAGTGAAGAATGAAGACAAACTGGAACCTTATAGGAGTGGACCCTTTTTTTTTTTTTTTTTTTTTTTTTTTTTTTTTTTTTTTTTCTTTTCCTCACCAAGTCATAATGTCATTATCAATAAAGTTGTAAATGTCATAATCAATAAGGAAAGGCAACAAAAACTCTCTATTAAATGGTTTCAATGATGTTTACTGAAGAAAGAAGTTGGTTGTAGTGACTGCATCCTCTCTCCAAGAGTCCGCCTTCCCTGCCACACCACCACTGCCCTCTTATCCTCCCTGTAGCCTAACAAAGCAACTCACTCCTGTAAATTGCCATTCATAATCATTAAACCCAGTTAAGTTCTCAGGGTTTATTGGGCCGAGCAGGGTACCAGGGAAATGTCATCAAGTCCATCATCTTGGCAAGTTACAAGCCCACCTCAACGGGCAGGATAACTGACTCGTCTTTTTATCTGTCTTTAACCTCTGTTGCTTTCTAGAGCTTCTTGCACTTCTTTTTTCACTTCTCTTATACTGCTCTCATATATTCTCATCATTCTACACTCAAACCCTGGCTATCACGCCTAATTGGTGCTGCCGTAACCAAAATTATGATAGCCGAACAATATAACTACGTATGGTAATCATTCAAACTGGTGCCAGGATCCCAAGATGACCACATATTATACCACTTTTTTCACGTTTGTACTATTTTTACAACAAATATAGAAATATTGCATTAAATCAGGCATCAAAAAAACTATACATTTTATAGCATTTTATTTACATTTTTGATAATAATAATAACAAATTCACATAATAAGGAACTCAGGTGGGTGGATAGATTCCAAGGCTTGTGTGTTAGTGACCAGTTGTTTTATTACCTCCAGGGACAGGATGGTAGGCCCTGGAGGTTCACTTGAGGGCTGTGATGGTTGGCCCTTGCCCGTGGTGGCGCAGGCAGGAGGCACTATAATAAAAAAATATAGACCATATTTTACAGCTTATAAGACTCACTTTACCCCTAAAAAATACCCTGAAAAATACTCTTGCGTCTTCCAAGACAAATGTTGTAGGTTTGCTTAGGTAGCTATTCAATTCAGCCTCTTATATGATGTAACCTCAGTGCTTACCTGTTACAAGTATTTTGAATACCATAAGACATTCAAATGAACTAATCTGTTCACACGCTGTGATGTTTACTACGGTACTGGCGGGAGCCATTCCGCCTCGGCAGATTGGCGCCAACAGCCATTCCGTGTACACTGCATCCTCATACAACACGGTTTTATGGGCGACAGCACGCCGTGTTGTACGAATCATAGAAACCCATGTTATAATGTACACTAGGGTCCCACATAGAACGAGAAATTGGTCGATAAACGAGGTCGTTCTATGTGAATTCGCTCTACGAGAAACACATGGACCTGAGTGACAATGCAGAATAACCTACAACCAGAAAAACATATAATTTAAATATTTAGAGATACATAAAGGATGTTAAAGAATATTAGAGTGGCATTTCATTACATTACATGGACGCAAATATGATGAGAAAGATAATTACTACAATGATCCGACCAAAAATGGAATATGCAGCCATTGTATGGTCCCCATATAAAAAGAGTTAACCTCGGTTTCGTCACCTCCGTGGTGCAGTGGCTAGCGTGCCTGGCTACGAATCTGCGGGCCCTGGTTCGAATCTGGGCCAGGGCAAGTCGGTGACCAGCCAACCCAGCTGTTCTTCCTTCCTTTCGGGGTGGATAAATGGGTACCTGGTGTAACCTGGGGAAGGTAACTGTAGTAACCCGGGTGTCACACTAGCCCTGTGTCCAGGGGTAACGGGTCCCCACCCACTACAGGCTCTAAGGGCTAATGCCACGGAGATGAGCACCAAATGCCATGCGCAGCATTGCGTATGCTCCCATCTTTACCTTTACCATATAAAAAGAAGCATGTGAAAAAGTTAGAGAGGATACAGAGAATGGCAACAAAGATGGTACCAGAGCTAGAAGAACTTTCTTATGAGGAAAGATTGAAGGAAATAAAGTTACCTAAACTCAAGCAGAGAAGAGAAAGAGGAGACAATAAAATTTTTTTTTAGCTGATAACAAAGATGGAAGAAACAGACAATGAGAGAATACTAACTCGGAAACAAAGAGAAGGTCGATACACAAGAGGACATACAAAACAACTAGGAAAAGGGAGATGCCTGAACAGCATAAAGAAGTACAGCTTCCCTCATAGAAATGTAGAAGTTTGGAATGGACTCAATGAGGAGGTGATATTGGCACATAATGTGCACCAATTGAAAGAAAGACTGGATAAATGTAGATACGGAGACGGGACCACACGAGTGTAGCTCAGGCCCTGTGAAACACAACTAGGTAAATACAATTAGGTAAATACATAACCTATGGAAAAAATTTAAATTGGTCGATCGGTCCTCCCATCCGTACCCACACATTTATACTCATTCACAGCCATGCATACCAAAACCTATATAGTAAATGATAAGTTATGCATAGAAATTATGAAATAGGCATTTTGTTGCTTACCTTAAATCTAATAGGGATTATGTACAGTAGTACTGCAGATAGGTGAAAGTATTGTGGGTTTGATGAAACAAGCATGGAATTTGGTCCGCAGGTAGGCTATGCCTCAGTGGTGATTTTTAGATTTAGGGCCATCTCAGATTCGACCTGTGACAAAAATGGCGGCCATTTTCAAGATGGCCGCCATCGCTTATTTGAAATTCTTTGATATTGTAGGTTAAATCAATTCTAGGGGTGGGAATGTTTTTCCTTTGTATTATAAATCATACGTCAGTAATTTTACTGTCCACATAACAGTTGAAATGGCAAATAATTACTAGTTTGAGCTAAAAAATAAGAATTTTCATTTTTACGTCATGTTACGATTTTGAAATCAGGACCACTTCGTCAAGTGTGTCAAACAACCCAAAATTATTTCTTCTGTTTTTGTAGGTAGCAGAGGTACACACACTAGGTTATTATAGTCTAATTGCAAGTCAATAGGATAGAAATTGTGTCCAAACAGTAATGAACTGTTCTCTGTGAGCCGCGTCACTCAGAGCACTGTCCACCGCACTGACAAAGAGCTGTACACTGAAGAGCCGCCTTCTGGCATTTGCAGCCGTTCTTGCAGCCACATCGCAAGAGTTCCCTGCAAGCTTCTGATGCTTCTGGTAGGGTCGTCCAGGTTATACTCCATCTACCACCAGGCTTCTTGTTCCAGCCCCATTCACTTGGTGACGGAAGCTCTGGAGCAGGGGTCATCATTTGGGCCCAACAGTGACCAGCCTGGTAGACAGCTCTCTTGGTGTGTTGGATGAGTGCAGCCTGTGTAGGAGGCAGACCGTCAATAGCTCTGCCTTTCTTGCTGAACAGCTGTTTCCTTGCCTGGTTCACACCCTCCTCTGTGCTGGTGCGATCGTACAGCAGGACCACAAATCGCTCCAGTGGTTGCATCCACTCGTCAATGGCACGTGGGTCTGGCATGGCACCCAAGGCGCAGAATGCTGGTGTGACGTCTCCATAGGTGGTCCAGGTGTCCCATGCAGTCTTCTTGCCCCTGCCGCCAAAACAGGACACCGTGTCACATCCAGTGAAGGCGTGCAACATCGGCAAGGCCACACATCGGTCAGGACCAAGAGCTTTGGCGATCTCATGAGCAGCGATGAACCTGAAGCTCTTCCCAGCTCCAAAGGCAATCCACAGTTCAGAGATGTTGAGGCGATTGGCTGATGCTATGGCCAGGACTACCACGTCTGTATCAACTGTGCGTATTGACACTTTGCTGTACCCCTGTTGTACGGCATCCTGTAGGTGCAGGAGGATACGAGTTTCAGCCTCCTCATGCGTGCATGGTGCTAGAGCTGACACGTCCTGGCGATTGGAGCAAAGAACGCCAGTGCCTTGTGTGGTGATGAGATGTTTGTTGGTGTCAATGTCTGCCACGTTAGAAGCCAGGAAGGAGAACAGCTCCGTCTTGTTGTCGTTGATGCGGAGAAACTCTTGCCAGTTTCCAGGAACTGCACTTGATGGCTCGACTCGTCTCCTAACTCCCTTTCCTCTCTTGCTGCGAGTGTCCGCCTTCAAGCTGTCTGCCATGTACAGATCCCAGACAATGTCTAGTCTGTCTACATGCTGAAGCTGGGATGTGACATACGGCACGAAGACATCAGTGGCATAACCTTGAAATGTCTTTGCAGTCCCTGGTCGCAGCATGTTGATGATGGCAGCACCATCCAGGATGTTGACCTGTATTCTGGGGGTGGAGAGATCCTCTTTCACTGGAACAAGGTTTTCCAGGCAGGGCATCAAGTCAGACTTGGTTCCAGTTCTCAGGCCACCCATCTGAGACAGAGACGGTGGACAGGCCTGGTTTTCGTGCTGAAAGAACTCGTCCATATTTTGGCAGCCATTTTGTAAAATGGCAGGCACTCCGCTCATGGAATGAATCTGGAATGGCCCTATAGCCAAATATCTTCCCAAGCACCTTTTTTAATTGTCTGCCAAATTTCATGCTTGTTTCACCAAACCCACAATTCTTCCAAATATTTCGCCTATCTGCAGTACTACAGGGGGCGAGGGGTTCCGTGCCATAAGCCTGGCTTGACTCTCGCTTGCGTGCCTCACCAGAATGCCCCGGCTGGTCGGGGCTTGCCCGCTCACAGCTGATAACTTGCAAACATTCCTCTCCCGCCATCCACAATCCTCCACGTCTCTCGTCCACACCATCCAGAGGGCCCTTCTCCACCTTACCACCAAGGGCTGGGAGATCGCCTTTCAGTGGGTTCCCTCCCACGCTGGTGTCCAAGGCAACGTAGTTGCTGATTCTGCTGCCAAGTTGGCCTTAACACACACCTGTCAACCCCAAATCAGTCCCGCCCTTACAAAGCAGTACATTTGCCCTTACGAAACAGCAAAAAACCTTACACGTGCATGGAAAAATGGTTTATTTGGTAACATACAATACAATATTGGCAGTTACGAGGAGCACTGATTATTGTATGTAGCTGTGGCTGATTTTGCCAACTTCAACATTTCACTTGTTGGATGCACTTGATAGCAGCTTTCATCACAGTTCATTTTTACTTTGAAGAAAGCTGTTAGTGTATCAATTGCCATGGTCTTCCTATATTCAGTCTTGATTTTCCTCACATGTGAAAAGGCTCGCTCACTGTCAGCATTACTGTCTGGCGGCAGACACTAGAGGGCGCTTTTTACCATACAAAACTGCATTGTACACTGTACATGCTCAAAAAAAATTATTTCCCGTACAAAATACAGGTAAACCTTACAAGTTGACAGGTATGTTAACAGAAGTAAACACAACCCCCTTCCCTCTGCCGCTCTCCGCAGCCAAACAAACGCCTCATCTCCCGGGTCTGCTGCTCCACCTGGAACAACACGCTCGGCGATGCCCTCTGCATCACCTCCATGGGCTTCTACCACAGTGACTCTTCCCCCCAGCCGTGGATACGGAAAAAGTCCCGCATCCTCGATGTTTCCCTCAACCGCCTCCGCCTGGGCCACACGACGCTCACGGCTCACCTGCACCGTCTCCGTCTGTCCCCTGACCCCCACTGCCCCTGGTGCACGAATGTTCCGGAGACTATTGAACACTTTCTGCTGCAGTGTCTGTGCTCGAGCTTGACATACAACCTACAAAGCGATCCTAAGCAGAAGAGGTCACAAGAAGAAGAAGAAGAAGCCTCCACTCCCACTGTAAAATACTCCAATATGTCCTCGCGAGATGTCCTCCCCCTGTGTTATATAGCTTCACGTCGGAAAATCATCTTCCAACCATCCTTCAGCTGCAGAGATGATGAGTAAGTGTAGATGAGTGAATGAGTAACTTTAATTCCCCAAGGGTGCCGGTCGTAGGAATAGTTATTCTCAATTAAATACTCAATAACGTCCGTTCATTGCACCATCGCTTCTCTCTTCGGAAACAAGTGTAGACGGAGAATAATTGGAGTTGATGAGATGAATCACGGTGAGTAAGATGAGTTAGAGGTGGTAGCGGGAGCTTGCAAATGCTGAGTCTGCTGCCAGTAGTTTCAACACCTCAGCAGTCGAGACCTTGTACCTCTTTTCTCTTCCCTCCGTTCCTAAATGGATCATTCACTCGCCAAGCAGCTGCTTGGTTAAAAAAGTTGTTTTTGTTTCAAAAAGTTTTGTCTCCCTCACAACCACTCCAACATACAGTAATATTTTTAAAGTAATTGTTTCAGCACTGATCAAAGTATTCGTGCCACAAGCTGCCACCAAAATGTTCTGGGTATTCCTTTTCGCGAGTAATTCTACTCACATAGGTACTCACCATTAAAGCCGGGGATAAGTAATGTCCAGTAACACGTTTCAATCACTGTATACGCTGGAAAGTTAATCTGTGGTTTCGTGAGGATGTAGAGAGACGCCAGGGTAGTTGAGGTAGTATAATCATGTAAATCTATAATATATACACTCGACGAAATCTACAGGAGTCCCTGTTACCTCCCTCCTACCCTTTCAATGGTTACAACCGCTCTCCCGTCTGTAGTCGCCGGCGGCGGTGAGCCGCCGCCACTGCTTCTCTCATGCAGGTGTCGACTACTCGTTTATCTATCACACATATACATCTGCTCCACTATTAATCATATAGTAAAGAGCAAGTAATGTTTCTACCATAGAATAAACTGATAATATTACTACTCTATATAAATATCTATTATGTTACCATCTATTTATAAGAGATGAAAATAAGCTAAGTGACCTCTCTACAAACCTGCCAGCTTCTCAACCTGCTGACCCAGCAGTAATGCAACTGGGGCCGGCAATACAATGTACCACGCCCATACCTATCACACCCATACATATGCCTTAACACAATGAATAATAAAATGAGGCTATAGGGCATGTTTTGGGCTTTCAAGTTGACAAAGGTACATGACCTGCCAACAAATCTTAACAATAAGATGAGTTTCCAAACTTGAGACTTGAGACTTGTTCACACCCAGCGTCGCTACGTGTGTGCAGTCCCAGCAATGTGCCTCATGTGTACCCTGAGGATAAAGGCAGGGGGGCATCAGGCAACCCATCTATGTTTTTTTTTTGACATCCATATCACCTTTTCCATAGCACCAACACATTTTCCATAGCATAACACAGCTTAGTTGTCATCTGTGATTTTTTATGTGAGGTTTTTGAATGACTTGGAGATCCAGTGTCATCGCGTAGGCATTATCAAGCCCTATTCACATTATGGGGACGGTCACACTCAAGTCCAGGGACGTTCTCACTCCGGTCACGGTCCTAGTGTATTCACATTTCCGGTCAAGGGACGCTCTCGCTCCGGTCACGTTTTCCCAGGTTATCACTGTATTGTGGAGTAGCAAAGTCATACAACTCTGCCTTTGTCTTCACCAGTTCAATTAACAATTCATCTGAAATCACACAATGAAGTTATTTGTTTTATTCTATTTAGTTTAGTATATGTTCTCCTTTTGCATTATGTATTTTTCTTAAAGTAATCGTCCAAACCATTTCATCATTCCTGATTTAATGCAGTCAAAATATAGCCATGATCGAGTATATCAACAATATGTTGTCACATTTTGCATCCAGTCACCCGTTTTTAAATTATCCGCATTCAAAATCTGTAAATTCCCCGTGCTCTCAAAACACAACTGTTTATCAGCAGACAACGCACCATGGGTCGGCGACGTCACAACAGGGAGCCTCCCAGCACCGCCTGATACATATGCGCGGAGACTCTGAGAAAAATGTAGTACTTGGGGAATTTTGGGTGTTTCTGATATTTTTTTTGTGCGATGTGGCATGTACTTGCATCCTGTGTGGGGGCTGTGCCTTTACCGAGAGCTTAGCACCCATTTGCAAACTGTGGGGCGACGATATATGTGTGCAGATGTGTGCAGCGGCGGGGAGCGGCGGGTAGGTGCAAGGCCACCGAGATGAGAGGGCTGCAGTACCCTGGCTACTACCAGCCGCTCCCCGTCGCTCCAAAGGTCTGCACACATATATCGTTGCCATGTGGGTTGTGAATGGGTGCTAAGCTCTCGGGAATGGCACGGCTTTCTTGCCGTGCCCATGCAGGATGCAAGTATGTGCCGTGTCGCACAAAAAATATACCAGAAGCACCCAAAATTCCCTAAGTACAGTACTACATTTTTCTCAGTTTCCGTGTGTCTGTGTCGGGCGGGGCTGGGAGGCTCACTCGTGTGACATCGCCAGCAAGTTTCGCGCCGTGGCTGTTGTTTTTCCCGCGCTTTTTGCAAAAGTCATGTTTTTAGGGAAATAAGGCGTGAAAATGAATAATTTTTTGTGGATTAGGTATTTTGAATGAACATTCAACATAATTATGCAAAGAAAAAATGGGTCTGGACGATTACTTTAAATTAGTTTGTAATAAATTTAAGAAATATGTCTTTCTGAATCAGTTACCTAGTTTTTTCATAATCCCAATGCAGTGTGGCAATCCAATCCAATCTGGCAATCCATTTTTTCATGAAAAATGCACCACTCGTCTCTGAGGTCTGAAGCAAGACTGGAGCGAGCACGTGGCACACATCCACACTGGCCGCTCACGGTTCGTTCGCGCTCCGGTCAAGCCCATCAAGACATCTACCGAATGGATCGTGACTGGAGCGTGAGCGGACCATTACTTGACTGCTACTGCCAGTGTGTTACTTATCCCTTACATTCTAGTAGTCAACTTTGAGTTGATCATAAATTCCCTAGCAAATTTCAGGAACTATAGAACTTAAACTTGTTTTGGAGATTTGAGTGAGGTCTTGCAGTCTTGTATACAAGCGGCCTTTAGCAAGGAATAGAAGGGTTGCATCTAGTTGGGCTCCTGCTGCAAAAACAAATGTAAAAATTGTATTCTGGTTATCAATTATTGGATTTATGCAATGACATACAGGGAGGTCCCGTTATACGAGCATTCGATATATGAGAATCCGATGATACGAGATGTGTAAATTAGGGTCTATTTTCAATATACGAGATCGAAAATCCAATGCTACGACATTCAAACTGGGGTGAGTAAAATTACCAAGTTTTTAGTAAAGTAAATTACAAGTTATTTACTAAAATTATAAAGTCATTTACTGACTATATGATTTTACCTAAGGTTGTACGATAATATAATCAATCTGAAAATATGATAATTCTGGTGGCTCGGTACGACAATGTGGCCTACAAAAATTCACATCCCTGGACGATGTACAATGATTCAGATGTGCAGAGACGAGTTTGTGGGCAGTGGAAGAGGTCTGCGCACCCCTCCCTTGTCCCTTACCTACCCTACCCTCTCGAGTCTATTGTATCACGCGGCAGCACCGAGGATCTTTCCTCTTCCCCAAGTGATCAAGGGGAGGAGGAAGAACTCTAACCCAGTCATCCCTGCAACGCAACTGCGTTGCAGGGGTGAGAGAAAACGGGTGACTGCGTTACGCAGTCACCCCTGTTTTCTCTCGAGCCTCGGAGAGAGAAAACAGGGACTCTCAGCTGGCTATGTGCCAGCTTCCTGTCTCCCCACACAACATTACCACTTGTGAGTGTTATGCATGTTTTATGTTTAATTAATGTGCAGTTATGTTATTTTGTGTGCTATTTTCTCTTTCAGAATGCTTTTTCTACAGAATAGGTAGTACAGTGTGGGTAATATAGACGCTGTGTGTTTGTTGTGTTTGCTATAGTTTATTTTAGCTTGAAAAACGTCTTTTTTTTTTCTTTTTTTTTAATTGATGCGGTTCTGGAACCAAACCTATATTTTACCATTAGTTATGTGTTTCGTTATATGAGATTTCACTTTACGAGTATGCCAGGTGGAACCTAACTGCTCGTATCTTCGGGACCTCCCTGTACACTGAAACCTCTAAATTGGACCTCTTTATTCCGAATATCGGATAAATCGGGCTCTTTCAAAGCTCGGGACACCTAGACTAAAACCCTTATAATTTGGCATTGTATAGCTCGGAATTTGATATAACTTGGCAAGGCAAAGACAGTCGGCAAAAAATTATGTATCATTTTTTTTTCTTCTTTTTTTTTTACATCTATACCTATAGGGCCTGTAGGCAGTGACCTCCAGGGCTCAGATGGTAGGCCCTGGAGGCTCACTTGAGGGCTATGATGGTTGGCCCTCGCCCGTGGTGGCGCAGGCAGGATTTTTATAGTGACGCCTGTGATTAGAGGCTCATGCTGCCCCCTGTGTCCGCCAATGCACTCGCAGTCGAAGGTAGAGTTAATGGGCAGGGCATGTGGGTGTTCTTAGGCCACTCGACGGTGCAGAAATATTTTAAGTGGATTTATGGGTCTCACTCGGGATCGAACTCGGGTCTTCGAGAACGCCACCCGGTGACGCTAACCACTCTGCTACCACCTCCCCTAAACTGCATCTCTTGGTTTTCACTCAGCATATCATGCCCTCACAACCTCTTGTGTTAACATGTATACAGAAAGTCGGCAAAAAATAATGTATCTTGGCATATTTCCAAGTTATAACTGCATCTCTTTGCTTACACTCAGCATATCCTCAGTCGCATAAAGTCCGTGTTTTTTTCCTTTCGACCTTTTCCTGCAGGCTCAGGCTCTTCAATTTCATTCCCTTCCTGCTGGAGACAGCCTTGCGTGATGGAGCTGACATCTTGAAATACAGTACTGTATGATGTAATCCCAAAACACGTAAAATAGGTGGCAAAGTAAAGCAAAGGTCGGGTACCAGCGTATAGGCTAAGCTGTGTTTTTGTCGTCCAAGCACCGTCTTGGAAACGAAGACCATTTTTTGTCGTAATTGAAAAAGGATTGGTTTCTGCGACAAAAACACAACAAGCTTGGTAGGAGCTGAAATAATAATCAATACAAAACATTGCAAACGATATCACAAAGTAGTATATCACACATTTCAGTAAGTGTTATTGGATTTGGGATTCGTAATTCGTAATTTTAGATTTTTTTTTCCTTCTTTCTTTTTTATATATAATTTTTACCCATATCAGGAGGGCATTTGCAAAACTCGGCATATTGAATAACTCTGCAAGGCCAGAGCCCCTATCGTGCCGAGTTATAATTGTTTTAGTGTATTTATAAATCGGACATAAACCTGGATTATAAGTCGGGAGTCTGGACATCTGTGCAGGGCTACGCAAGGCATCCAAACACAATACACTTCCATAAGTAGACTCCCCCCAACCCACACAGCGCTCCGTCCATCCCCTCCGTGCTTCACCCACGCCCGCCGCGCTCGGATATCTTGGTCTAATTCAGAGAAATTATTATTTATGGTTGTGCGTCAGGCGGGAATCCGCATCACGATCACGAAAGATCCCGCACTCCTCCGCCTCGCTCAACCATGATTTAATGAGTTTGGGTGTGCAATGGGGCCAGGGGCATACACAAGATTTTCAACCCTCGGTCAATATTAACTTTTGGATAGTGTGGAAGGGGGTCCCCCTCAATTGGTCCAATTTATAGAGGGTTTACTGTATTGATGACCCTCACTCTAGTTTCCCTTACCCATGGATCAGCACTAGTGGTGATGTGTGAAAATTCTCTCTCAGGATGAAGCCATCTATGAAAATCTGAAGCCAGAAGAATCCTCTGCCACCATTGCCAGTCGTATTCCATTGTCTGCGGTGGAAGCCTATCTCAATAAGGTCATTGGTTCCAAGGAGGCTGGAGATGACTTTAAGGTAAGAATCAATGTTTTGCCATTTAGTGTTGCTAAACTGAAACTGGATTTGGTACCAAGATTAGTTTGGGCAGCTATTGGATATGGTATATATATTTTCTCTCTCTCTCTCTCTCTCTCTCTCTCTCTCTCTCTCTCTCTCTCTCTCTCTCTCTCTCTCTCTCTCTCTCTCTCTCTCTCTCTCTCTCTCTCTCTCTCTCTCTCTCTCTCTCTCTCTCTCTCTCTCTCTCTCTCTCTCTCTCTCTCTCTCTCTCTCTCTCTCTCTCTCTCTCTCTCTCTCTCTCTCTCTCTCTCTCTCTCTCTCTCTCTCTCTCTCTCTCTCTCTCTCTCTCTCTCTCTCTCTCTTTCTCTCAGATAATGTATAATGTATAATGTTTTAATGTATCAGATATTAAGATATATAAGGTTGGAGCCTGTGTTGCTAGTGATTTAGTTGTAGAAGGTGTATGTGGGTTACAATAGTGAATATTAGTATGTATTACAATTTCTTGACTTCTTCTTCTTCTTGTGACCCCTTTCTCTTAAGTTTCGCTTCGTAGGTCCTCTCGTCTCCTCTCCTCTCCTCTAGTGTTAGCCAAAGCTTCCACCCCGGAAGACTGCAAACCATCACACACACACAGCTGTTTGCCTGCACTGTTTTCCTCGATGGTAAACAAACATGACTCCGACACCCAGGCAGGCTATCGCTGCTATACACTTACTTATGTATATTGTCAATCATAGACAAGCATAACTAGCTAAAAACGTGCATGGATGCGTTCATGGTTGGCTCGTCGGAACTCGTCAGACTCGTCCTCTGACATCAATGGAAAAAATGCTAGTGTGATGGCGCCTTTAAGTGTCCGCCAGTCGGAGCGCATAGTACATGTTTATGACAGTCGGAGCGCATGCTTACAAGCTCAGTTTAAGCTGTGTTCGCCTGTTTTTCGGTGTTTTTTATGCTTATTTAGACTTGTTCAGTGCAGTGAAGTTATTATGGCATCGAAAGAGAAGGGAAGTGGTAAAAAAAAAACCGTGTGAATCTAAGTATTGCAGAGAAATTAGAACTTATTAAGAAGGTGGAATCTGGTGTTTCTGTCGCCCGGGCGTGTGACGAGTATGGAGTAAAAAAAAAAACAGCGAGTGATATTCGCAAGTCTAAGGACAAACTCAGAGAATATGCTGTGACATTCAATGTTGATGCAAGTAAGGATAGGAAAGGAGTAATACATTTTCGACAACACATGAAAGTTCCTCAGAGTGTAGCCCTACATGTGTCTTACATGTCTAACCACAACACTGCTGCTGCCGCAGTCGCGCTGCCAAGCGTGGATGAGCGCTTTGCTTGTATTTTCATCTTTACTTATATATATGAATAATAGCCATTAAAATGCGATTACCATATTTTACGGCTTATAAGACGCATTTTTTTCTACAAAAATTAAAATTAAAAACACATGCGTCTTCCAAGACGAATGTTGTAGGAGGTTAGCTTAGGTAGCTATTCAATTCAGCCTCTTATATGATGTAACCTCAGTGCATACCTGTTAAGAGTATTTAGAATACCATAAGACATTCAAATCAACTACCAATCTGTCCTCACCCTCTGATGTTTACACGATACTGGCAGGAGCCTTTCCGCCCCGGCAGATTGGCACCAATAGCCATTGCGTGTATAAGGAACTTTGTTTGTTACACTAAATGAAAATTTGTATACATACTTGCAGCCACCACAAATACTACACGCATACAGGAAAATTCAAACAATACGTGTTGAGGCACAGGAGGCAGGCAACGTAGTGAGGCACGGGAGGGCGTGAGAGGTGTTTGTTTACACTCAGGACGACAAAGCCAAGCTCAGCTGATCGGCACATCAGGCAGGCACAGGCACACAGCTGCGCACCGCCGCGGTAAGGTTTTTCACACCCGCCGTCCGACCTGCGTGCACATGTTCAGCCAGCCAACATGACGATTTACTTATACTATCGCATACAAGCTAGAAAATAAAAATGGCTGATGAGCAGTGCTGAATGAAGATAATGAATAGTGAGTGTGTTCTTGTGTGAAAATGAATGTATATCGGACAAGTTTTTTTTTCTTTTCTTAGAAACTTCTTTCCAAAATTAGGGTGTGTCTTCCAAGATGCAGCATCTTATAAGCCGTAAAATACGGTATATGTCTACATTCACCTAGAATGATGATATTTCATAGCATACCAAGCAGTTATGAGTGAGCCTGGAGACTTACTACCTCTCCTAATACCAGTCCCGAGCAGTCGTGGGCGAGCATGCCAAATCCAGCATTTAGCGCCAGTCACTGTTTACCTCCCAACATAGCTAGACGGTCTGGTTGTGTTTGCGATTATTTCTTATTTATTTAATAATTTTTCCTGTGTTTTTCCTATATTTTCACACCCTTGGGAAAATACCCTCACTGTAACGGACAATCGGCTTTAACGGACCACTTCTCCCCCCTTTTAGTCCGTTAAATCGAGCGTCAACTGTATATATTTGATGCATAAGAAATAGATGATATCTGTACATGGCATTTATGGACCTGGAGAAAGCACATGACAAAATCAACAGAAAGTCAACGTGGCAGATACTTTAGATGTATGGGTGGGGTAGGTAGGAAGGTATTAAGAACTGTGGAAAGTTTATATTGGGAAAGTAAGACTTGTGTGTAGGCGGATACAAAATAAGGAATATTTCCCAGTGAAGGTTAGACTGAGAGCGGTGTATGTCATGTCTCCTTGATTACTTAACATCTACATGAATGGAGTGGTGAAGAAAGTAAAAACCAGGGTCAGGAAAAGGAGGCCAGACTGGTTTATGGAAATCAGAGGCAGTGGAAAGTAAGTAAGACTGTACTGTACTGTTTGTAGATGATACAGCAATATGTGCAGATAGTAGAGAGAAGCTATACAGTTTAGTTACAGACTGTTAAAGTGTGAGTAACAGAAGAAAGTGGAAAGTGAATGTAGCCAAGAGTAAAGTGTTGAGATGCAGAAGAGGCGGAGGTAAAGGTGCCAATATAGTGTGTGAAAAATATTGCAGTTTTAAAAATATAATTGTAACATTTATATTGTATTTTATATAATTTGAACTTTAAAAAAAATTAATCTAACATTTCTCATAGAATTAATATTTTTGGGGTAGAATTAATGACTCATAAAAATCTATAGATTTTTTATTAATTATTTTCTATATTTAGGATGTATTGACTGCAAGTTGTATTGAATATCTGTATGAGCAAACTGCTCTGTGTTTGTGAGTCACCCACATGTGTAGGAGGTCTTATGTACGAAAAAGATAACATAATAACATGTATAAATGTGCATCTGAGATGCCCCAAAATACTATGTACTATTGGGTATTTTTATAAAAAAAAATTGTTTCTTCTTTTTTTCATCTATTTTTCATGTTCATGTTTTGGAATAGACTGTGCCATCCACACTCCCCAAGAGTATGGAAATGGCCCAGCGCCCAGAGAACAAGTCCAAGAATCGATTCAAAAACAACCATCCCTGTAAGTATTGCTAGATACTTAAACGCCCAACATTCTTGATCTTTTCCTAACTACTAACCCTTCTGCTTACTCTGTGAAACTATTCTCTCCGTTGGGTTCCTCCGATCACAATCTTATTTCTGTAACCTGTCCTATCGCTCCGGTACCGTCTCGGGACCCATCTAAGCGGAGGTGCTTCTGGCACTTCAACTCAGCTAAGTGGGAAGACCTAAGGCAGTACTACTCTGATTTTCCATGGAATGATTACTGCTTCCATGTCAAAGACCCATCTCTTTGTGCAGAGCGCATAACTGAGGTCATAGTCTCTGGCATGGAGGCGTACATTCCACATACTTTCTCTAATCCTAAAGCCCGTCAACCTTGATTTAACTGCTTGTTCTCATGCTGTCCGAGATAGAGAGGTGGCTCACAAACGGTACCGTAAGCATCCATCTCCTGAAACTCATGCCCTTTATATTTCTGCCCGTAATCATGCCAAATCTTTACTTCAACTTACCAAAAACTCTTTCATTCATAGAAAATGTCAAAATCTTTCTGATTCAAATTCCTCTCGTGACTTCTGGCATCTAGCTAATAACATCTCTAACAATTTTTCTTCTTCATCTTTCCCTCCTATGCTTCACCCAGATGGCTCCACAGCTGTCTCATCTACTTCTAAAGCTGAACTCTTCGCTCAAACATTTGCTAAAAATTCCACTCTGGCTGATGAAGGGCTTGTTCCTCCTTCTCCTCCACCCTCTGACTATATTATGCCTGTCATTAAGATCCTTCGGAATGATGTTTTCTTTGCCCTTTCTGGCCTAGATCCTCGGAAGGCTTACGGTCCTGACGGAGTCCCTCCTATTGTTCTCAAAAACTGTGCTTCTGTGCTTGCACCTTGCCTGGTCAAACTTTTCCATCTTTGTCTATCTACTTCCACCTTTCCTTCTTGCTGGAAGTTTGCTCACATCCAACCTGTTCCTAAGAAGGGTGACCCGTTCTAATCCTTCAAACTACCGTCCTATAGCTTTGACTTCCTGCCTTTCTAAAGTTTTTGAATCTATACTTAATAAGAAGATTCTTAAGCATCTATCTGCTCACAATCTTCTATCTGATCGTCAGTACGGTTTCCGTAAAGGGCGATCTACTGGCGATCTTCTAGCTTTCATAATTGAATCTTGGTCATCCTCCTTTAGGGGTTTCGGTGAAACTTTTGCTGTTGCCCTTGACATATCAAAAGCTTTTGATAGAGTCTGGCACAAATCTTTAATTTCCAAACTACCCTCATTCGGTTTCTATCCTTCTCTGTACCTTCATTTTAAGTTTCCTTTCAAACCGTTCTATTGCAGCTACTGTAGACGGACATTGTTCTTCTCCTAAATCTATCAATAGTGGTGTTCCCCAGGGTTCTGTCCTATCACCCACTCTCTTTCTATTATTCATTAATGATCTTCTAAGTCTAACTCAAAGCCCTATCCACTCCTACGCTGATGATTCTACCCTACATTTTTCAACGTCGTTTATTAGACGTCCAACTCAACAGGAACTAAGTGATTCACGGAGAAATGCCACCGAGCGCCTAACTTCTGATCTTTCTATAATTTCTGATTGGGGCTAAGCAAACCTTGTTTTGTTCAATGCCTCAAAAACCCAATTTCTTCACCTATCTACTCGACAAAACCTACCAGATAACTATCCCCTCATCTTAAATGACACTCAACTGTCTCCTTCTACAATGAACATTCTAGGACTATCCTTTACTAAAAATCTGAACTGGAAATCTCACATCTCATCTCTTGCTAAAACAGCTTCTAAGAAGTTAGGTGTGCTGTGGCATCTGCGTCCTTTTTTTTCTCCCTCCCAATTGCTTGCTCTCTACAGGGGCCTTATCCACCCATGTATAAAATTATGTCTCACATGTTTGGGGAGGATCCACTCATACAGCTCTCCTAAACAGGGTTGAGTCAAAAGCTTTTCGTCTCATCAACTCCTCTCCTCTGACTGACTGTCTTCAATCTTTAAATCACCACCGCAATGTTGCTTCTCTTGCTCTCTTCTACCGTTATTTTCATGCTCACTGCTCTTCTGAACTTGCTAACTGCATGCCTCCCCCACTCCCGCGGCCTCGCTGCACAAGACTTTCTACTCATTCTCATCCCTATTCTGTCCATCTTCCTAACGCAAGAGTTAATCAGTATCTTTACTCTTTCATCCCTTTCACTGGTAAACTCTGGAACTCTCTTCCTGTTTCTATTTTTCCACTTTCCTATGACTTAAATCTTTTCAGAAGAAGAGTAACAAGACACCTCCCGAACTAAATTGGCCTACCCCTCTGTTTTTATTTTATTCTCTTACTGTCTTCTTTATAGGGACTGGCAACTAAGCGGGCTTTGTGTTACCCATTTTTGTTGTGCCCTTGGCCAGTTCCTTGTGATGTAAAAAAAAAAAAAAAATGCTTTCTTTCTTTTCTTGAGATTGCAAAATATTTTGCCACTCAGTTTGTAGACTTTTATATTGAATAAATTCACCTGCAAAGCACATAGTTACATGCTACAAATATTAGCTCTTTGCCTAATATGCATATTCATAATGAAGCTTCAGGTGGCATGGGAATATATAACCATTCTCTTCATTTTGAGATGGCACCACAAATGGAAGGCATGCTTGAAATAGAAACATGGAAGCATTTCTAGATTACTCAGCATGGTTACTCCGCCTCCATGGTGTAGTGGCTAGCGCACCTAGCTAAAAACTGGACACAAACTTGACAGTCCCCTTAATTAGGTTTCAAATATACTGTTTGCCTTCGATAATCTTGGCAAGCATTGCTAAGCCAGATCAAGGTCAGTAGTACACAAGGTCTGCTCACTTGGCAGTGGTGGGCTGGGCTGTGACGTCACAAGTGCCAGCCAACAGCGCACGCGCAACGCTCGCTGTGCATGTCGCGACACAAATTTCATGTTATCGGCAATTTTCACCATCTAGATATTTAGATATTAGATATCTAAATATTTTAGAAAATAGGAAAAGTATGGAGGATGTGTTGGTTGGTTGTGATCGGAGAATGTTGAGGTATATGGCTGGGATCATATGGAGAGATGAGGTGACCAGTGAAGAATTGGCAAGATGTGGATTGAAGGAGCTGAGTGCAGTGCTGAGGGCAGACATGGGCATGATTATAAAAAATGATTATGATTTGATTTTGATTATCATCCGGAATAATTTTTTATTATGATTAGATTATGATTACTCGTTTTTTCCTTTTTATGATTATGATTTGATTATGATTATTTCGCTTTACGTATTTTTGATTATGATTAGATTTTTTCTATTATTGCTTGATTATATTATGATTAGATTATAATCACATTTTATTGTGATTATTTGTACACAGTAATGTATTATTAAGGTAATTTTTTTGTTCAGTTATACATTAGTCAACAGTGTTTTTTATTGCAATTGACACTAGCTTAAAGGAAACCACATCTAATTGGTGCATTTTGCTTCTTTATATTTGAGTAATATAAATAACTACACTGTATTTAAATCACTTACAAACTATTGCTATAAAAAAATTACAATACAATACAAATTACAATATACCAATGGATATTAAGAAACACTGAGACTACTATCGGCTTCCTGAGGATATTTTTCATCGCATTAGTATACATTTATAACTGTAATGTAAGTACAAGTATTCAAAAACAAGGGTTAAGTAAAACAGTGCATAAACATTTTCTCACACTTGTTTGGCTTCATCATCTCATTGCTCGGCTACTTATGATCACATTAAATTTCTAAGCACACTTCCTGAATCTGCACACTTTTCTGACTATAACGGTATAGGATGCGTCCCAGTGTGAAAATATCTAGAGGGTCAAAATAGTCATTTGATCTTTGTTTTGCTTACATCTCAGCCGCCGCGTCGCCCTCTCATGGAGCAAGCGACGGTCGAACGTTTTCTGCGGGGGTACAGCAAGAGAAAAGTAACCGCTTGCAAGCGAAATTTCTCTTGCTCCCCCGCAGAAAATGTCTTTAGTTAGTGTCATGCTTTGCAAACATGCTTGGACCTGGAACATATATATATGAAATTGGCAAATTTATTTAGGAGAAATAGAATTGCTACATGGAAAATACAATGAAATAATCACAATAATCACATTTTAATCATTGATTACTATGAAGAAAAATATGATTATGATTTGATTATGATTAAAGCTGCAGCTTCATATTTGATTATGATTTGATTATGATTATACCTGTTGCTTAACTTTTGATTATGATTTGATTGTGATTATGTAATCACAGCCTTTGATTATTTATTTTTTATTAATAATCATAATCATGCCCATGTCTGGCTGAGGGTAAGGTCATTGAGGTGGTTTGGGGCCCTTTAGGCACGTTAAGAGGAGAAAAGGTGGTGAAGCATTGGGGAGAGCTGTTGGAGTGGAAGTGCCAGGTCGCCATCCACCAGGCAGCCCAAGGAAGACATGGAGGCAGTTTGTTGAAGAGGATCTGGCAGAATTTTGCACATTGAAGAGGTTGAGGCAATTGATATAGATAGTTGGAAGCATATTATCAACCTTATAAGACATTATGGGAAAATCTGAGAGTAAGAGAAAAAAAATTGGTGGCGACAGTGGAAGCCCACCTCGCTGACGCTATAGTCGGACCAGCTTAAGCTGGCAGTCTGGATAGAGTCGCCTGAGGCCTCCAGCTGTTTACTTATTTGCGTTAAAATTGTATCAATACGTGTATATTTCTTTTCTGGTGCCTTTTACAAATATCACAAAAGTTAAGCTCAATTATTTTCAATATGTGACAATAGCGCATTCCTGAGGTGCCCCACCCAGATGCCAGTTTAAGCCGGTCTGACTATAGTTATTTCGTGAGGTAGACAGTGACGTACCTAGTGACAGCATCAGTGCCTGGACAAACACTTTTAGTAATAGTTGATTTGTATACATGTTATTTTTTTAAATCCTTGTATTTTTAGAATTGCATCTCTTGTATAGCTATACTGACATTACCTCTCCTTAAGATAGGTAGCACACGACAGTGCACCTTTTGGGCATATTGTATTTATATGTTTATATAGAAGAGAGAGAGAGAGACTGACTTGCAAGGTGAAACAAGTTGGAATTATAAAAGCAAGGTTATATATTGGCTATCTTGTTTTCAGATCATTATCACATTCCCCTTGGCTTTGACCTTGAAGATAGGTAGGCTCAACTCATGCTGTTCATTGACATTATAGCTACAGGCGTGGATCTGCATCTCTCTTGAGTGCAGATATTTATCTATATGTCCAAATAATTGGACTTTGCAAGGGTTTACTGAGCTTCCATATTATGAAAAGTATAACTTCTCAAAACAGTATGACTAGGAAGTGAATTAATTTGTAGGTGGTAAACACTTAGAAAGCATGATTATTAGTACATGTTCCTAGTAACTGATAGATTATTTACCCTGCAGATGATGACACCCGGGTAGTTCTTAGCTGTCTTCATGACGACCCCAATTCTGACTACATCAACGCCAACCATGTACAGGTGAGTTCAAATTCATTTCACAAGAGAACCTCACCATCATCTGTCTGAATATTAGTTTATATGGACAAGTACCCTGATACCTATGAAACATTTACATTATCATTAATATCAACATCACCATCTTTTCCATCATACATTTCTATCATACAGTTTAGCATACTTTCCACGTGAGCTTTGTGCCTTGAATCATCATGGCAATATCATATACTGCTAACGGTTGTTATTCTTTCATGAACTTAATGAGTTATTTCTCCAATTTTGAATAAGTATGCCAAATAATGTCCACAAAACCCTATCTCTTGGAGTAAATCTCATAACAATCGTTATTTCACAGAAATACCTTTTGTCTAAATATTTTAGCTAAATAAAGGTTCTGAGTAACTTTCCTGTGCATAGTAAGATTGAAACGAGAAAAACTAAACATGCGTTGCAGTAGAGTATGCTACATTCTGTGAAATAATTGAAAATGATATAAATGTTTATAAAATGTGAATGTATGGGTAGCAACATTCTCTTCAAGTTTTGTAAGTACAGCAAAACCTCTTTTAAGTCGGAACAATAGGGGCTCTACCCCTTTACCACTTATCAGAAATCCCCCCCCCACCCCCCCCATCCAAATAGCAATAGGTGGCTGGAAAAACAAGGATATATAGATAGCAGTGTTTATTTTTTTATAAACTTTCCAGCACTTAAAAGTGATTGTGTTTGTGACAGGGTTATGGGCGCATACGTTACATCGCCTCTCAGGGCCCAAAGTCAGGAAAGGTGTCCACCATCGCTGACTTTTGGAGGATGATAGTGGAGCAGAACATCACTGTCATTGTCATGGTGGCCAACTTTGTGGAGATGGGCAAGGTAGGTGATCGGCCGTCTCATGGTTGTTCTGCCTCAATTACTTTTCATTTTTAATCATCTTTTATACGATCTTCCAGGAAAGCTTCAAGATTCTTACCAGTAACAATATTTTTAACCATTAATAATATTTAAAAATGTTCAATCGTCCACCCATATCTCAACGTTTGTGTCACCTTGTTAGTCATCAGATCAAAAGAAAGTGATGGGGAGAACAGCATCCTTACTCTCTCCTAAACCGCCCCCTCTTGTGTCCATTTATGTAAAAGACAAATGATACATATATATATAGTACAAAGACATGACATATATATTTCTTTCTGGGATTAAGAATTACTAGTCTTATCTCACTGGTGCCTTCTATTTGTTAGTTTTGTGCATCAGGGCAATGAACAAAGGTTAGGTTGCATAATTCAGGTGTACTATATGTTTGCTACAACTTGAATCATGACTACGTATGATAAAATGTAAATCATAACTCAAGTAATATCAATACTGTATGTTAATTTGTTAAATGCTTTCTAACATTATTACAGTTATCTAAATTTGGTTTTTTCTGTACATTGTGAGGAATGTAAACTTGTTATGTTTATTATTTCCTTACATTTAAAGGCAAACCCGTAGTGTGAATAAACACATTTTTTTGCCTCTGAAAAGGTAAGTACAGTGAAGGAACAGAATAAGGGATGGAAGTTAGTGGAATCAGTAATTGGTGGAGTGAAGAGTTAGATTGAAGGATCAGTCCAATGAGAGATTAGCAAAGTAAGGGGTCAGTGGTGTGAGAAGCTAAGAGAGTAAGGGGTCAGTCAATGGACAGGTCAACAGAATAGTCAATGGCGTGAGTCAGCTGTGTTAGGTGTAGAGTAACAAGTCGGCAGAGTGAGGTCAATGTAGTGAGAGGAGAGCAAAGTAAGGCATCAGCTGGCAATAGGATTGTAGCCCATATTTATACTGTGTATATATATATATATATATATTATATATATATATATATATATATATATATATATATATATATATATATATATATATATATATATATATATATATATATATATATATATATATATATATAAATTTATATTTATATATATATGAACCACCTAGTACTTCTTTTACTATCATGCTTTAAAAGTTCAAATATCTTTAAATCTTAAAATGCATGTTATGAAAAATTTCCTGAAGTCCGTCCTGTTCTTATTGCATAACAACATAACAGCGAAACTTTATTTCAATAAATGTTTCTGTCATTTTCTTTTTTGCCAGCATTTGCTTGTTCACTGTAGATTTTTTGTTAGTAACCACTCAGCTTGCATTGCACTTGTCTTATTTATAAAATATTTCAGAGTAAAGTTGGAGAATACTTCAATTCTGGCCAGACTTTGAACTTTGATGGCTTTGAGGTGGTGGTGGACAGCACGGAGCAGCTACCACACTTCACTGTGTCTTCTCTGGTGGTCAGTTCTGTCTTGTGTTCAGAGTTGCTTTTTTTCAATCACTTAATCAAAAGTAATCCATTTTCTAATAGTTTATCATTAAGTTAATATAATAATAATTAACATTAAGTTAATATAATAATTGTTTATGTTATTCTACCTAGCCTATCTATCTTTGACAGCCATTCCTAAGAGAAACTCCCCCCTAAGTGGATGGCGGTAAAAAAGTCACCATTTATTCCTGTCCCTGCATTCCCTCCTTGCATGCTCTAACTCTTTCAATCTTCTCGCCCCTTCCTCTCACATACTCTAGCACACTGTCCTCCTATTTCACTGGGGGTCGTTCTCTTGTACCCTCCGCCTCTACTACACTCATAGTCTCTTAGTCATCTCACTTTCTGCCATCCTTTCTATATGACCAGACCACCTCAGTGTTGTGCTTCACCCCTTCAACCACTGCATTTTATTCCCCCACCCAGTCACCCTCACTTGACATATCAAACCTGTTATACACACTTTCATTACTTTCACCATCCTTTCTTCTCACACCACAGACACTTCTCAAATAACTAATTTCAACTGCCTGGATCCTTGACCTTTGTTTTGCATTCCACACAACAAGTCTCACTTGCCTATGTGAATGTTGGTACAATTATTGCATCACAGAACCCTTTTTATCTCCATGCTCACAGTCCTTCCTTTCATCATACGTCCCAGGCATCCAATCACTTTCCTCCCCTGTAGGGTTTATTCTTTTGTCTCACCTTCCATGTTTTCATGCACTTAATCGAACCAAGATACTTTAATTTTTTAACCTCCTACAATCTTTGCCCATTCAGCCTAATTTTATATTCCTTTGGACACTTAACTTTATACTGTGTATGAGCTCTCAAAATCTACCACTTCATTGATACTCCTTTCAAAAACCTTTTATTAACATTTACCTTCAGTTTCCGCCCACTGCACACTATCAAACACATTGACAAGTTTCTGTTAGTTATTCTAATTATCTGTGATCAGAACTGTATCATCTGCAAAAAGAATTGTATTTAACAACCATTTGACACCATTTACATACATTTCCACTCCAACATCTCAACCTTTTGCTTTCATCTCTCTTATTACACCGTCCATGTACAGGGTAAATAGCCACGGGAATGTCACACATCCTTGCCTCACACTTCCTTGTATTCCAAGACTTTCACTTATTTCTCCATTTACCCTGATAATGCCGTTGCATCCTTATAAAAAGTTTTTACATCATTCAATAGCTTCCTATCCACACCATACACCTTCAATACATCTCATATTGCTTTTCAATCAATTATGTCTTACGTTTTCTCTAGATCCATGAATAAAGCACAAACTTTCTTCCCTTTCGTTAGTGTTTTCTCAACTCGTTTTTTGTGTCTATCGGGCCTCCAGCAGGGGAGGACCACGGGCTAGCTTGAGCCCGTCAGAGAGATGCTTTGATGTCGCAGAGGTTGAGTGCGTTCCTTTTTTTCTTTCTTTTTTCTCAACTCTAATCCTGAGTAAAAACAATTTGATCCCACATCCCCTACTTTTTCTAAAACCTTCCTGCCCTTCACTGATCCTACTCTCTGTAATCTCCTGTACCCTGTCAGTCACAATTTTTCCACAAACTTTTCCAGCTATACTCAAGAGACTATTACCTCTATAATTGCCACATTCATTTATACTACCCTTCCCCTTGTATAGTAGGATGATGATGGCCCTTGTTCAGTCTCCTGGTACCCTGCCTTCCTCCCATGCTAACCCATATAATCTATGCAGCCATTCAACCACAGTTTCTCCACCATACTTTAACATCTCGGCTGCAATCCCATCCACTCCTGTTACCTTTACATTTTTCAAAGTTTCAATTGCTTTCTTCACATCCTCCCCTTTGTTCATGCACCCTGCCACCACCACCTATCATTCCCATGCATGTCACAATCGCCTCACTTTCACATTTTACATTCATCAAACTTTCTAAATATTCCATTCACCTTCCTTTCACAGCCTCTTTCTCTCTTGACATTCTTCCATCCACATTTTTCACCTCGTTTCCTTCGTT
This sequence comes from Chionoecetes opilio, assembly GCA_016584305.1. NCBI lineage: Eukaryota > Metazoa > Arthropoda > Malacostraca > Decapoda > Majidae > Chionoecetes > Chionoecetes opilio. Next base: position 145,157 of record JACEEZ010019044.1, on the reverse strand, counting down.
CCTCACTTTTATTTTCCTTTCTCTCATCTTTAATTTTCTTGCAAAATATCTTTAATCATCTCTGTACCTCTCACTCAGTCGTCTTCCAAGGTTCATCTAAGATAAGATTTTCATCCTATCTAGACACTTTGCAAGTACCAACTACAAGGTTATTGACTATACAAAGCGCCGCCACGTCAGCACGAACTAGGCGGACTCGAACCGCTGACCGAATGCACAGGGACGCTGCACATTGCGATCTCACGTCTCTACCAACCTTGCCACCCTGACGGGCCCAAGGTTCATCTGCTCTCCTTTTACTTTCATCCATCGCTTGTTTCACCCTCCTTTTACATTCATTACATTTTCTTGTACTTTCATTTCTCATTCATTCTGGTATATTTCTTTACAGTGTGTTCCTGTAAGCATCTTTTTTCTTTCACAGCTTTCTTAACCTCATCTGTCATCATACACTCCCTTTATTTTCCCCTACCTTCACTACTTTCATCTGCACCACTCCTTTAGTTTCATGCAACAATATATTTTTAAAGCTCTCATAAATATCCTCAGCATTTGCATCTACATTTATATTCTCTCTGTCATCATTCAGTGTATTTGTCACTTTGCTGACATTCATCTCTTATTCCTTCATCCATGAAACTTTCAAGCTGAAGCCTCTTTTTCTCTTTATTTTATTATCTCTATAAACCTCCTACTGTCATTCATTTTTATCTTCATTAATACAGCAAGATGGTCAAACACGTGTACCTCAAACATGCCTATCACAGCTTTTGCATCCATCACATCTACCTTCGGTCTTTTATCCACAGCCATATAGTCAATCAATCCCTTTTGTTCATCTTGTATTCCCCTTCTCCAAGTACAGCATATCGGCGGATCATCTTGTGCTTAAAGGTGTTTTCTAATAACAACCCTCTCGCAGCACAGACGTCCACCAAACGTTCACTTGTTCTCGTGCCCACGGTCTTGAATCTTCATGATTTTCTACCATCTGGCTTCGACTTCAATGTCACTCTCTTACTAAATTTATCTGTGTTGTATATTTCTCACCTGACTCCTCAGAGTATATAAAGTTCTTCGACTATTTAAGACTATGTACAGTTCTTTGACTATTTAAGGCTATGTAAAGTTCTTTGACTATTTAAGACTATGTAAAGTTCTTTGAATATTTAAGCAGTAAAGTTCTTTGACTATTAGCTATGTAAAGTTCTTTGACTTTAGACTATGTAAAGTTCTTTGACTATTTAAGGCTATGTAAAGTTCTTTGACTATTTAAGACTATGTAAAGTTCTTTGACTATTTAAGGCTATGTAAAGTTCTTTGACTATTTAAGACTATGTAAAGTTCTTTGACTATTTAAGACTATGTAAAGTTCTTTGACTATTTAAGGCTATGTAAAGTTCTTTGACTATTTAAGACTATGTAAAGTTCTTTGACTATTTAAGACTATGTAAAGTTTCTCGACTATTTAAGACTATGTAAAGTTCTTTGACTATTTAAGACTATGTAAAGTTCTTTGACTATTTAAGACTATGTAAAGTTCTTTGACTATTTAAGACTATGTAAAGTTCTTTGACTATTTAAGACTATGTAAAGTTCTTTGACTATTTAAGACTATGTAAAGTTCTTTGACTATTTAAGACTATGTAAAGTTCTTTGACTATTTAAGACTATGTAAAGTTCTTTGACTATTAGCTTTAGTTCTTTGACTATTTAAGACTATGTAAAGTTCTTTGACTATTTAAGACTATGTAAAGTTCTTTGACTATTTAAGACTATGTAAAGTTCTTTGACTATTTAAGACTATGTAAAGTTCCTCGACTATTTAAGACTATGTAAAGTTCCTCGACTATTTAAGACTATGTAAAGTTCCTCGACTATTTAAGACTATGTAAAGTTCTTTGACTATTTAAGACTATGTAAAGTTCCTCGACTATTTAACATCCCAATTGGAGCACATCTTATCTCATTTTACTTTTGCTAAAATTTCCATTCTTGTGGATTTCAATGTTCACCACCAGCGTTGGCTATCATCTTCTTTCACTGACCAACCTAGTGAACAAGCCTTCATAGTACATCTACACCAGTGTGCACATCACAGATGATAAGTGCATAGCCTTTTTTAACAAGAATAGACATACACATAGACAACGTTAGAGAGATAATGCTTTCATATGATTTGAAGGTTACATAGGAACATAATTAACTGAGAATAAACAGGCAGGTATTGCCATACCATCCTTGAGCGAGAATCTTTGTGCAAAGAATTAAGGTGCAAATTCATCAAACTCATATCATTGAATTCTCGTTTAGGGAATTCTCATATAACAAGATCTTACTGTATTATGATTATGTCTAAAAAGACAATATATAGGCCAAGAAAATGTAAATGAAAATAACAAAATGTGGTAAAAGAAAGAATATGAGTGAAAAAGCAATTATGTAAAATATTTTGCCGAGGATTTTTAAACGAATCTTTATTTGTAAAATATTATGTTCAGTTGTAATAATGTTTAGCATTTTTAGTACAGTATAACCCCTTTAACTCGGACAATATGGAAGTTGAGGCTGGCCGAGTTATCAGGTTGTCTGAGCTTTAGCAAATTAATATAAATTGCCTCGGGAAAAGTTTATTCATCCTTAGAGTTCATTCTTATTTCATTGCTAACCGTGGACAGTCCTCTTAATGCTGATTAAGGCAAAATATTTTCAAAATTTTGTTGAATTGAGAGAAAATACACCACGAAGATGAGCAACACTGTTGACGCCACGCCAGCACACGGCAGACTGACAGCAACGCCGCCACGCCGGTCCTGGTGGTGGCTGTCCATTGAGCACCCGAGGTTTCATAAGACTTGTCCGAGTTGTATGAAATTTGTCAGCGCAGATTATTTGTCGTGGGAATGAGGGGTTAGAGAGGTTCTAGTGTATATGCAAATTTACATAGTGATAAGTGCCACCACACATGTTTGGTAAAGGGCCTTTTGTATGAAAAGAGAAATGTTAACTATTAATTTGAATTCTCAATGTAAATATGTAATGTGCAATTATATTGGCATTGCTGTGACTCATCTCACCACATAATCGCCATGCATTCACCGAAAAAAATGCCCAAGGACACCAATATGGTTTGGCATGGAGATCTTGAATCTCATTAGATTAATTGGCAAGAGCAAGGCGGCCATGAGAGGCAAGTCTTCTTCATCTATCACTGTAGAAACGAACAAGAGAGCTTGAGTGAAGGGGAGGACAGAATCTGGAAGCCTACAAACCAAAGCAAAGACGGCAGTTTATGCTCTCACTGGTACAGGAAGACATCAAGGCATCCCTTGACTGAATTTCCTTTATATGTATTGTAGCAACTTTATTCATTGAAGTATCTTAGTTTTATTAACACTTATACTTAGCCATTATTTTGTAAAGTAACTGCATATAGATTATTTTCAATGCCAAAGGCAATAATAAGCAGATGCCTGTATCAGTGAACCTCTGGAATGAAAACTAAGACAGAAAACCAACAATTTCTTTTGTGCAACATAGTCTGTGAATGCAACAACTTCTTTCCATGCAACATAGATCTGTGAAAGTACGCCGCAGCCACTATTCTTCCACATGCATTCTAACATGTTTTTTCTGTCCAGATATCATAACTAAACCAATCATAACATAAAAATGTGTAATTAGTACTGTTTATAGTAGCCTCCACAGCCTCCACAATATTTAACTTTACTTGGGATCATTTTCCCCTAAATACCTTGTGCAAACTTTGTCATGGCTGGTAAGGTGTCATTTCATGCATGTTACAAGGCTCAATGATTATCTGGCACAGGTGAAATGGGGCGCAGAGACATACCCAGTGCAGCATTACCACTACACCAAGTGGCCTGACCATGGCATTTCTACAGAGGCAAAATCCATTGCTGAAATGCTCTGCCATTTCCAGTCTCATCATAAACACGGTAGGTTTACAATGCATTTCTAGAATACATTGTTCCTTATATTCTTACTATTGGTTCCATTTTTTTTAAATCATCTATATTGGGCATCCTCAGTATTCACAATTTTGTTATTCATGAATTTCAGTCATTTCCTAATTTTTCTCACCATAAGAACCAAAGAAAAAAATATATCAGAAAAATAATCTCCCACGGGTCCCAAGTTTGCCAGTGATGCCATGATGAAGCTGATTACTATAGCCGTGTTTTTGTCGTCCAAGCACCGTCTTGGAAACGAAGACCGTTTTTTGTCGCAATTGAAAAAGTATTGGTTTCTGCGACAAAAACACACAAGCTTGGTAGGAGCCGAAATAATAATTATCAATGCAAAACATTGCAAACAATATCACAAAGTAGTATAACACACATTTCAGCAAGTGTTATTGGATTGGGATTCGTAATCCAAGACGGTACTTGGACGACAAAAACACGACTTATGTATCAGCACAATTTTTGTTCTCTCTAAGAGAGAGAAAAAAAGTTCTCTTTCTCAGCAGCTTTCATCATTGTTTTATAAGAAATATAAAACTTGTTACCATTATTTAAATAATATTCTATCTAAACATGTGTGAAGGTAATATATTCACTCAAATCCTCTTTAATGCTTCCTCAAAAAACACCTGATAGACAGGAGCATAACATGTTTGTATACTTCTTCTTTTTTATCACCCTTCCTAACAATGCCGTGAGAATATCAAAACCCTTAGTTTTGTGAGTGAAAACCTGATATTCTACATAACAACACTCTGATTTATCTTGTTTTGGCTAGAATCATATCAAATATTGGTCACTAAGAGCCTCACGCCTGCAAAGTATGTATCTTTAGTGACTTTCACGGGCTTCAATAGGGACACATGCTCAGTGTAGTTGTCTATTACATTGAGGGTAAAAACTCATGTTGGAGCAATGAGTTTGTGAGGAACTTGGGGACCAAATGGTTGGGAATATTACGGGTGCCCTCCAATAATACTGTGGACTGGCCATACCTTCAGTGTTTAGCATTATCTTTTTCAACAGGAGGAACAGTTGTTCATTGTTCAGCTGGGATTGGACGCACTGGCACTGTGCTTCAGGTGCTGCTGATGTGTGAGATGCTGAGCCGGAAGGGCTACTTCAACCCCATTGAAGTGTTGGGCAGACTTAGGATGAGTCGCGCCCGATTAGTTGAGAATGAGGCACAGTACAACTTGAGCTTAGAGATTCTAGAAGAGATTATGTTTGGAAAGAAAACAATAGTATCAGCAGACGATCTCACGAATCACCTGGATGAATATGTTCTTGTGAGCAAAACTCAGTTTGCCAGAGCCAAGGCCTTGCCCTCACCACTATCCTACAACACCTCCAACCTGCCCGACTTTCAAACCCTCAACCGCAACCAGTCAGTGCTACCAGCAGACTCCAACCGTTGTTACCTCCAGCCCAGGCCGGGCATGGAGGCATGGCTGGCACAGTACATCAATGCCATCCGGGTGCCAACCTCAAATAGGCAGTTTATGCTGGCCACTGAGCATCCACTCCTCCACAATGTTACCAGCTTCTGGAGGCTGGTAGTGGAGTCAGAATGCACCATCATCATTTTTGTCAACAGCTTAGACAGTAAGGATGAGGTATGTATACACGCAAGTTACAAAACATTATTAGGTAAACATCAAATATAAGTCTAATCAAATATAAATCATCTGAATTCCACTGGTCTAAATAGCTATAAATAACTTTAAACCTTCACAATGATTAACCTTTACATTGTCATAAAAAGTTTCTAACATGATGTAAACCCATTCAGTTCTGCTTCTGAGGCATCGGGAAGACAAGTAAGTTTTCATACCGCAAACAGGTTAGAACAAACTGTTAAAGATCCTTTGTTTACCTCATCTGTACAGAATCCACTGTATCAATGGCTCCTCCACATTGTATCATTTACGTAGTTTCATGTAACCAAATTTCTACACACTAGCAGCTAAATGTACTGTAATGAATATGGTGGCACCAAAACCATACATAGAACCCAACATCTTACATCCCTTAATTAAAGACGTCACTCTGCTTACGATACAACTTTTTCCCCTAATTGAGCTAGGATGCTCATTTTTTTACTGAAAGTTGTGCACACGATAGTAAGTATACAGATAAAGTTTCATTAAATTATATCAATAAATAAATAAATAAAAAATAATTATGTTTAATTTTAGTGCGATTTTAGTCAATTATTCATATCGCTACTAGTCACTAGCTATTAGAAGTTCTGCCTGGGTTATTTTTGTATGAAAATTATTGAGCATAATGCCAAACTTGGACTGATTTTTTCTGGTGTAGGTTCATTGGTTATGCTTTGCTCGATTTGTTTTTGTTTTTTTTCACGTACATAATAACATAAACTTCAATATAAAATCAGATATTCAGCTTACCAGATCTTTGACCAGTCCAGAATTTAGAACAAACTGCCACCTTTCAAATAAAAAAAAATTATGCAAATCGGAAAAGAATTGACCGAGAAGTAAGAGGCTGCATGACATTATCTTAGGCAAAAATGAAACTCCAGAAACAGCTGTCAAAGTTGTTGTTTTTTCTTTTCTTCGGAGACAAAAAAATATAGCAAAACCAAGAAAAAAAAGGAAAAAATTGTATAAATGAGTTGCCCACGTGCTATTATGTCATATGTAAACAAGTCATTGCCAGCCTACCTATAGTATTTAAAATATTTATTAAAAATAGAAAAAAATGTCATATGACAGCAATCTTTTGGGACGGTAAAGCCAACACAGGAGGCTAATTTTTCACAAGTTTTCGCAAATTTTCACTTTTTTGTTGTTTTTCCACCTCTAAAGCGGAGTGACGTCCTTAAGAAAATATGAATCCATAGTGTTACTGATACACTGAAACATATTTATAGGGCTACTGTTTAAATAATTAATGCTATGCCATAAAGGGACCTCTCAGGATAAATGTTTTGAAATGTCAATCACCAGGGTGAATTTCCTACAATGATTATGGAGCCGGGAAGCGAGTGGCAGGTGGACCAGTATGAGCTGAAGGTGGAGGACACGGTCTCCTATGGCTCCTGGCTGAAGCTCTCAACGCTCACATTGACTTCAAATGTGAGTAACACCAAGAAGTCATCGCTAGTCATACAAGTAAATGTAGTAGTGGTGGTGATAATGGTGGTAGTTAGCAACAGTACTTTGTTGTGACAACTATTGTGCTGAGATAGAAGCTTACATGGGTGATATGAAGTGGAAATAGATACAATTCTCTCAATACAATATAGTTTTGATCACATACACTGAAAAAGTGCTTGCCAAATTGGTAAATGATTTCAAAACTATTTGCCAAAAGTACAAGAGGTATTATGATGGGATAAAAGTGAAGGAATAATCCTTGCAGATCCATATAGAGTAATGGCAGAGTGTATTAGAAGCCATTAGGAACTAACAATGGAAAAGATGAATACATCTTAGTGTCCTGGTTTGGTATTTTTTTAAGCAAGGGAATCTAGGTGAGACAGGAGAGCGGTGAAAGTTAGGAAAGTGGTCTGAGTTGTGGGGTTTGTGGATATAGGAGTATGGCATGGGATAGAAATACTAAAACCAGTATGCAATAGTGAGACAGACGTGGAATTAGTCTCAAAGTTCCAGGATCCATGTATTTGTAAACTGTCGAGAGTAGGACTAGAGAAGTAGAAATGTAGTAAGAGTAGTGATTGTGGCATAAACAAAGTGGGTTGCAAGAATGACAAAAGTGTATAATGCAGAGTTGATACTTGTAGTGAGGGTGAGGTAAGAAGTTTTTGAATGGAGAGGGTCAAACACAGTACCCTGAAAAGATTTGGTTACCTGAAGAGGATGGGAGATGAGAAGATATTACCACACACACACACACACACAGCACCAAAAACCAATAAAATGAACTCGTAACCCAATAATAACTCAATAACCACAATAACTAACCTAGGATTGCCACTGAAAGCTGAACTTCACCTGAACACAAACTCTACACGATAACCCATCCCATCAAAAAAAAAAATTCTCTCTGTAGGAAGAATGCATCCACCGTGTTGATGTGTACCAGAGTGTGAAGTGGCCAGTCGATTCCCCACTACCTCCATCACCCTATATCCTACTGAGCCTGGCTGAACTCCTACAGATCCCTCGTTCCTCTACTGCTGGACCTCCCCTTCTATGTTGCAGGTTAGCCTTCTTCCCATCACTGCCCATTCTCTCCCCTTCTATGTTGCAGGTTAGCCTTCTTCCCATCACTGCCCATTCTCTCCCCTTCTATGTTGCAGGTTAGCTTTCTTCCCATCACTGCCCATTCTCTCCCCTTCTATGTTGCAGGCTAGCTTTCTTCCCATCCCTGCCCATTCTCTCCCCTTCTATGTTGCAGGTTAGCCTTCTTCCCATCACTGCCCATTCTCTCCCCTTCTATGTTGCAGGCTAGCTTTCTTCCCATCACTGCCCATTCTCTCCCCTTCTATGTTGCAGGCTAGCTTTCTTCCCATCACTGCCCATTCTCTCCCCTTCTATGTTGCAGGTTAGCTTTCTTCCCATCCCTGCCCATTCTCTCCCCTTCTATGTTGCAGGTTAGCTTTCTTCCCATCACTGCCCATTCTCTCCCCTTCTATGTTGCAGGTTAGCTTTCTTCCCATCACTGACCATTCTCTCCCCTTCTATGTTGCAGGTTAGCTTTCTTCCCATCCCTGCCCATTCTCTCCCCTTCTATGTTGCAGGTTAGCTTTCTTCCCATCACCTGCCCATTCTCTCCCCTTCTATGTTGCAGGTTAGCTTTCTTCCCATCACCCGCCCATTCTCTCCCCTTCTATGTTGCAGGTTAGCTTTCTTCCCATCACTGCCCATTCTCTCCCCTTCTATGTTGCAGGCTAGCTTTCTTCCCATCACTGCCCATTCTCTCCCCTTCTATGTTGCAGGTTAGCCTTCTTTCCCATCACTGCCCATTCTCTCCCCTTCTATGTTGCAGGTTAGCTTTCTTCCCATCACTGCCCATTCTCTCCCCTTCTATGTTGCAGGTTAGCCTTTTTCCCATCACTGCCCATTCTCTCCCCTTCTATTGCAGGTTAGTTTCTTTCCATCACTGCCTTTCTCCTTCTATGTTGCAGGTTAGCTTTCTTCCCATCACTGCCCATTCTCTCCCCTTCTATGTTGCAGGTTAGCTTTCTTTCCATCCTGCCCATTCTCTCCCCTTCTATGTTGCAGGTTAGCTTTCTTCCCATCACTGCCCATTCTCTCCCCTTCTATGTTGCAGGTTAGCTTTCTACCCATCACTGCCCATTCTCTCCCCTTCTATGTTGCAGGTTAGCTTTCTTCCCATCACTGCCCATTCTCTCCCCTTCTATGTTGCAGGTTAGCTTTCTTCCCATCACTGCCCATTCTCTCCCCTTCTATGTTGCAGGTTAGCTTTCTTTCCATCACTGCCCATTCTCTCCCCTTCTATGTTGCAGGTTAGCTTTCTACCCATCACTGCCCATTCTCTCCCCTTCTATGTTGCAGGTTAGCTTTCTTCCCATCCCTGCCCATTCTCTCCCCTTCTATGTTGCAGGTTAGCTTTCTTCCCATCCCTGCCCATTCTCTCCCCTTCTATGTTGCAGGTTAGCCTTCTTCCCATCACTGCCCATTCTCTCCCCTTCTATGTTGCAGGTTAGCTTTCTTCCCATCACTGCCCATTCTCTCCCCTTCTATGTTGCAGGTTAGCTTTCTTCCCATCCCCTGTGTATTTTTTCGATCATAATCACAATACCCACATCATGTGTATATGTCAATCACAATTTTTAATGCTTTGTTCTCCTTGTGGAAATTATCCACTATAAACCGCTCTAATTTTGAGTAAGGTTAATTTGAATGGTGGAATTTGGCGCCTACCGTCAGGAGTTCGGGATACGAACACAAATTCCACCTATGTATATATTATAATTAGATTTGGGTATAAATTAAGATGTATTTAGATATAATTAGATCATTTTGGTGGTATTCATCTATAATACCACAATTAATCAAAGGATTAACATAATCTAAGAATTGTAAGGAAATTTCCACGTATCGGAACATTGTTGGAACATTGTCCCACGTGTAAACTCCTAGCTGTCTTGAAGGGAGTTTAGTCAAGACATAGTTAGTAACGCGTCAGCCACTACGATATGAAGTTGGGGTGAGCGCTTTGATTATACACTAAGGTGTAGTCAACTCATAATAATAGGAGTAAATTGTAACCGATCAATCGGTTGAGAAGGACAAGGTGTAAAACACACTAAGAATTCAGCTATGAGAAGCCTCCGTTCGGCTCGACGAAGCGGCCATTTTACGTGGAGGATTCAACCAGTCACCACGCAAGTCACGAGTTCCACTCCCAGCCTGTTGCAACTCTGACCACCTCGACATACAATACTTCCCCAAAGATAGAGATCATGCCAACGCACATTACAACCCACCTGCCACTGCTGAGTATACCTTAGTTAGAGCTAAATAGGGTATCATAGCAGATTAGGTAGAATTGGGTTAATCGCATGGTGAGTTCACGTTAATCAACATTATAATTTTAACAGTTGTTGTCGACCATCAATTGGTGGTGGATAATTCCAACACTCCTTATTCTAGGTGAGTCTATTCTGATGTTTTTTCCCTCAGAGCTCCCTCAAGGAGATGGCCACGTTCAAAGTCTTCATTTGCACCTATCCATGCACCACATTCTCAAATCTTTCAATCCTTTCGCTTTTACATTCCCTCTCTCATTCACATTCTCCAGCCTATCTTCCTATTTATCAAGGGTCGTCTTCTCACACTACTAGCATCTATTCTACCCGTATTTATATATTATTCTCGTCATCTCATTCTGACCCATCCTCTCCTGGTGTCCACACTTTGTCACAGTGCTGCACTTCTTATTTCTACCACTCCATAAATCACTCCCTCTCCCTTACTAGTCATACCAAATCTTCCATATTCGTTCTCATTACTCCTGTTATCCATTTTCTTCATGCCACACCCTGTTCCCAGGCAGGTCATTTCCACTGCTTAAACTTATAACGGTCTCACTTATATGTGTCACTGTTGGAGCTATTATACTGTCCATGAGTCTTCTTTACTTCCTTACTCTGTCCTTTCATCATGCCACCGAATGATTCCACTACTTTTCTTCTTTGTAGGGATCTATCTTATCTCCCCTTCCATCCCTATCATACTTAAGAGAGCCAAGGTAGTTAAATTCATTCACCTCGTCCATTATCTGCTCATTCAACATAATTTTACATAACTTGTGTTACACAAATCCTTTCTATACTGATCTACAAACTCAATTACTTTAATCTCTTTTCTCAAACACCATCTATAGAAACTCCCATTTGTCTGCAACAAAAAAAATATTTCATGTAAACGGATGTGTAGAACCTTTCTTATCCAGTAAGAATGTCAATTCAAACATAGATGATCTGGATGACCAAATTTTTTTTTTTTTTTTTTTTTTTTTTTTTTTTTTTTTTTTTTTTTTTTCATCACAAGGAACTGGCCAAGGGCCACAACAAAAAGGGTAACACAAAACCCGCTTAGTTGCCAGTCCCTATAAAGAAGACAGTAAGAAGAATAAAATAAAAACAGAGGGTAGGCCAATTTAATTCGGGAGGTGTCTTGTTACTCTTCTTTTGAAAAGATTTAAGTCGTAGGAAAGTGGAAAAATAGAAACAGAAGAGAGTTCCAGAGTTTACCAGTGAAAGGGATGAAAGAGTAAAGATACTGATTAACTCTTGCATTAGGAAGATGGACAGAATAGGGATGAGAATGAGTAGAAAGTCTTGTGCAGCGAGGCCGCGGGAATGGGGGAGGCATGCAGTTAGCAGTTCAGAAGAGCAGTGAGCATGAAAAAACGGTAGAAGAGAGCAAGAGAAGCAACATTGCGGCGGTGATTTAAAGATTGAAGACAGTCAGTCAAGGAGAGGATTTGATGAGACGAAAAGCTTTTGACTCAACCCTGTTTAGGAGAGCTGTATGGAGTGGATCCTCCCCAAACATGTGAGACATACTCCATACATGGGCGGATAAGGCCCCTGTAGAGAGCAAGCAATTGGGAGGAGAAAAAAAAGGACGCAGATGCACAGCACACCTAATTCTTAGAAGCTGTTTTAGCAAGAGATGAGATGCGGATTTCAGTTCAGATTTTTAGTAAAGGATAGTCCTAGAATGTTCATTGTAGAAGAAGGAGACAGTTGAGTGTCATTGAAGAAGAGGGGATAGTTATCTGGTAGGTTTTGTCGAGTAGATAGGTGAAGAAATTGGGTTTTTGAGGCATTGAACAAAACAAGGTTTGCTTTGCCCCAATCAGAAATTATAGAAAGATCAGAAGTTAGGCGCTCGCTGGCATCTCTCCGTGAATCACTTAGTTCTTGTTGAGTTGGACGTCTAATAAACGACGTTGAAAAATGCAGGGTAGAATCATCAGCGTAGGAGTGGATAGGGCTTTGAGTTAGACTTAGAAGATCATTAATGAATAATAGAAAGAGAGTGGGTGATAGGAAAGAACCCTGGGGAACACCACTATTGATAGATTTAGGAGAAGAACAATGTCCGTCTACAGTAGCTGCAATAGAACAGTTTGAAAGGAAACTTAAAATGAAGGTACAGAGAGAAGGATAGAAACCGAATGAGGGTAGTTTGGAAATTAAAGATTTGTGCCAGACTCTATCAAAAGCTTTTGATATGTCAAGGGTAACAGCAAAAGTTTCACCGAAACCCTAAAGGAGGATGACCAAGATCAGTTAGGAAAGCTAGAAGATCGTCAGTAGATCGCCCTTTACGGAAACCGTACTGACGATCAGATAGAAGATTGTGAGCAGATAGATGCTTAAGAATCTTCTTATTAAGTATAGATTCAAAAACTTTAGAAAGGCAGGAAGTCAAAGCTATAGGACGGTAGTTTGAAGATTAGAACGGTCACCCTTCTTAGGAACAGGTTGGATGTGAGCAAACTTCCAACAAGAAGGAAAGGTGGAAGTAGATAGACAAGATGAAAAGTTTGACCAGGCAAGGTGCAAGCACAGAAGCACAGTTTTTGAGAACAATAGAGGGACTCCGTCAGGACCGTAAGCCTTCCGAGGATCTAGGCCAGAAAGGGCAAAGAAAACATCATTACGAAGGATCTTAATGACAGGCATAATATAGTCAGAGGGTGGAGGAGAAGGAGGAACAAGCCCTTCATCAGCCAGAGTGGAATTTTTAGCAAATGTTTGAGCAAAGAGTTCAGCTTTAGAAGTAGATGAGACAGCTGTGGAGCCATCTGGGTGAAGCATAGGAGGGAAAGATGAAGAAGAAAAATTGTTAGAGATGTTATTAGCTAGATGCCAGAAGTCACGAGAGGAATTTGATTCAGAAAGATTTTGACATTTTCTATGAATGAAAGAGTTTTTGGTAAGTTGAAGTAAAGATTTGGCATGATTACGGGCAGAAATATAAAGGGCATGAGTTTCAGGAGATGGATGCTTACGGTACCGTTTGTGAGCCACCTCTCTATCTCGACAGCATAAGAACAAGCAGAGTTTAAACAAGGTTGACGGCTTTAGGATTAGAGAAAGTATGTGGAATGTACGCCTCCATGCCAGAGACTATGACCTCAGTTATGCGCTCTGCACAAAGAGATGGGTGATTGACATGGAAGCAGTAATCATTCCATGGAAAATCAGAGTAGTACTGCCTTAGGTCTTCCCACTTAGCTGAGTTGAAGTGCCAGAAGCACCTCCGTTTAGGTGGGTCCCGAGACGGTACCAGAGCGATAGGACAGGTTACAGAAATAAGATTGTGATCGGAGGAACCCAACGGTGAGAATAGTTTCACAGAGTTAGCAGAAAGGTTAGTAGTTAGGAAAAGATCAAGAATGTTGGACGTGTCTCCAAGGCGGTCAGGAATCCGGTAGGGTGCTGCACCAGCTGCTCTAGGTCTTGGAGGATAGAAAAGTTGTAGGCTTGTTCACCAGGTTGGTCAGTGAAAGAAGATGATAGCCAAAGCTGGTGGTGAACATTGAAGTCCCCAAGAATGGAATTTCAGCTAAAGGAAAATGAGATGAGATGTGCTCCACTTTTGATGTTAAATAGTCGAAGAATTTTACATAGTCAGAGGAGTTAGGTGAGAGATATACAGCACAGATAAATTTAGTAAGAGAGTGACATTGAAGTCGAAGCCAGATGGTAGAAAATTCGGAAGATTCAAGGGCGTGGGCACGAGAGAAAGTGATGTCATTGCGCACATATACGCAACAGCCAGCTTTGGATTTAAAATTAGAATAGAGACAGTAAGAGGAGACAGAAAAAGGTCTGCTGTCAGTGCTCACAGCCAACTGAGTTTCGGTGAGGAAAAGAAGATGAGGTTTAGAGGAGGAGAGATGATGTGGTTTGTCCAAACAAATTGATATGAGTAGGTTATTTGTTTCAGAATCGTATCGTTAATGACATTTGTTCTTTCTACCATACATTGAATACATGCACTGTATTTAGGGGTAATATATTCCAGGCCACAACCAAGACCAATGTTAGAATCATTGCAGAGTAACTCAAGAACGTGATTTCACTTTTAAAGGTGAAAGTAAGCAGACAACTTCTCGATTACCTCAGGGGCTAAAACAAACACAGCAACTGATGTTCTCCCTGATGCAATGGCTGGCAGCCAATATGTATTTCTGCTTGGGAACTGTTTTCCTTAATATCAGAGACAATTGAACCTCATTATTTTGCCGACTCATGATTTTGACAGAGCTATTTCAAAAAGCAGATATCTTACCCTTGTAATGGCAGAAATGAGCAGAAAACCACCGTTGAATCTTTCAAGTTAAAACAAATAAACAAACAGATGCTCTCATGGAGGCGCCACGAAGTCAGTGTGTGTTCTTGCTGGGAATTTATTTATTTTAGAACTTGAAAGGTAATTGATTTTCCAACTTTATTTTGTCACCTCATAGTTTGAATAGATTTGCCAAGTACATAATCTCTAAAAGACTATTTGCACAGCTAAAGGCAAAGATAAGCAGACCATTAATCCTCTGGGGTTATAACTCTGACAGCAACAGCTGCTCTCCCTGAGGGGCCATGCAGTCAATACATACAGTAAACCCTCTCTACGGTACCCTCCCGAGTTTTGCGATCCTCAAGTTTTGCGCTGAGTCCTAAATCCTTGCCGTCCCGACTTTCGCACATTATCTCCCAGAGTTTTGCGCTGCTTCGTACATTTTTTTTTTTTTTTGCCTATAGCGCCATTAGGCAGTGACCTCCAAGGGTGGGATGGTAGGCCCTGGAGGTTCACTTGAGGCTGTGATGGTTGGCCCTCGCCCGTGTGGTGCAGACAGGATTTTTATAGTGACGCCTGTGGTTAGAGGCTCATGCCGCCCCCCTGTGTCCTCAGATGCACTCACAATCAAAGGTAGAGTTAATGGCAGCATGTGGGTGTTCTTAGCCACTCGATGGTGCAGAGAAAGATTTTAAGTGGATTTTACAGCCCTCATCAAGGATCGAACTTGGGTCACCTAGAACGCCACTCGGAGACGCTAACCACTCTGCTACCGCCTCTCTTAAGAGGCGTACAGGACACGTCTTCCTACCGTTGGCGCTGCCTTAGACCTGCAGGTTGCCAGACCTGCCTCCGGAATACCTCGAATAGCTGTATGTTACGGCTTATAAGACGCTTCATTTTGGAAGATGTACCCTGATTTTGGAAAGAATTTTCTAAGAAAATAATATAAAAATAAACAGATTTTCTCGGTACGCTTCTTCTTTTTCTTCTTGTGACCTCTACCGCTTAGTATCGCTTCGTATCAGTGCATTTTTTAACATCATAACTGGGCGACCAAAATGTCTCCCAGTGATGAAAAACTATCGCCCAGTAAGAACAATTTTAAGCTATTGGGCGACCAGATCATTCATAAAATCCTTCCTGGATACAATGGTTCATCATATTTTTGTGTGTTAGGTCCAGAAGTGCACTAATATTACTGCTTAATTATGATCTTTATTTATACATAACATACAAAAGAGGGAAGATGATGTATCCAAAAAAACATATTTTAACAGATAAAATATGCCTACTACCTTTCTGGATATCCAAAGAATGTCGCCCAGTAAAATTTGCTTAAAAAATGCACTGCTTCGTATAGGTCATCTCCTCTCCTCTCCTCTCCTCTAGTGTTGGCCGAAGCCACCACCCCGGGAGGCGGATCACAAACCCCATGCTAACACCCGGTACCCATTCACTGCTGGGTAGACAGGGGCTTGGTTTTTTTTAAGGAAACAGCCCATCTATTTCCGCTCCGCCCGGGGATCGATAGCAGACGATAGGTGGCGCTGTTGGCGGCAATCTGCCGAGCCTCAGTCGCGGAACGTAAACATCACACCATGAGGACAGATTAGTAGATTTGAATGTCTTATGGTATTTGAAATACAGTGGTACCTTGACTTACGAGTTTAATTCGTTCATTGATCGAGCTCGTAACTCAATCTGCTCGTATATCAAATCAATTTTCCCCATTGAAATTAATTGAAATACCATTAATCTGTTCAAGCCCCCAAAAAAACACCCCAATTTTTTTACTGTACCTATATGACTGGACTGCACTCACCCTCTGCCATTTCCATTCGCCAGTGTTTACACTCTGTGTATCAGCTGTTGGAAACAGCTGTGGGTGGAACTGCCGCTAAACGTACTGCACTTACCCTCCGCCATTTGCATTCGCCAGTGTTTATACACGGTGTATCAGCTGTTGGAAACCGTGGCCGGACAGTTTGCCTACGGACAGTTTGCCTACGAACAATTTGCCTACGGACATTTTGCCTACCGGACAATTTGCCTACGGACACTTTGCCTACGGACACTTTGCCTCAGTGTTTCCACAGGAAAAAATTTCTTTACCTTAGGTTAGGTTAGGTTGGGTTGGGTTGGGTTGGGTTGGGTTGGGTTAGGTTAGGTTAGTTAGCAAAGTGTCCGTAGGCAAATTGTCCGTAGGCAAAATGTCCGGTAGGCAAACTCTCCGTAGGCAAACTGTCCGGTAGGCAAATTGTCCATAGGCAAACTGTCCGTAGGCAAACTGTCCGTAGGCAAACTGTCCGGGTACCATTGGAAACAGCTGTGGGTGGAACTGCCGCTAAACGTACTGCACTCACCCTCTGCCATTTGCATTCGCCAGTGTTTGTACTCTGTGTATCAGCTGTTGGAAACAGCTGTGGGTGGAACTGCCGCTAAACGTACTGCACTCACCCTCCGCCATTTGCATTCGCCTGTGTGAGCACAACACAACAGAGATGCCTCCACGGCGAGGTAACCAGGTGAAGTGAACGAGTGAGACGCGGGGTGCTGGGTGGATGTTGTGGCGTTCGCTGCGCCAACTAGCGGCGGCATATCTGAAGCTCGCTCGTAACAAAAATAACAAAAAATAAAAAACAAAAAAATCTCTCTTATCTCGGATTTTGGCTCGCAACACAAAGCAAAAAATTGACCAAGCGACTGCTCGTAACTCGGAAAACTCATAAGTTGGGGCACTCGTAAGTCAAGGTACCACTGTACTTGTAACAGGTAGGTACTGAGGAAGTATTACAACATTCGTCTTGGAAGACGCATGAGTACTTTTAAGGGGAAAAAAGGGAGTCTTATAAGCCATGAAATACGGTACTACATTTCGCACCGCAATAAATAAGCATTTTTTCAGTGTTTTCAATACACGAGTTTCGCAATCCTCGAGTTTAGCGCTATGCCTTCGGAAGAAAGCAAGCGTGAAACTCGGGAGGGTACTGTAATTTGAACCCGTATGATTCGAAATTCGGATAATTCGACCTGTTTCAGGCCAAGTTAAGATTTTTCAACAACTTTCCAACTTTCCATAATCAGAACTTCAGTTTGAATTTTCAGTTTTCTGCAGCATCTTCCATCTCCTCTGTGCCATCCACTTCGTCAGCCAGCCTCCACATCGCCTCTGACACATTAAGCACCTCAAACACTGAAGACCTTACCTTACAAATCCCCAGAGTGACACCTGCCACGGTTGCGTTGAGTAGCGGTCCCCCCCCCCCCCCCCCGCACTCTCCCTACTGAACGATACTGAACGCTTCACAATTTACATTGCTACAAAGATAACAGCTGCCGAAATTGATCTCTGTGGCTATACTTATTGTTGAAGAATAACTTGCTGATGACCCTGTATTTAATGCAGCAGAAGTTATAGTATTAAAATATTAAGGAGGCAAGAAGAGGAGAGCGAAGAGCAGAAGCTTTCTTTTCCCTTTGTTTACATACCCTTATTGTGGTGCAGGCTGGTAACTCAAGTGGCGATCCACCTCCCAGCTGGGCTGTGGTGCGAGGGTAGCTTGCGCTAGGCATACTGTATACTGACGTCACCGTGCGCCTCTCTGTGCACCTGTGCGTGTTGCTTTACTGAACGCAGCCTTTGCCTGAAGACGCTATCAGTGACGCCCGAGTGCTCAGTGTACAGTATTACTGCATTTCTAGACTTCAGTATTAGCCATGTTTTGGTGAGTACAAGTACTGTATTCTACGGCTTATAAGACGCTGCATCTTGGAAGACGCACCCTGATTTTGGAAGTGCATTTTTAAGAAGAAAAAAAACAGATTTTCTACCGATAGGCGGTAGAAAAATCTACTGATTTTCTCGGTAGGCGGTGGTCCGAAGTGTCTTTCTGCTGCTTCTGTTCCCATGTTCTTTGGCGTATCGTACAACTTCTAGCTTGTATGTTATAATTTTCATGACTGAAAAGAGCTTGTGATCCGTGTGACAGCCTGGTGGTAAATTATATATCAACACTAGCAGACGATAGTTGGCGCCGTTGGAATGGACTCGGTCGTCAGGTGGTCAGTGCGGAGTCGATAGGGATCTATAAGAGGAGTTTGGATAAATTCATGGATGGGGAAGAGAGGTGGATGTAGGTGGTGTTAACTCGCTGAATACCAGCTAAATATAATAAAAAGTACACCCACAGCCCAGCTGATTTTTTTTTTTTTTTAATTAAAAAGATGAAAAATGAAGAAAACAAAAATTATCACTTCTCAAAAAAAATAGGGGATCTAGGGGGGGTAGGGCACCCTCAGACATCAGCTGATTTAAGGTTCACGCGCGCCTAGCCCTCAGCTGAGCGCGCAGCATGGCAGATGTACGATGCGTCCAGTTTTCAGGTGGCGGTTATTTTCACACCACCCGAGCATCATGTGTGCCTTCATAGTTCATATATACCACGTATGTATCACATAATGTCATAATAAGTCAATTTCAAGTGTGATAAGTTGACATAGTAGTTTTATAAATGCGGACGAGTGGCAGCAGCGCCCTCGCGTCCCGGTAACCATGGGGATGGGTGGCCATGATGGAGTTGTACCCTTTTTATCTGTATCCTTGTGTAGGATGTCCTTTGTCCCTCGGTAATGACTCATGCGCATCCCCCGTCCCAACAAGCCTATAGTTGCGGGTTGCCACGTATATAAGGCATATCCCATACCAATCTTAAGTCAATAGCTACCATAGAACAGGAGTAAATAAGATTTAAAGTTGCGGCAAAAAAAGTGGATAAGCTCGCGCCTCTAATTCCCCCCCCCCCCATACCCGCACGGCGTGCCCACGCAGTTGTCGGGTACCGCCACTGTTGCCCCACATATCAGGCAGTGCCCCATACCATTTTCAGGCCATTCCTTACCATAGAAGCTGAGTACCAGATTTTTAAATGGCGGACGCACAGGGTGCGTCGCTGGGACTGGGCGTTGCATACATACTGGGCGCATAACGTGCGTCAAGGTATCCAGCGGGTTAAGTAACAGGAACTACAATGTGTAGGTCCTGGGGCCTCTTGTACCTTCCATATTTTCTTATGTTCTTATGTTGGCGCCAATCTGCCGAGGCGGAAAGGCTCCTGCCAGTACCGTAGTAAACATTACAGGGTGAGGACGGATCAGTTGATTTGAATGTCTTATGGTATTCGAAATTCTCTTAACAGGTAAGTACTGAGGTTACATCATATAAGAGGCTGAATTGAATAGCTACCTAAGCTAACCTCCTACAACATTCGTTTTGACTGACGCATGCGTATTTTTCAGGGTTTTTTTTAAGGGAAAAAAGTGCGTCTTATAAGGCGTAGATTACGGTAATACAATCTGTGCTGTCTTGGCATGTTTGAGCGAGTTTTTATTGTGTGGGGGGGCTAGAGGTAACCATCGGATAATTCTAACTCTCGGCTAATTCGACCCAGGTCTCCCCCCAATTAGATCAAATTATAGAGGGCTTACTGTATTCTCATTTGGAAATTATTTTCCATAATTTTTAAAGTAATCAACTTTATTACTTTTTTTGCAGAGAAACTGCAGATAGATTTTTTCACTACAGTAAACCTGCGCGAATTCAAACCCGTGTGATTCGAACTTCGGATATTTTGACCTATTTCAGGTCAAGTTCAAATTTTTCAACAACTTTCCAACTTTCCATAATCAGAACTGAAGCTCTAATTTTCAGAGTTTTCGGCAGCATCTTCCACCTCCTCTGTGCCATCCACTTCGTCAGCCAGCCTTCCACATCGCCTCCAGCACATTAAGCACCTCAAGCACTGAAGACCTTACCTTACAACCCCCCCCCCCCCCCCCCCCCGCACTCTCCCTACTGAATGATACTGAACGCTTCACAATATACGTAGTACATACATTGCTACCAGGATAGCAGCTGCCGAAATTAATCTCTGTGGCTATTCTTTTTGTTGAAGAATAACTTGCTGATGACCCTGTATTTGATGCAGCAGAAGTTATAGCAGCAAGAAATGAAATATTAAGGAGGCAAGAAGAGGAGAGCGAAGAGCAGAAGCTTTCTTATCCTTTTGTTTACATACCTTAGTTATGGCGCAGACTGGCAATTCAGTAGCAATCCACCTCCCAGCTGGGCTGTGGTGCGAGGGTAGCTTGCTACTAGGCATACTGTATACTGACGTCACCGTGCGCCTCCGTGTGCACCTGTGTGTGTTGCTTTACTGAACGCAGCCTTTGCCTGAAGACGCTATCAGTGATGCCCGAGTGCTCAGTGTACAGTATTACTGCATTTCTAGACTTCAGTATTAGCCATGTTTTGGTGAATACAAGTTGTCGGAAATTATAAATTTCTCCAGAGATAATTAAGAATATTACTAAAATTAAATAGTAGTAAACCGGGAGTAATATAAATTTATTGGGAAATTGTTTGGGCTGGTATATCTTTGGAGCCCACAGATCAGAAGGCAAAGACAGCTGACTCGGCCTCACTCACTCAGACTCCACCAAGAGGAGCAGTTCATCGCCACTGGTCCTTATACACATTTAGAGACACCACGTGTGTTCTCGTGTAAATATTGTACAGGGAGGTCCCGGTATACGAGAATCCGATGATACGAGATGTGTAAATTAGGGTCTATTTTCAATATACGAGATCGAAAATCCAATGATACGACATTCAAACTGGGGTGAGTAAAATTATCAAGTTCAAAATGCTCGCCCTACCACTCCCTGGCTGGAGCAAAGGGGATTTGGTTGACCCCAGTGAGGTCACCCCTAGCAATCCGTGACCTGAAGGGTAATTAAGCATATGGTGCGGCCTGACCTTTAGGGGTAATTAGCAGGTGTGCGACCTGAAGGGTAATTAAGCATATGGTGCGGCCTGACATTTAGGGGTAATTAGCAGGTGTGCGGCCCCAACCTTGGGACTGCAGTCAGGTCACCCCTAGCAAGGCGTGACCTGAAGGGTAATTAAGCATATGGTGCGGCCTGACCTTTAGGGGTAATTAGCAGGTGTGGGGCCCCAACCTTGGAACCGCTACACTACCTTCTCTTGTATCACGTGGCGTCCCATACGTTACAACGTCTTTTTTGCTTGTTATGCATGTTTTATGTTTAATTAATGTGCAGTTATGTTATTTTGTGTGCTATTTTCTCTTTCAGAATGGTTTTTCTACAGAATAGGTAGTACAGTGTGGGTAATATAGACGCTGTGTGTTTGTTGTGTTTGCTATAGTTTATTTTAGCTTGAAAACATGTCTTTTTTTTTCCTTTTTTTTTTAAATTGATGGGGTCCTGGAACCAAACCTATAGTTTACCATTAGTTATGTGTTTCGTTATACAAGATTTCGCTTTACGAGTATGCCAGGTGGAACCTAACTGCTCGTATCTTCGGGACCTCCCTGTAAATAGTATTCATGGTGAGTATGGGTTACTAAACCCAATATCCCGGTCCATGTATCGGCTTGATACATCGAGAAGGTTACGCCCGCCATATTGTCTACAAAACATCATGTCTTCAAACATCTAAGACGTCACCAGCTAGGTAACAAATTTTGCAGGAGCTCTGGCAGTTAATCCATTACAGTGCTCCTAGCTTATTGAGATCTCAATAATAAGGTTTAGCTTGGCAACATTATTTGGACAGCCACTAACTACCACCAGGTAAATATTTTTAGTGGTAGTTAGTTAATTTCAAGTTGTCCCTTAATTTAATTATCTTTTTCAGTTGTGAGTTTAATTCAAGCACCAGTGTCTTCATTTATATTTAGGAGTGTAACCATTCAAGTCATCCTATCAATTTAATTCCCACACAAGTAACACAATCTTACTGTTTTGGCATATTTGAGTGAGTTCTTATTGTGTGAGGGGGCTAGAGGTAATCATCGGATAATTCAGACTTTTGGCTAATTCGACCCAGGCCTTCCCCCCCAATTACAGTACCCTCCCGAGTTTCGCTATCTTCGAGTTTCAAGCCGAGTCCTGAGTTCTTACCATCCCAACTTATGCACATTATCTCACCGAGTTTCGCGCTGCTTCGTACACTTTTTTTTTTTGTGTGTGTGTGTCTATAGTGCCGTTAGGCAGTGACCTCCAGGGGTGGGATGGTAGGCCCTGGAGGTTCACTCGAGGGCTGTGATGGTTGGACCTCGCCCGTGGTGACACAGGCAAGATTTTTATAAGAGTTAATGGGCACCCTACCCGTATTCCTGACCGCCTTGGAGACACGCCCAACATTCTTGATCTTTTCCTAACTACTAACCCTTCTGCTTACTCTGTAAACTATTCTCTCCGTTGGGTTCCTCCGATCACAATCTTATTTCTGTAACCTGTCCTATCGCTCCGGTACCATCTCGGGACCCACCTAAGCGGAGGTGCTTCTGGCACTTCAACTCAGCTAAGTGGGAAGACCTAAGGCAGTGCTACTCTGATTTTCCATGGAATGATTACTGCTTCCGTGTCAAAGACCCATCTCTTTGTGCAGAGCGCATAACTGAGGTCATAGTCTCTGGCATGGAGGCGTACATTCCACATGCTTTCTCTAATCCTAAAGCCCGTCAACCTTGGTTTAATTCTGCTTGTTCTCATGCTGTCCGAGATAGAGAGGTGGCTCGCAAACGGTACCGTAAGCATCCATCTCCTGAAACTCATGCCCTTTATATTTCTGCTCGTAATCATGCCAAATCTTTACTTCAACTTACCAAAAACTCTTTCATTCATAGAAAATGTCAAAATCTTTCTGATTCAAATTCCTCTAGTGACTTCTGGCATCTAGCTAATAACATCTCTAACAATTTTTCTTCTTCATCTTTCCCTCCTATGCTTCACCCAGATGGCTCCACAGCTGTCTCATCTACTTCTAAAGCTGAACTCTTCGCTCAAACATTTGCTAAAAATTCCACTCTGGCTGATGAAGGGCTTGTTCCTCCTTCTCCTCCACCCTCGGACTATATTATGCCTGTCATTAATATCCTTCGTAATGATGTTTTCTTTGCCCTTTCTGGCCTAGATCCTTGGAAGGCTTACGGTCCTGACGGAGTCCCTCCTATTGTTCTCAAAAACTGTGCTTGTTCTTGCACCTTGCCTGGTCAAACTTTTCCTTCTTGCTGGAAGTTTGCTCACATCCAACCTGTTCCTAAGAAGGGTGACCGTTCGAATCCTTCAAACTACCGTCCTATAGCTTTGACTTCCTGCCTTTCTAAAGTTTTTGAATCTATACTTAATAAGAAGATTCTTAAGCATCTATCTGCTCACAATCTTCTATCTGATCGTCAGTACGGTTTCCGTACAGGGCGATCTTCTAGCTTTCCTAACTGAATCATGGTCATCCTCCTTTAGGGGTTTCGGTGAAACTTTTGCTGTTGCCCTTGACATATCAAAAGCTTTTGATAGAGTCTGGCACAAATCTTTAATTTCCAAACTACCCTCATTCGGTTTCTATCCTTCTCTCTGTACCTTCATTTTAAGTTTCCTTTCAAACTGTTCTATTGCAGCTACTGTAGACGGACATTGTTTTTCTCTTAAATCTATCAATAGTGGTGTTCCTCAGGGTTCTGTCCTATCACTCACTCTCTTTCTATTATTCATTAATGATCTTCTAAGTCTATCTCAAAGCCCTATCCACTCCTACGCTGATGATTCTACCCTGCATTTTTCAACGTCGTTTATTAGACGTCCAACTCAACAGGAACTAAGTGATTCACGGAGAGATGCCACCGAGCGCCTAACTTCTGATCTTTCTATAATTTCTGATTGGGGCAAAGCAAACCTTGTTTTGTTCAATGCCTCAAAAACCCAATTTCTTCACCTATCTACTCGACAAAACCTACCAGATAACTATCCCCTCTTCTTCAATGACACTCAACTGTCTCCTTCTTCTACAATGAACATTCTATCCCTTACTAAAAATCTGAACTGGAAATCTCACATCTCATCTCTTGCTAAAACAGCTTCTAAGAAGTTAGGTGTGCTGTGGCATCTGCGTCCTTTTTTTTCTCCCTCCCAATTGCTTGCTCTCTACAGGGGCCGTATCTGCCCATGTATGGAGTATGTCTCACATGTTTGGGGAGGATCCACTCATACAGCTCTCCTAAACAGGGTTGAGTCAAAAGCTTTTCGTCTCATCAACTCCTCTCCTTTGACTGACTGTCTTCAATCTTTAAATCACCGCCGCAATGTTACTTCTCTTGCTCTCTTCTACCGTTATTTTCATGCTCACTGCTCTTCTGAACTTGCTAACTGCATGCCTCCCCCACTTCCGCGGCCTCGCTGCACAAGACTTTCTACTCATTCTCATCCCTATTCTGTCCATCTCCCTAATGCAAGAGTTAATCAGTATCTTTACTCTTTCATCCCTTTCACTGGTAAACTCTGGAACTCTCTTCCTGTTTCTATTTTTCCACTTTCCTATGACTTAAATCTTTTCAAAAGAAGAGTAACAAGACACCTCCCGAACTAAATTGGCCTACCCCTCTGTTTTTATTTTATTCTCTTACTGTCTTCTTTATAGGGACTGGCAACTAAGCGGGCTTTGTGTTACCCATTTTTGTTGTGCCCTTGGCCAGTTCCTTATGATGTAAAAAAAAAATAAATAAATAAACCATGTGGGTGTTCTTAGGCAACTCGACGGTGCAGAGAAAGATTTAAAGTGGATTTTACAGCCATCCTCAAGAATCAAACTCGGGTCTCTGAGAACGCCACATTGTAGAACGTCGTTGTTGTTGTTGTTTTAGGGCTGCGAGGATCCCTTGGGGAACACTATGGCCCGTACCAAGAGTCATGATGCAGGTCGAGCGACGACCTTCGTCGATTGAGGAAGGTTACCATAAAAGTGATATATTTCGGAACGAAGAGCAGCGATGAAGGTGGGCAAGAAGACACGGGTACCCCGTGTCTTCGTGCCCACCTTCATCATGACTCTTGGTACGGGCCTATGAGCCCTGGTGATGTCCTATGATGCTATCACAGGCGTGGTAGTTGACCTGTCTTCCTCAGGAAGGCACAGGTGAGGCAGATGAGATGACAGCGTGTTGCCGGGAGGGGGGACGCAAGCCGCCGCCAGCAGGGTGGAAAGGTCAAAGGTGGTGATGTTCAGGGCGAGGAGTTGAGAGTGTAGCACTACACGTTGGGAGTGGAAGGGTAGACACTGCAGCAGAAAGTGTTCAATAGTCTCCGGAACATTCCTGCACCAGGGGCAGTCAGGGTCAGGGGACAGACGGATGCGGTGCAGGTGAGACATGAGTGTCGTGTAGCACAGGCAGAGGCAGGTGAGGGTGACATTGAGGACGCGGGACTTTTTTCGTATCCACGGCAGGGGGGAAGAGTCACTGTGGTATTGGCCCATGGAGGTGATGCGGAGGGCATCACTGAGCGTGTTGTTCCAGGTGGAGCAGCAAACCCGGGAGATGAGGCGTTTGGGTGTGTGACAGCCTGGTGGTAAATGATACATCAACACTACGGTAGTAGACGATGGATGGCGCTGTTGCCGGCGCCAATTTGCCAAGCCTCCAGAATGTAAACATTACAGCGAGAGGCCAGATTAGTTCATTTGAATGTCTTATGGTATTTGAAATACTTGTAACAGGTAAGTACTGAGGTTCTGAGTACTGAGGAAGCACTACAACATTCATCTTGGAAGAAGCATAAGTATTTTTCAGGGTATTCTTTTGGGGAAGAAGTTAGTCTTATAAGCCGTAAAATACGGTACTACACCTCGCACCGGAATAAATAAGCATTTTTTCAGTGTTTTCAATACCCGAGCTTCGCGATCCTTGAGTTTAGCGCTATGCATTCGGAAGAAAGCAAGCGCGAAACTCGGGAGGGTGCTGTAGATCAAATTATAGAGGGTTTACTGTATTAAAGCCAAAAGTATGGAGACAACTGCATTAGTGAACCTCTGGAACAAAAATACAGTGGGACCCAAGCTATGTGGTAGTCAATTATTCGGCAAGCTCAAGCTTTTTTCAAAGACAAAATTAAGATAAAATAATTATGTTTTCAGTCACACACAAAAAAATTTAATCTGCAGCAGACAAGTACACTACCCTCCCGAGTTTCGCGCTTGTTTTCTTCCGGAGGCATAGCGCGAAACTCACGGATCGCGAAACTCGGGTATTAAAAACACTAAAAATGCTTAATTTAGTTTTTTTTTTGTGTGTGTGTGTGTGTGTGTGTGTGTGGTGTGTGTGTGTACAGCGCCGTTAGGCAGTGACCTCCAGGGGTGGGATGGTAGGCCCTGGAGGTTAACTTGAGGGCTGTGTACCTACCGTATTTTACAGCTTATAAGACTCACTTTTTCCCCCAAAAAATATCCTGAAATGCCCCAAACCCCTGTCCACCCAGCAGTGAATGGGTTCCGGGTGTTAGCCTAGGGTTTGTGACCGCCTCCCGGGGTGGTGGCTTGGCCAACATACGTAGAGAAGAGGAGGGAGGAGAGGAGCTTGAGTTGAGTCGATTTTTGGGAGTCACCCAGCGGATGCTGTTTTGGTTGAGGAGTGCCTTGAACATATCTTTCAGCGATGGTTGTGTGACAGTGTTATGGGGCAATAACACTGTCAAAAGCCTCCTCTCTTCTCTCCGTCCCCCTCAGTCCTCCAGAAACCACATCCAACACTCAGGTTAATCTTATAAAGGAGTTTTTTTTGGGGTTTTAATAGAAAGGGGAAGGCGGGGTTTGGGTAAGGTTTTATTTATTTCGAGTGTTCCCTATCTTATGCGACCCGGCTGCCCCGTAAAAAAAAAACCAAAAAAAAATGGAAAAAAAACAAAGCAAAACAAACAAGCTATACAAAGCCTATTTAATAAACAAGCAGGAAGGAAGGAAGCGGGGGTCCCGTACTCTTTTTGGGGGAGGCGGTGCAGAGTGGTTGCGTCAAATATATGTCAAGCTAAGCCGAGTTTGCAGAGCCCAAAAAAGTATACTAAGAAAAAGGGCACAAGAAAAAGAAGTTTCCGAGTGGCTTTTTCCGGTGATCCGAGTTCGCCCTTTGAGGGGGCTGTAAAAATCCACCTTAAATCTTTTCTGCACCGTTAAGGGCCTAAAAAAACACCCACACGCTGCCTTTAACTTCCCTTCCCGATGCGAGGCAGGGGAGGACACAGGGGCCGGCATGACCCTTAATCACAGGCGTCAATAAAAATTCGTCTGCGCCACCAGGGGAAAGGGGCCAACCATACGCCCCAAGTTAACCCCAGGGCCTACCATCCCACTCCGGGGGTCACTGCCTAACGGTGCTGGGGCACAACACACACACAAAACAAAACCCCCCCCAAAAAAAAAGGGGAAAGTCGGGGATAAATGGCGAAAGTCGGATGAAAAGAATTTAGACTAGCGCGAAATTGAGGATCGCAAAATGCAAAGCGTGAAATCGGGGGGTAGTGTGTCGTTCCAAAAACTCACTGTACAGGTCACATTTTCCCCCACTGGCGTCGCTGTGGCACTCCCCCTCATTTGTATAACAATCGTTCTTTTAAAGAGGTTTCTGCTGATACAGTTTGACCATAAAAACCCCGACAACTTGGGCCCTACGAGTTGCCGAAAACTATAATTGCGGAAAAATGAAGGTTTGCCTTCGGGTGACAACAAACAAAATTTTTTCCCATTTAATTTAGTTACTTTTGAATTAATTTTTATAAGAGTCCTCTCCCCCAAATTTTATAGATAATTCAGCACCCCGGAACAACAATTTCCCCCCCCATGGGGGGACCCCTTTCAGGGGGTTTTTGGGTTTTGGGTATGGTGCCCACTTTCGCCAGGGTTTCTTTACTTGTGTTTATCAGTGCGGGAATAAAATTATTTGCAGATTGTTAATTATTTTAAACATATATTATTGTAGAACAAACATTTTTAAACAAAAAAAGATAGGGAAAATTATAAAAAAAAAAGAAAAAAAGGCAAAAATTTAAAGCCCCTTTAAAATCCCTAAAAAATAACTAAACATATACGTAAACAGCCTATGTTTTTACATTTAGGGAATTTTTTCAAAAAATTATTTCAGTAATTTGATCTTTTCAAAACTATATGCATATATCCTTTTTAGAACATTTCTTGGAAAAAAATGACACCAAATAATGTCAAGGGCAAAAAATATGGACAGGAAAAAAAAGTTTTTTAATTTTTGCAAAGACAGCGACTGAGTGGCACCGCCCCGGCCGACCTTGGCTGGCGGGTGCTGGCTCGGGCCCCCCCGGCCAATATGTTTAAAAATTAATTTCTTTTGCATCTCTGTTCTTCAACATTTGTCATTTTCCCCGCTTCATCACCTCCCCTGCTTCAACCCATTTCCCCCATCCCGTTCATCCCCCAGTTGGTTTGTTTTTCTAATGCATTCACTCAGCGTTTTTGCCAAAATTTTTTACATTTCTTTTTTATATTTTCTTCAGTCACACATTTCATATCTTTCAAATCTTTTCCTCTTTCCTTTTTCCCCCATAGGCTCAGAATTGTTTCTCTGTTGCCTTCACATGTGGTTCCCTTTTGTTTAACTTCTTTTCTGACATATCCAAATTATATGTAACTCTTTTCTGCTGCCTTCCCTTATGCTTTTCTTCTTTCCTATCTCCAAATATTTTGTTATGGGTAATCCCTAAACATTTCTCTATGGGAGATTCGTCATCGTATCCTTTACTTTCCACCAAAAGGGTTTCCATGCCATTCCTTGTTTACATTCACTATTTTGTACGGCACTCGTTTGATTTTTCCATTAAGCTTTTTATTGGAGCTTAGTTTTCAAAATTCAAAAAGGTTTTCTGATCATTATTTTCCATTCTTTTTTATTTTCCCCTTTTAGAAAATGTGATTCACCCAATACAACTCTACCTCTGATCGTCAGTCACATGTCATTTTATTTAGTTTTTTTATTAGACTTTTTTCTTTTTGTAATTTCCCACAACACCAATTTGTACAGTATACCCAAGATCCCACATTTGTAATTAAATGAAGACAGAATCTTCATCTGTGTCCCGGGATGTCCAAATTTGAATATTTCTAATACATTTCGCTTTTTGGGGTCATAAGCAACAGAGGGACTAGTGTTTCCCCCAAGTGTGTTGTTTTGAACTGTGTAAAGCTTTCCCTAAAGGGTGTTTAAAACAAGATGGAGCTATTTTCTATGTGCCTGTAAACTGCCCTGACAGTGGTGGGGACGGGGGGCGGGCTAGTGCTGGCAGACGTGATTGTGGAGCAGCTCAGAGGGGAAACAGGTGGTGATGTGTACAGGACCGTGGGGAAGCTGTTACGGGCAAGGCACCCTTCATCACAAATGAGGTGAGTCAAAAACTGTTCTCAGGGGCCATGGGGGTAGTAATTTGCTTCCTAGGCCTTTCATTTTTTAATATACATACTTTTTTTTCCAAATTTTGTTGCTTGAAAATATTTTTAAAGTTTTTTCTTTCTTTTGGTTTTTTTTGTGATAGTATCAAAACAATAAAATCTAAATAACTAAAAAAAAATAAATCTATAATAATATTTGGGATAACATTTTTTTTAATGTGTGCCGTCACAGTTTTTAAAAATGAATTGCAGCCCCCCCCCTTTTTTATTTTGCAATTTGGGGAAAAAAAACCCCCCTCAAACCCAAACTAAATTTTGGTTATAAAAATTTTTAAGCATTTTTAAATTTTTAATTTTCCCAAAAAAAGGAAACAATTTTTTTTTTTTAGCAAGAAGTAATTTGCACATGTTGGTGAAATACGCACGGTCTGAAAGAGTACCCATTTTCTTGATTTGTATGTGTAAGGGAGGCCCCGAATTAATTAGACTACGCGATTCACTATGTTAACCGCTACTCGACCACGCGATTACGAAATAAAAATGATAACGAAAATTGTGTTTTGAATCCCCGGGGACCTACGTTAATTAGAACGTTTTAAAAAAATTGAGGAAATGCACCCGAGACACCTAATTTCAAATATTGTTTAAATACTTCTAGATGTTCGATTTTAAAAACAATTACACCAAAATGATCGGAAAAGACTATATTTTCATTTCTGCAAAAAAAAAAACATTTTTTCCCCAAAAAACTAAAAAAAAAAAAATTTCCCAAAATTTTCAAAAAAAAATTTCACATATAATGAAAAATTTCAAATAAGAGTGGTCCTACCGCTTGGCGCCGGTTATAGAATCATAGCTGGGACCCTGAAGATTGCGTGATAAAATTTTGGTGCTTTTATCCGGCATGTCCCCATCCACTACCTAAGCTGCCCCACTATAAGCCTATTATAATACTATACTAAGCAGGAAGGAAGGAAGACGTGTCCCGTACGTCTCTTATGGGAGGCGGTAGCAGAGTGGTTAGCGTCAAGATATATGTCAAGCTCAAGCACGAGCTTGACAGACTACCTACAAAGTGATACTAAGCAGAAAGGGTCACAAGAAGAAGAAGTTTCCGAGTGGCGTTCTCGGTGATCCGAGTTCGATCCTTGATGAGGGCTGTAAAATCCACTTAAAATCTTTCTCTGCACCGTTGAGTGGCCTAAGAACACCCACACGCTGCCCATTAACTCTACCTTCGATTGCGAGTGCATCGGAGGACACAGGGGGCGGCATGAGCCTCTAATCACAGGCGTCACTATAGAAATTCTGTCTGCGCCACCACGGGCAAGGGCCAACCATCACAGCCCTCAAGTTAACCTCCAGGGCCTACCATCCCACTCCTGGAGGTCACTGCCTAACGGTGCTGTAGGCACACACACACACACACACACACACACACACATACCAAAAAAAAAAAAACGCGAAAGTCGGGGATATAATGCGCGAAAGTTGGGATGATAAGAATTTAGGACTCAGCGCGAAACTTGAGGATCGCGAAACTCGCATAGCGTGAAACTCGGGAGGGTAGTGTAGTGCGTTCCTCAAACTCACTGTACATGGTCACATTTTCCACCACTGGCGTCGCTGTGTGCACTCACCCTCATTTGTATAAACAATCAGTTCGTTTAAATGAGTGTTCCTGCTGATACAGTTTGACCATCAGAAAGCCGACAACCTTGGGACCTACGAGTTGCCGAAATACTGATAATTGCGGATAACTGAAGGTTTGCCTTCAGGTGACAACAAACATAATTTTCCCATTTTAATTTAGTTACTATTGAAATTAATCTTTATAAGAGTACCTCTCCACCAATTATAGATAATTCAGTCATCCGGAACACAATTCCCCATGGGTGACACCTTTCACGGGTTTGGGTTTGGTCATGCGTGACCACTTTCGCCAGGGTTTCATTACTCTGTGTTTATCAGTGTCAGGAATAAAATATTTGCAGATTGTTATTATTTTAAACATATATTATTGTAGAACAAACATTTTCAAACAAAAAGAGATAGGAAATCTATAAAAAAAAAAGTAAAAAGGCAAAATTAACGCCATTAAATATCCGTAAAAAATAACTAAACATATACGTAAACAGCCTATGTTTTATTACATGTAGGGACATTTTCTCAGAAAATTATTTCAGTAATGTTGCTCTATTCAAAACTATATGCATATATCCTTATAGAACATTTTCTTGTGAACAATATGACACCAAAATGAATGATCAAGGACAAAAAATATGGACAGGAAAAATAAGTTTGTACACTTTCGCAAAGCACAGCGTACTGAGTGGCACCGCCCGGCCGACCTTGGCTGGCGTGGTGCTGGCTCGGCCCGCTGGCCAATATGTTAAGACATTAATCTGCTTTTGCATCTCTGTTCTCTCAACATTTGTCCATTATCATCCCTCGCTTCATCACCTCCACTGCTTCAACCGATTCCTCATCCCGTTCATCCTTCCAGTATGGTCTTGTATTTTCTATATGCATCTCACTCAGCGTTCTGCCAAAATTTTCATCATTCTTTGTTATATTTTCTTCAGTCACACATTTCACTATCTTTCAAACTCTTTTCTCTCTTCCTTTTTTCCCTCATAGGCTCAGAATTGTTTCTCTGATTGCCTTCACATGTGGTTCCTTCTTTTGTTTAACTTCTTTTCTGACATCATCAATTATATGTAACTCTTTTCTGCTGCCTTCCCTTATGCCTTCTTCTTACTCTCTATCTCCAAGTATTCTCTAGTTATGGGTAATTCCCTAAACGTTTCTCTATGGTAGATTCGCTCATCGTATCCTTTACTTTCTCATCCAACAGGTTCCATGCCATATCACTCTGCTTTACATTCACTATGTTTGTACGGCACTCATTTCCTGATTCTTCACAATTAAGCTTTTCATTGTGAGCTTAGTTTTCAAAATTCACTGGTTTACTGATCATCTATTTTCCATTCTTTTTTATTTTCATTATACTGAAATTATGTGATTCACCTAATACAACTCTACCTACTGCATCGTCAGTCACATGTCATTTTATTCAGTTTTTATTAGCAGCTTATTTCTTTTTGTAGATTCTACACACACCAACTTTGTACAAGTATGCCAATGATCTACATTTGTAATTAAATGAAGACAGACATCTTCATCTGTGTCCAGGGATGTCCAAATTTGAATATTTCTAATACTATGTACAGCTTTTTTGGGTCAGTAATGCAACAGAGTGTACTAGCTGTTTCCCCCAAGTGTGTTGTGTGAAGGCATGTGTAAATGCTTTCCCTTAATGGATGTTAAGACAAGATGTGAGCTATTTCTCTATGTGCCTGTAATACTGCCCTGACAGTGATGGAGTGACGGGGTGCGGGCTAGTGGCTGGCATGACGCTGATTGTGGAGCAGCTGCAGAGGGAGCAGGTGGTGGATGTGTACAGGACCGTGGTGAAGCTGTTACGGGCAAGGCAACAATTCATCACAAGTGAGGTGAGTCAAGCTGTTCTCAGGGAGGCCATGGGAGTAGTAATGTTGTCTTCCTAGGCTCTACATTGTTCTTAATATACATACTTTTATTTCACAAATCTGTTAGCTTGAAAATATTTAATGTTATCTTTCTCTTTAGTTTGTGTGATATGTATCAAATCAATAAAATCTATAATAACTCATAAAATAATAAATCTATAATAAATCATTTGGGATAACATTTTTTGTAATGTGTGCCTTGTCACAGTTTACTGAATAGCATGCTCCTATATTGCATGACCCATCACAAACTATGAGGTATATTATTTTAAGCAATTTACATTTACCTTGCAGGAGCAATTCTTCATGCTGTATACCAGCGCTGCCACATACCTGCAGGAGTACTCCAATTATGGAAACTTCCAGTGAGCACCAGATGTCTGTGCATGCACTAGCATTTATGTAGTGGTGTAGTGGTGGTGGTTGAAATGTTTGCTTCTTATACGAACATTTTGAATGTACTATTACTGTTTTTTTCTGTATTAGTTTTATTAGTTGTAGTTTTGATAGCTGTAGTCATATTAGTGTTACACAGTGTGCATTCTACCATACATTCCAAGTACAGTAAAAGCTCTATTAACAACCGGCACCCGTGTGATGTTTGAGGCACCGGTTAAAGAAATTTCTAATTAGCTGAGTGTTAACCGAGAAAAATTTAGATAAATACACAAGACATAAAACATGTTACATGTTTAGAATACATATTGTATACAAGACTGAAATGTATAAATGTATACATGGCATTGAAATGACCTCAGTGCACTTCAAATTGTTTGCTACTGGAATATTTCATTTTATTATTTTATGGATTTTTTTTCTTTTTTTTGTTGACCAGATTTGTGCTGGTATTTCAAGTGTGCCAAATGTCACAATGCTGGTTGATTAAGCTTTTACTGTATAGTACTAATACAAATGTCACAGTGCTGGTTGATTAAGCTTTTACTGTATAGTACTAATACAAATGTCACAATGCTGGTTGATTAAGCTTTTACTGTATAGTACTAATACAAATGTCACAGTGCTGGTTGATTAAGCTTTTACTGTATAGTACTAATACAAATGTCACAGTGCTGGTTGATTAAGCTTTTACTGTATAGTACTAATACAAAGTCACAGTGCTGGTTGATTAAGCTTTTACTGTTTTAGTACTAATACAAATGTCACAGTGCTGGTTGATTAAGCTTTTACTGTATAGTACTAATACAAAAAGTCACAATGCTGGTTGATTAAGCTTTTACTGTATAGTACTAATACAAATGTCACAGTGCTGGTTGATTAAGCTTTTACTGTATAGTACTAATACAAATGTCACAATGCTGGTTGATTAAGCTTTTACTGTATAGTACTAATACAAATGTCACAATGCTGGTTGATTAAGCTTTTACTGTATAGTACTAATACAAATGTCACAATGCTGGTTGATTAAACTTTTACTGTATAGTATAAATACAAATGTCACAATGCTGGTTTATTTAAACTTTTACTGTATACTACTAATACAAATGTCACAATGCTGGTTGATTAAGCTTTTACTGTATAGTACTAATACAAATGTCACAATGCTGGTTGATTAAGCTTTTACTGTATAGTACTAATACAAATGAAGATGCATGAAGGTTTAATGTTAAGAAAGGATCTAAGTGAAGAGAGAACTGTGTGAGTGAAAAGTTGAATACTGTGAAGAAGGAATTATGTATGCAAAATGACTTAAAGTAATCGTCCTGACACATATTTTCTTTGCATAATTATGTTGAATGTTCATTCAAAATACCTAATCCACAAAAAATTATTCATTTCCAC
This sequence comes from Chionoecetes opilio, assembly GCA_016584305.1. Classification (NCBI taxonomy): domain Eukaryota; kingdom Metazoa; phylum Arthropoda; class Malacostraca; order Decapoda; family Majidae; genus Chionoecetes; species Chionoecetes opilio. The sequence continues at coordinate 109,783 of JACEEZ010019044.1, read as the reverse complement.
ACCTTATTTCTCTAAAAACATAACTTTTGTTAAAATCGCGGGAAAAGCATCAGCCCCGTTCCAGCCGTGGTGCGAAACTTTCTGATGCCGTCACGGGAGGGCGACAAACTGCATCACACAGCCTTTCTCTCCCTGGCATCGTCTGCTAGTTGTCAGGAGTGTTTTGGAAGCTCGGAAAATTTACAGATTTTGATTGCGGATTATTTAAAAAAGGCTGACTGGATGCAAAAAAGTGACAACATATTGTTGATATACTCGATAATGGCTATATTTTGACTGCATTAAATCAGGAATGATGAAATGGTCTGGACGATTACTTTAATGAAAGAATGAAGAAGATGAAAATGTTATGTATGGAAAAAAAATACTGAACATCTGATGGTACGCTACATGACACAAAAAAAATGGATGCCGCAAATCAGCCTCAGGAAAACGGAAGCGAGGATAGATTGATAGTATGTATTTGATTGTGAAGCTTTGAGTGACCTTTTCTTTGAATCTTAGGATAGCAGGAGGCCTGAGTTTTGAGAGTTAGCAGTCTTCCTCCAAAATTTTCCCCATAAGACCTTCAGTTTGTATAACACTGTTCTGCATAGCGTTATGCCCATTGGAACGGATCAGTAATGTTGTCGAGTACCCCACTGTATAACGCAAGCATACTGTATATGCATACATATGTATATGATTCTTTGGTTGTCAAATCCCCTCAAAATTATTATTGAATGCAATGATAATTTTTGGGGATTTGACAACCAAAAGAATCATATAGTACATAATTATACAGTATGCTTGCGTCATACAGTGGGGCACTCGACAACGTTACTGACCCGTTCCAATGGGCATAATGTTATGCAGAACATTGCTATACGAACTGAAGGTCTTATGGGGAAATTTTTTTTGGGACCTACCTATGCCTCAAAACCCCTAACTATCTTGAAATAAGGAAAAATGAAAATTGTATAATGTTGTTTTTAGCACTTAATATTACTAACTAGTATGGTGCCAAATGTTGCTTGTGTAGATGGTGCTGGGGAGGAGGCTGAACTTTAGTATGGTGCCAAATGTTGCTTGTGTAGATGGTGCTGGGGAGGAGGCTGAACTTTAGTATGGTGCCAAATGTTGCTTGTGTAGATGGTGCTGGGGAGGAGGCTGGGGGTCTGGAACACACCATCTTGGCGTTGTTATGGTCACCTGAATTGCCAACCTCAACTTGTGAAATCTTTTCTTATCACATCTTACTATTGAAAACAGCATTCCTAATACAATATTATTAGATTATTTTAATGTTATAGAAAACAATCATTCATAATGGAAAAGACAGGAGTTAATTTTTTTCTTTAAAAAAATATTCTTTATTGCCCAGGTTGGTACACCTCACAAGACTCCCTGGCTCCCGAGCTACAGGTGCTTCGGGATGACTTGCAATACCATTAACACTATCCACATAAATTTTTTCGATCATGATTGATTGCCTTTGTGATTAGATTGAGTTGTGATTGTTTAAAACCTTTGCCAGTCAAGATTTTATGCTATAGAAACGCAAACAGTTTTGAGTGGGAGTAACCATTAGCTTGGTGCATGTGTGGTGGCAGCGGGTGAGTCACCCTCGTCCCCACAGCCTGGGTGAGGAGACTGAGGTCACTCGGGCCTCGCCTGTGATCCCAGCTGTCAGCAGCCAGCAGGTATTTTCCTTTTGGTGGACATCTTGGGGTTTCACGGTAAAATACAGAGACCTTAGTTTTATCTGCATGTTCGCACAACCGATTCTAGTCACAAACTGCGAGCAGGATGTGTGCGAGAATGATGAGAGAAGATAACTGGGATCACAAGTGTGGCCCGAGTCACCTCAGTCACCTCACCCTGGCTGGGGGTGACGGAAAGGGGTGAGTTACCTGTCGCCACCTTACATGCACCAAGCTAATGGTTAGGGATGTACCGATACCAATATTTTGGCTGATACCAATACTTAGTTTAGAGCCAATACCGATACCGATACTCTGATACTGTAAATATACCGATACTTAGCTGATACAGATACTTTTTTCTAGAAAATTCAATTGTGAATGTCTAAAATGGCAACACTAATGTTTACCAGTTGGATTTGTCATACTACCGATTACCCGGTAAGTGCTGCAACTTCATGTTTTTGTTAGGCTAGGGTTAAACATCCTGTACTGTTATTTTCCCCGACATTCTCCTCTTGTAGATTTGGGGTGTGTGTTATTCCTAGATACGTTTCTTACGCCGCTTCTTATTAAGGTAGGTCTGGCTCCAGGCATGTGGTGAGTGCCAGTGTGGGCACAGTGGGGGCCAACAAGTACACAGGGTGTCTTCAATATATCGGATTTTTTTCTCAACTCAGGGGTTGACACTAACAAGAAGTCACTTATTATTACACAAGTAGCCTATTTATGGTACAAAATTATTTTGTTGGAGTACCGTATTTTACGGTTTATAAGATGCTGCATCTTGGAAGACGCACCCTGATTTTGGAAAGAAATTTCTAAGGAAAAAAAAAAATAACTGACCACCAAAACTGTTGTCCGATATACAGTCATTTTCACACAAGAACACACTCACTATTTATTATCATCATTCAGCACTGCTCATCAGCCATTTTTATTTTCCAGCTTGTAGAAAGTAAAAGTAAATCTTTATTTTGGCGGGCTGAACATTACACCGAGGTAGACGCTCCCCCAGGGGAAAACAAACCCGACCGGGGCGTGTGCAGCTGCGTGCGCCGGTGTGACGTCAGCTGGGGCCGGGTCTGTCCCCCTGAGTGTAAACACCTTCGCCCCCCGTCCCTCACTACTTGCCTCCCCCTGTGCTCACCCGTATTGTTTGAATTTTTCCTGTATCAGTAGTTTTGTGAGGCTCAGTCATAATATAAAACTTTCATCAAATGTAAAAAAAAATTTCTTATACAGGGAAGGCTGTTGGCGCCAATCTGTCGGGGGGGCCCGGAATGGCTCCCGTCATACCGCAGTAAACATCACAGCGTAAAAGACAACAATTAGTTGTTTTGAATGTCTATGGTATTTGAAAAATTGAACAGAAAATATTTGAGGTTACATCATATAAGGGGCTAAATTAAATGCACACCTAACTAACCTCCTAAAAACATTCGTCTTTGACCAAAATTTTTTTCCCCAGTTTTTTTTGGGGGAAAAAAAGTGCGTTTTAACCGAAAAATACGGTATAACCGGTATCTCTTCTCCAAACAATGCACCTTAAAAGATGAAAAAAAAGAAAGTATGGGCAGTATCGGCCAAATTTCACCGATATAAATACTGATACCAACCCCACAAAAACCGGGCCCGTACCACCGATACTGATACATCGGTACACCCCTCAATGGTTACCCCCACTAAAAAACTTTTTGCGTTCTCTATCAAATAAGCTCTCTTGCATTTGAAAAAATTTTTTGGGGCCCAAAAAAAAGGGGGGGGCACCAAATGAAAAAATTTGCTAAAGCAATTGAATAGTTAATGGAAAAAAATCAATTGGTTTCGGCAGTTCATTGACATTTTTCCACATATGATTTGCCTTTTTTGGTGTAAATGATCACCTTTCAAAATGATTCTAGTTTTAAAGGGGAAAGAACAATAAAGAAAAATAATAACAGTACACATTTCCCTCACATTTACGGAATAATATACAGTTTACCCCCCAAATTTACGAGCAGAGCATTCTGGAACCTACTCGTATATCAAAAGGTTTTTAAAATACAGGGACGGGATGACTATATTTTTTGGGGGCGCTGAAAGTGATTCATGTGTTTTTTGCCTTCAATATCGGGCCCGTCATCATGCCAAATTTTTTTTTTCAACTTACCAAAAACTCCTTTTATAAAAAATTCCGAATTTTTTTCTGGCTCAAACTCCTCTTATGACTTCTGGCATCTACCAAAACCCAATCAAAAATTTTTTCACTCCATTTTTTTCCTCCTATCTAGATGGCCCCCACATTGCCTCTCTTTTTCAAAGCTAAAACTTTTTGCTCAACCTTTCCCAAAAATTAAACTCGTTTGATAAAAGGGCTTTTTCCCTCCTCCTCCTCCTCCTCCACCCTCTGTCTGTTATGTTGCTATTAATACCTTTCGTAATGTTTTTTTTTACCCTCTATGGGGTTGATCCCGGAAGGTTACGGTCCGAGGGTCCCTCCCATTTTCTCAAATTACGTCAAGTCTCGATTGCCCATCCCTGGTCAAAAAATTTCCATCTATGTCTACTACTTCCACCTTTCCTTTTTGCTGGAAATTTTCTCACATTCAACCTGTTCCAAAGAAGGGTGACCATTCAATCCCTTAAACACTGTCCCATAGCTTTTTTCTTCCCGCCTCGCTAACTTTTGATCTACTTAATAAGAAGATGATAAGAATCTATCCGCCACAATCTTCTATTGATCGTCAGTACGGTTTCCCTGGGCGTATACGGGGATCTTCTAGCTTTCCCGACTGAAACTTGGGCATCCTCCTTTTGGGGTTTTTATCCTTCTCATGCACCTTCTCTCAAGTTTCCTTTTAAACCGTTTTTATTTCAGTACGGTAGACAATCATTGTTCTTCTCCTAAATCTTCAAAAGTGGGTTTTTAAGGTTTTGTCCGATCACCCACTCTCTATTTTTTCATTACAGAATTTTAAATCTTAAAAATCAATGCCCTATCCCTCCCACACTGATTTTACCCTGCATTTTTCACGTCGTTTATTGACGTCCAACTCGAAAGGAACTAAATGATTCCGGAGAGAGCCCAGAGCGCCAAAATTTTGATCTTTTTAAATTTTTGATTGGGGAAAAAACTAACCTTATATTTTTTCAATCTTAAAAGCCCATTCTTCACCTATCTACTCAAAAAAAAACCTTTTCCCGACAAACCCTTCTCTCTTCTTCAAAGACACTCAAAAGCTCCCTCTTCTACAATGAACTTTGGACACCTTACTAAAAATCTGAAATGGAAAATTTTACATTTCATCTCTTTCCAAATCAGTTCTAAGAAGTTAGGTGTCATGGGCTCTGTGTCTATTGTTTTCCCCTCCCAGTTGCTTGCTCCATACAGGGCCCTTTTCCCTCATGTTTGAGTATACTTTTCATTTGGGGTTCCACTCTACAGCTCTTTAAAAATAGAGTCAAAAAACTTTTTTCTCATCACTCTTTTCCCCTGAATTTTATCATTATTTTTTTTTTAAATACATTTTTGCTAAGCGCCTGTAGAAGTGACCTCCAGGGGTCAGATGGGAGGCCCTGGGGGGTTTTACTTGAGCTTTTATGGTTGGCCCTTCCCTGGGGGGACAGGCAGGGTTTTTATGTTGACGCCTGTGATTAGAGGCTCATGCCGTCCCCCTGCGTCCTCCAATGCATAGCAATCAAAGGTAGGGGGTTACGGGCAGCTGTGGGGGTTTTAGGGGCCCCTCGCGGTTGCAGAAAAATTTTTTAAATGGATTTTGGGCCCCCTCAGGGGTCAAACTCGGGTCACCCAGCCGCCCCTCTGAGACGCTAACCACCTGCTACCATCCCTTAAACTATTTTTAAATCCCATTTTTTCATTTTTTTAAAAACCACCGCAATGTTGTTCTCTTGCTATTTCCTACCGTTATTTTTTTGCTACTGCCTTTTGAACTTCTAAGCATGCCTCTCCCCCTCCCCCCGCCCCGCGCACAAGACTTTTACTCATTCTCATCCCATTCTGTCCATTTACTAATGTAAGAGTTAAATATTTAATTACACTTTTCACCTTTCATGGTAAACTGGAATCTCTTCCTGTTTTTTTTTTTTCCATCTTTCTACGACTTGTTTTTTTTTTGAGAGGGGTTTTAAAACCCTATGAACTAATTCCCCCGCGCCTTCCTGCGTCTCTACTGTTTTTTTTAAGGGGCTGGGAGCTAGCGGGCCTTTTTTTCTCTTTTTTTTTTTTTTTCCGTCCTTTGATAAAAAAGAAAAAAATGATACGCACAGCGACAAAAAATTAAAGAGTGAATTACAACAGAACAGTCCCTGTTTCTTCAGATGTGTCGGTTCAACGTCCCCCAGTATTTTGTGCCAAAAAATAAATTAAATAATGTTTAATTTTCATCCATTGGATTTTGAGCTAAAAATTTTTGGGGTTTAAATGACAGCTTCGCCTCCCAAAAAATGTTAAAAAGCCCCAGAAAGTTTCCGCTGGGCCCCTAGGGTCATCTAATGGTATCTTAATAATAAAATATGAGTCATCACTCCTCTCTCTCTCTCTCCCCCCTTTCCCCCTCTCTCTCCTCTTTCTCTCTCTTCTCTCTACGAGCAAGCGGAAGGAGGGGAAGGGGGGGATAAGGTTAGATAAAAACCACGTCTCAATTCTGTTATTCTAGGCTAGATTCAGCAAACTTACCAGCTATCCCTGTTTCGAGTCCCAGTTTCTAGGTCGCTACTAGAGGTGGTAAATCTGTATTCGGGCCATATTGTAAAACACCTAAAAATGCTCCCGGGCCGTTGCAGCTGTACCCCCAGGGGGGGTCTGGTCCCGCGCAGCAGCCAATCCTCCTAGGTTACTGGGCTGTTAAGCTAAACGTGATTTTTTTTTTAAAAATACATTTCATTTAAATTCATATATTTTAGCATGGATGTTAATCCCTCAAAATTTTTGAAAAATAAATTAAGGGTTATTTAACATTCTTGTTTTTCCCAAAACTCTAACCCTTTGCTTACTCGAAAAACTATTCTCCCCTTTGGGGTTTCCTCCATCACATCTTATTTTTTAACCTGTCCTATGCTCCGGTACCGTCTCGGGACCCACCAACGGGGGTGCTTCGGCATTAAAAATAAGCTAAGGGGGAAGCCCAAAGGCAGTACTATCTGATTTTCCTGGAATGATTACTGCTTCCTGTAAAAGCCCCATTTTTTGGGGAAGGCATACTAGGTCATAGTCTCTGGCAGGAGGCTACATTCCAAAATACTTTCTCTAATCCAAACCCCCGTAACCTTGGTTTAACTCTCTTTTTTCTCAGCTTCCGAGAAAAAGGGGCTCAAAACGGTCCCGTAAGCTCCATCTCCTGAACCATCCCCTTTTATATGTCTCCCCTAATCATGCCAAATCTTTCTTAATTCCCAAAACTCTTCATTCATAGAAAATGTAAAAAATTTTTCTGTCAATTCCCTCGTGACTTCGGGCATCTAGCTAAAAACATCTCTAAAAATTTTTTTTCTTATTTTTCCCTCCTATGCTTCACCCAGAGGCTTACAGCTGTCCATCTACTTCTAAACTGACCTTCACTAAAACATTTGCAAAAAATTCCACTCGGGCTGTGAAGGGCTTCTTCCCCCTTCTCCTCCACCCTCTGACTAATTTCCCTGTCATTAAATCCTTCGGAATGATGTTTCCTTTCCCCTTTCGGGCCCTAGATCTCGGGGGGGTTACGGTCCTGAGAGTCCCTCCTATTGTTCTCAAAAACTGTGCTTCTGTGCTTGCACCTTCCCTGGTAAAAACTTTTCCTCTTTGTTTTCTACTTCCCCTTTCCTTTTGCGGGAAATTTTGCTCACAAAAACCTGTCCAAAAAAGGGGTGACCGTTCAATCCTTAAAACTCCCGTCCTATAGCTTTGATTTCCTCCCTTTTCAAAAGTTTTTAAATCTATACTTAATAAAAAGATTTTTTAACACTTCTCTCACAATCTTCATCTGATCGTCGTACTGTCCGTACGGGGCGATTTTTCTGTTTTCCTAACTGTCAGGTCTCCCCCTTTTAGGGGTTTCGGTGAAACTTTTGCTGTTGCCCTTGACATATCAAAGCTTTTGTAGAGTCTGGCACAAATTTTTAAATTTAAAAACTACCCTCATTGGGTTTCTACCCTTCTCTCTGTCCCTTCTTTTAAGTTTCTTTAAAAACCCGTTCTATTGGCTACTGAAAAGGACTTGTTCTTCTCCAAAATCTTCATAGGGGTGTTCCCCGGGGTTCTGTTTTCACCCACTCTTTTCTATTATTCATTAATGATCTTCTACTCAAAGCCCTATCCACCCCTCGCTATGATTCCCTACTTTTTCAACGTCTTTTATTAGACGCCCACCAAACGGGAAACTAAGTGTTTCCGGAGAATGCCACCGAGCGCCTAACTTCAAATTTTCATAAATTTCTGAGGGGGCAAAGAAACATTGTTTTGTTCAATCCTAAAAAACCAAAATTTCTTCACCTATCTACTCGAAAAACCCCAAAATAACTATCCCCTCTTTTTCAATGACACTAAAACTGTCCCTTTTTTTTACAATGAACATTCAGGATAAGATTCTGGGAAGATTTTAAAAAAATTTAACTGGAAATCTCCATCTCATCTCTTGCAAAACAGCTTTCTAAAAATTAGGTGTGCTGTGGCATCTGCCCCCTTTTTTTTCCCCCCAATTCCCTTGCTCTTACGGGGCCTTATCCGCCCATTGGAGTATTCCCATTTTTTGGGGCGTCCCTCATACAGCTCCCCAAAACGGTTGATCAAAACTTTCATCTCATCACCCCTCCCTCTGACTGTTTTCTTAAATTTTTAAAATCACCATCGAAATGTTGCTTCTTTTGCTCTCTTTTTCCCGTTTTTTTTCATGCGCACTGCTCTTCTGAACTTGCTACTACATGCTCCCCCACCCCCGGGGCCCCTCGCTGCACAAGACTTTCTACCATTCCTCATCCCTATTCTGTCCTCTTCCTAATGCAAATTAATCAGTATCTTTATTTTTTTCCCCCTTTTCACGGGTAAATTGGAACTCTCTTCCGTTCTATTTTTCCACTTTCCTATGCAAAATCTTTTCAAAAGAAATAAAAAGACCTCCCAAACAAAATTTGGGCCTACCCCTTTTTTTTTTTTTTCTCTTACGCTTCTTTTAGGACTGGCAACTAAGCGGGCTTTGTGTTACCCTTTTTTGTTGTGCCTTGGCCAGTTCCTTGTATGAAAAAAAAAAAAAAAAAAAAAAAAATCCCCTCATAAATTCGTTTTGCGGCTTCCCCATTCTCAAGCATCTATTTTTTTATATCAGACATTATAAAAAACACGAAAAATTGATGTCGGGTTTTTTCTAAGAAGCAATGATTCTTTTTTTTCTTATTGTCGTCAATGATTAAAAAGGAGCTTTAAAGGGGAAAATTTTCGGTGTAGCCAAGTTCAAAGAAAATTTAAAAATTTTGGCTATACATGTATGTAAAACATGACGGGGACGGGTTTCAAGTATTTTTCACTTGTACGTTTTATGGGTCGGCAGAACGGTGTGGTATATGTGCATTTTAAACCATCACGATCGGTGGTTTTACTGAACGTTTCGTTTCATATGATTATTTCAAAACCCCTACAACAACCGTCGGGATGAAAAAGAACACAGGGGGGGAAGGAAACCCCCCCACGAATTTGGGTTTGTTAACTAGCAGGGGGGTCGCACCCCCCCACACACAGTTTTTTCGGAGATTTGGGGTAAATAGAGAGTATTTTTTAAAAACTCATATTTACCGTAAAGAAAACAATGAAATTTGTGCAAAAAAATTTTTTTTTTTTTTTAGGTTTTTTGGGTTGTTCGTTTTTTGATTAATTGAATTTGTGCTTTTCCAAATGGAGATAAGTTTTTTTTTCGGATTCATGAAGATCCACCACCCAACTTTTTTGGGGTGCTGATTTTCAGTTGGGAAGTGGTTTGATAACCCAGTTCGTTTGGGTTACCTAACCAATTCCAGGTCAATTGTAAACAGGGGGGGGGTTTTGGGGGGCCGCGCCTCAGTTGGGCACCCAAAATATAGTCCTAATTGGGTTTTTTTGATGTTGTGAGCAGGGTTCTTAAAATTAGGGGTCTTTCCCCAGCTGGTCGAAAGCTTTTGCTCAGGGGGTCGCCAAGTCTAACATATAATTAAAAAAATATGTAAAAAGCTTAATTAAGAGAGAGGGGGGAAAGAGAGAGGGGCGCCGAGGGGAGAAGGCAGGATGCATAATTTTCATTCCCAAATTTAAAGCATACTTTTTTTCATTTAGACACAAAAAACCTTGTTTTCCCGGGGACCTCCTTTTCCCCCGGAATGGATTTGTCGACAAAACCGGGGCCCGGGGGGATATTCTTTTGGTTTTTTTTTAGGGTTAAATGCCTGGCCCTTTTTCGAAAAATTACAAAGTTGCCCGGGGCGGCCCCGGGGGCTCCCGTCACCCCTGGTCGTGCCCGCGCCCCCCGCCAGGTGGCAGCATGCTCAGGGGTCGTATTTTTTTACATTGGGGCACACACTTTCAGGGTTCCCTGCACCGCCTCCGTCGCCCCCCTGACCCCCTGCCCCGGTGCAAAACTCTTGGACTATTGAACCTTTCTGCTGAGCGGTCGTATTTTTTACTTTTGGGACACCAACACTCAGGGTTCACCTGCACCGCCTCCTTAGCCCCTGACCCCCCGCCCTGTGCAGGAACTCTTTTGAGACTATTGAACACTTTCTGCCCTCCTGCCGGTGGCAGCTGCTCACCTCGTATTTTTTTACTTTTTGGGCACACGACTCAGTTCCCCACCGCCCCCCGTTAGTCCCCTGCCCCCCACTCCCCCTGGTGCAGGAACGCTCTTGAGACTATTAAATACTTTCTGCTGCCTCCCCAGGGGGCAGCATGCTCACGGTCGTATTTTTTAAATTTTGGGGCACACGACATTCACGGTTCACCTGCATCGCCTCCGTTACCCCCCGACCCCACTGCCCCCTTGTGAGGAACGTCTTTTTGAGACTATTGAACCTTTTCTGCTGCCTCCCGCCAGGTGCACATCTCACGGAAAAAAGCCCGGGGGTGGGGCATTTGATATTGGGGGTTTGCGAACAGTAAATACTAGAGTAGGAAAAAGTCCGGGGTGGGTAATGGCACGGACTTTTTTGGGTTCCTGCCCAGTGCCCCCCCCTATTAGTCCGGGAAAATGAGGTTTGTGTGTATTACAATTTACTTACTTCTACATTTTTTTAAACTATTATATTAATAGATAAAATTTACATTACCCTCATACTATGCAATATTTTTTTCCAAGGGAGTAGTATGTATCCATAATACCAGTATGTACATTTATATCATTGAAAATTATTTGTATGTACAGAAAAAACCCTTATACTTGCATGAAGGGGCTCTGGCCTTCCCGGTTATGCAATGTCCTCCTCGAAGGGGTTAAAAAAAAGAAAAGAAAAATAAATCAGTACTGTAAAAGCATAAAAACTACATTACCAGTGACGGGTAAATGTGCTGGATTGATATCAAACTACACAAATAGCACGCATGGATGCACCTGCATCATCCTTGCCAGCATTTTCACCTTTCCTCGACTCGGGCTCTTAAATTTCATTCCCTTACTGCTGGGAACCCCCCCTTGCGGATGGAGTGACATCTTGATATACAGTACTTTTTTATGAAAATACAGAAATGTATGTTTAAACCCCCAAAACACTAAAAATATTTTGCAAAGAAAAGCAAAGGAAATTTAAAGGCCGACCTGCGGGAACAGAATTCCCGGAACATTTTTTTTTTGCCGATTTTCTTTTTACAAGAGGTTGTGAGGGCATGATATCCCCGAGTAAAAACCAAAAGAGATGCGTTTAGGGGGGGGGTACAGATGGTTAGCGTCACCAGTGGCGTTCTCGAAGACCCGAGCAGCCCTAAAATTCATTTGAAATCTTTCTGCACGTCGAGGGGCCCTAAACACCCCACAGCCCTGCCATAAACTCTCCCTTTCGACTGCGAGTGCCTTGGGGGCACAGGGGGGGGGGCATAAAGCCTTAATTACAGGCGTCACTATAAGAATCTTGCCCCCGCGGGCGAGGGCCCAAACCATCCCCGCCTCAGGTGACCCCCGGGGGCCTACCATCCCCCCTTGGAGCTCACGCCTAAGCGCTATAGGCATAATGGAAAAAAAAAAAAAAAAACGTCTCCCTTTTCCGGTTATATAAAATCGATTATACAGTGCCGATTTTAAGGGTTTTTACTGTATGTATGTAGTAATTGTAAAAAATCAAACAAAGAGAGAAACACAACCGTTTGAAACATAGGGTCTGATGAATGCATAAAACAATTGGTCGCAATGAAAAAAGTTTGAAGAACACTGTTGTAGAGGGTGGTAGTGGTGGGGATGTGAGGGGTTAAATAGGTCTGGGTGGTATCATCACGTGGTGATGGAGTACGGGGTGGGTGTTGGTGATGCAGAAAGGGGGGATGGCAGGGATGAAGGTGGACGTAACGTTTTTTTATTGTCACGATAGACATACGATGATCACGATAGTGTCACAAGCTGCCATAGAACATACATCACTTGACAAACGATGCGCGCTTTGGGGGTTTGAAAATTGGGGAGCTTCACAAATTTTTAGTGCTTGCACTAACTTTTCGCGGCCTCCGCTGAGTGCGTCACGAGCATCACGATCGGTTACGATAGACCCATAATCAAAACCATGACGGCGCTGCATTGCATTGTTGGCTATCGGGGTTTCCCTTTAGGGAAATGTGTGTTTGGGCCCCTTAAATGCTGAGGGGAAACGATGGCCATAGTAATTCTTTTAAAAGATGGCTAAAAAATTTGTACTGCACCTTCACCTTCTATTAGTAATACGGGAGGCCCCGTTATACGACTTCGGTATACGAATCCGTGATAAAAGATGTGTAAATTAGGGGTCTTTTTTAAATATAAGATCAAAAATCCAATGATAACATTCAAATGGGGTAAAAAAAATTATCATTCAAATGCGCCCCTACCATCCCGGGCGGGACAAAGGGGGGTTTTGGTTGACCCCAGTGGGGTCACCCCTAGCAGCCGTGACCTGAAGGGAAATTTAAGCATATGGCCGGCCTGAATTTAGGGTAATTAGCAGGTGTGGGGCCCCAACCTTGGGACCGCAGTCGGGTCCCCCAGAAAGGCGTGACTTAAAGGGGTAATTAAGCTATGGCCGGCCACCTTTGGGGGTAATTAGCAGGTGTGTGGCCCCAAACCTTGGGCCCGCTAATACCTTTCTTTTCCTGGCGTCCCCTACATTACAACGTCTTTTTTTCTTGTTATGCATTTTTTGTTTAAATTTAAAGTGCAATTATTTATTTCGTGGTTTTTTTTCTTCAGAAAGTTTTTTTCTATAGAAAAGGGAGTACAGTGTGGGTAATATAGACGCTGTGGTTTGTTTTTTGCTATAGTTTTATATTAGCTTGAAAAAAAGTATATTATTTTTTTTTAATTGATTGGGGGGCCTGGAACCAAAACCCTTATTTTACTTTAGTTTTTTTTTTTTTATACGAGATTTTGCTTTACGAGTAGCCAGGGGGAACCTAAAATGCCTTTTCTTTGGGCCTCCCTGGATTGCAGTATGGTCTGCTCTTTCCGTTAAATTCCCGCCCATTCCTACTCAACGGCGACCAATCTCAAATTGCTAATCATGCTGTGGTCGGCACGTTGTCATGTGGGTTGGATCAGGCCAGACAGTCTTCATCGGGTTGGGGAGTCGTGAAGAGGCGCGAGGGGTCCCCACTGTGGGGTGCATGCTTAATACTCGGGGCGATATGCGACTCAAAAAATTTTAAAAGAAAAGTCCTCCTGTTGGGACTCGCCCCGAAGGTTTCCCAGCCGGCGCCGGGCCAGTCGGGGCCGTGCTGCCCTGCACGCAAAAAAGGAAGCGCAAGAGGCCGTGAGACCTCACGAGGGAGTTCCCGTTACTTTAACACTACCCACATCCACCTTTCCCCCATCCATGAATTTATCTACCTCCTTTTAAAATCTCTAAGACTCCGCAATACATAAATAATGTCTACTGGGCCATTTTCCAACATTTACCACCTATTTGTGAAAAAGTTTTTTCCCCATTTCTTTTTAAATTCGTTTTCCGCTTTAAACCGTTACTTTTTGTTCTACCCTGGTTCCCACTGTAAGAAAATTTTCCCAAACCTCTCCTTTATTTATCCCTTTACACTTAAAAAATTCTATGGTCGCCCCTTACTCTGCGTTTTCAAGTGAGTGAAATTTTTAAAAGTTTCAATCTCTTCTCATAATAAAGTTACGCAAAACCCCCAGAATAATTTTGGTCATCCTTCTCGCACTGATTTAACAAAGGCTAATCCATCCCGTAATATGGAGACCAAAACTGAAAACCCCTAGTCTAGGTGAGGTCTGACTAGAGCCAATAAAGCTTTTGAATAACCTCACACTTCTATTTTAACACTTCTGGTAAAGAACCTAACACTTATTGCTCTATTTCTACCTAATACATTTTTTTCCTAGTCGGAGGTCGGGGCTCACCCTCCCCCGTCTTTCCCCCACCTTTTTATCTTTTTAGCGATCATTTCTATTGTATCTATTACCGGGGTTTTTTTTCTACCCAAATTCATAACGCTGCACTTATCAATATTTTAAAATTTCCTCTGCCACCGACTACCCACTCAAATTAAATTTATCTACGTTCTCCCTGCAATATGTTTACATCAACTGTGATCCAAAATCCTACCTACCTTAGATCACAGTAAAATTGCACTAATCTTGCTATCTTTCTGACTAAATAGAAAGAAAAATGCAGGCTAAACCATAATAGAGAGGGAAAAGGATTTGTGGGGGGGGTATTTGTTTGGGGATGGCAATGGAAAGAAACAAAAAAAACATCAACGTTTTTTTTGGGTGACCGAAAATATGAGGGAAAAAAAAAAAGCAATTTTTAAAACATAACTTTTTTCAATTACAGTAAAAACCCCTTTTAAAATCGGGATTGTATAAATCGGAAAATTTTATTAACTCGGCAAGGCAAAAACTAAGTTTTTTTTTTTTTTTTTTTTTTTTTTTTTTTTTTTTTTTTTTTGCCTGTAGGGTGCCCCCCGGGGCCGTGTGGCCCAAGGTTTTTAGGCTTGGGTTGGCCCTCCCCGTGGTGGCGCAGGAGGTTTTAGTGCGTGTGGTTTTAAAGGCTCATAAAAATTGTTGGCCCTTTGATCACTTGGGTCGGAGAAATGCACTTGGGTGTTCTTGGCCACCACGGGCTTTAAATGGATTTTGGTTCACTCGGGACAAACCTCTTGGGAACGACCCGGGGGCAAAATTGTACCGCTCCCTAAACTGCATTCTTTTTTCACTCGCATATTGCCCTCAAATTTTGTTGAACTTTGCAGAAAAACCCCCAAAAAAAATTATTGGTTTTTGGGGTTTTAAACCCCTTTTTCTTCCCCGGATACTTTCGGGAAAATGGTTTTTGTCCTTTTGCCCTTTTCCCCAGGTCCCCCCAAATAAAAAAAAACTTAAGTTAAGGAGGAAACAGTTTGTGCGGATACTTTAAAAAAAATGGGAGTGTACCTTTAGCTTTTGTTTATTTTTAAAAGAATTTAAAAAGGAAAATTAATAAAACTTTGTATGAAAAAAGAATGGCAAAAGGTGAATTTTAAAAATTTAATTTTATTTTTTTAAGGGAATAGGGTTGGCTTGTTTAAACCCAACGTAAATTTAAGTATTAAACTTTTGTGAAAGAAGGACCAAAAGTTTTAAAGGGAAATTATATTTTTTGTTTCGGAACAAACTGCAGGGTGGGCCCACTTTTGTTTATATTGCTCCAAACCCCAAAGGGTATTATATATTTTCAAACCTTTGTCCCGTTACCAAAAAAGTTTTTAAAAGGGAACCCCTTGGGGTCTTTCCCTATCCGTAACGGAATTCACAAATGCTTAGCTCCTGCCCGGCCCATGGTTTGGAAATCATATTGCCCAAAAAAAAATGATTCCACCAAAATTTCAGCGAACTTGTATTTAATAGAACCCAAAATCCGTTTTTAAAACATTTTGGGTTTACGGATAGGCAAATTAAAAATCAATGGGCAAAAAAATTTGGCATTTTCTCTTTAAAATCATTTTCGGACCCCTAAAGGTTGGTATAATTTGTATGAGCATAAGTAAAAAATGTATTAAATACAATTTTTATTTAGGAAAAGGGGATTAAATAAAGTAACAAACTCTCGTTTTAAATTTTTGGTTTTAAAATGTGGTAACATTAAAAATGTCCAAAACCCAAAAATTTATTTATCACCTTCCCCCAAAATCCTAGGGACCCTCCCAATCCGGGGAATAAAATTTTTTAAAAAGAAATTATTTAAATAAAATTATTCCAAAAAACTCATGGGATTAAAGGGGAAAAAACTTAAAAATATATAATTATTGGTAGGGTTATATTTTCTTTAAAATTTTTCGTTTAAATTTTTAATGGTAAAAATTTTTAAATCAGGGGATTGTAATTGATACTCCCACAATTTTTTTTGTGATATATTTTTAATAAAAAAAAAACAAAGGGAAAAGGACTTTAAAATTTTCCGGTTAAATCAAAAAAGACTAATACCTCACAAACCAAATTTGCCAAAATCTCCTGGAGGGTCTAAAGGGGGGAAGGACTTGAAAAATTTTACCGGTTAGGTTAATTTATTGGGTTTTAAAAATTTTCTTTTTAGGGGGGGTCTCCTGATTAGTTTAGGTTAAGGTTAATTTTTTTTTTTTTTGGTTGAAGGGGGGGTTTTTTTGGGGGAGTTTTTCTTCCCCCACCATATTTTTTTCGGTAAGGTTGTAAGGGTCTGTAAAATTTGGAAAAAAAAAAAAAAAAAAATAAGGGCGGGTAGGACTTAGAATTTTTCCCCCCCTTAAAATAAACACACAAAAAAATTTCATAACAAGCTTTACCGAAATAGTTTGGTTCTAAAACGAAAATTACCAAATGGGTAATTAGATTTGGGTATAGGTAGTTTAAAAAATTAATTGTGTTTTTAAAATAAAAAGTTTTTTCTCACCTAAAATTTTTAACCCATTACCCTTCGAAATTAAAAACTAATTTTTTAGGTTTTTAGGTTTTTAAAAAAATTTTTATTGGGGGGGTTTTACTTTGTTTTTAAACACCAAAATTTTTTCTTGGCCTCAATCCCCTTTTTCAATGTCATTTATTTTGCGCAAACCAAAAAAAAAAAAAAAAATAATTTTTGGTTTTAAGGTTTTTTTTTTTAAATCTGGTTAGTTAATTTTAGGTTAGGGTTCATTTAAAAACAAGGGTTTTAGGTTTCTTTTTTTTTTCTTTTTTTTTGGTTTGCCAAATAAAAATAGCTTAGAACAAAACTTTTTAGGCCAAGAAAAAATTTTTTTGGGGTCTTAAAAAGAAAGTGAAAACTTCCCTCCTAATTAATTAGGTTAGGTTTTTGAAAATTTACATTATTTTTTGGGTTTATTGGGTTAATTTGGTTTTTTGCAAAAGGAGCTTTTTTTTCCCTCCAACCGTTTCCTAAAAATTTATTTTGAAATTTTTCATCCCTTTTTGAATTGCAAACCCTCACTTTTTTAGTTTGTAATAAAAAAAAACCCATTATTAGGGAAACCCCTCAAATACAAAAAATAAATTTTTTAAAATCTTGCAACAAACACATTTTTCCCAACTGAATTTTCCCGAAAGCAATTTTTTGAAATGCATATTTTTTTCCAAATGCATATTTTTCCCAAACTGCATAAAAGGAACGAATTTTCCCGAAAGATATTTCCCGAAAATGCTAATTCCTTGGTCCCGCCGCCTTTTAATAAGGCGCTCATTCCTACTACCAAACCCCTTTTAAGGTGACAATTTTGACCCCGGGGGGGAATTATTCCCGTTTTGTCGTATCTTGGTTGAAAACTTAATTGAAAAAGACTTACATCCAAAAAGGACCTTTAAAGTGCCGTTTAAGCTTTAAATGATAATTTTTTTTGGGTTTTTTTTTTAAAATTTTTAATTAAGATCCAAAATTTTGTTGTAATGGCAACAACTTTTCTTTTTGGGTTTATGTGGCCCGGCTTTGCCTTTTCCCAAAGGGTGGTTTTTCAATTTATTCCCTTTTTACGGAGCACCTTTCATGAAAAGGGCTACATTTAAAAATTATTGTAAGACAGGAGGTCCCAGAACGATTATTTCCCCCGGATTGTTAAGGAAACCCGTTGCCCTTAAAAGGTAAAAAAGGGGAGGACCCCCCAAATTTTTTTAAAAAAAATTTAAAATAAAAAAACTACAAAAACCAAAAAACCCCCCCCCCCCCCCCCCCCCCCCCCCCCCCCCCCCCCCCCCCCCCCCCCCCCCCCCCCCCCCCCCCCCCCCCCCCCCCCCCCCCCCCCCCCCCCCCCTTTTTTTTTTTTTTTTTTTTTTTTTTTTTTTTTTTTTTTTTTTTTTTTTTTTTTTTTTTTTTTTTTTTTTTTTTTTTTTTTTTTTTTTTTTTTTTTTTTTTTTTTTTTTTTTTTTTTTTTTTTTTTCCGGGGTTTTTTAATTTTAAAAGAAAGTGCAAAACAAAATTAAAGCGGGAAAAGGGTAAAAAGGGGGCCTTGGGTTTCCCCCTTTTTAGGCAAAAAAAACCCCCCTTTGGTTTCCCCTTTTCTTGAGGGAAAACCCAAAAAATCCCGAGGCGGTTTAAAGGGGTGGGGGTGGGGAAAGGGGGGAAAAATTTTGGGGGGGACAAAAAAAAAAAAAAAAAAAAAAACCCCCGGGTCCCCAAGGTTAAAAAGGGCCAAAAAAAAAAACTGGCTAAAAAAAAAATTAAAAACCCCCCAAAAAAAGGGTAAAGGGGGGCCGAAGGCCCCCCAAATAATTGCTTAATTCCCCTTAGGTCCCCCCTTGTAGGGGTGCCCTCACTGGGGAAACCCCCCAAACCCCCCTTTGCCCAACCCGGGGTTTTTGGGGCGATATTTTGAACTTGAAATTTAACCCCATTTTGAATGTCGTATCATTGGATTTCGACTTAATTGAAAATAGACCCAAATTTTTACAATTCTATCATGGGTTCTCGTTACCGAATGCTCGATAAGGGGGACCCCCTGTACTGTTTTTTACAATTTTTTTTTTTTTTTTTTTTTTTTTTACCGTATCAGAGCTTAGGAGGGATTTGCAAAACGGATATTGAATAACTCGGAAAGGGCCAAGCCCTATCGTCCCCGATTTTAAAAGGTTTCCTGTAGTCTACGTACATTTGCAAAAACTATAAAAACTTTTGAGAGTTGTTTTTTTGTTTTTATCAATTTTATTACGCTCACAGGCGACGGGGACTTGTCATAAAATTGCTAACATTTAAAATTGATTCGGACACACAGGAAAACCCCGTATACTCGGGAATGCCGTATTCAAATTATCAGTGCATTTGTCTCCGGGGCACGCTGTTGTATGGAAAGGGGAAAGAAGCACCCCAAGTGTGGGGACGTACAAATCACATCCAAATTACTGTCCGTCGGGAGAAATTTGCACCAGGAGTAAGGGCTGTCCCTGAGGCAGCATGTCCTACGGGGGACACTCGAGGCGTAGTGTGAAGACGTTGGCTCTGGGGCGATCACAATTTTGCAGGAGGCGAAGTGAGGAATGCCCCCCCGCCCGAGACTGTCCACAGGGGGTATCCCTAGCCGAAGTCAGGCAGACAAATTTTTGTGTCTGCGAATGAGTCCGCGTGGCGCTATTTGGGAGGGATTAGACAAAAAGTGGTCGTAATGCTGTATGGGACACACTCTGACCCCGCTCAGCGTTCGTGCGGTGGGTGTGGGGAGAAAAAGGGGCTGAGTGTATCAACTGTTTGAACAAGGAGGAGGGGTAGCACCATCCGGGGAGCTGCGGCAGTTTTGGCGGGGAGATCCCCCTTTTGCGTTGGTGTATTCCCAACTGGGAAAGGAATCCAAAAAAAACCGTATATGGGAAAATTTTGCCCCAGCTGGGGAAAACTAAAGGGAAGATTTGATGAACCAGGGAAACGGTGTGTGGGTTGTGGAGATGAGATGGCTAAAGGGGAGCTGAGAGTCCACATGACCAAACCATTCAGAGCCTTTGACAGAGGAGACTGACAGCCAGAAAGAGTCCTGAAAAACTGCAGTAGGTGGGAGTGGACAAGGGGGTTATCTGGGGCCCAAACCCCAGCCCCCCTCCAGTGGCGCCACGTTCGAGTGAGAGACACCACCCTGCGCTCCCATTGGCGAGGGAAAACCCGAGGTAGAGAGGGGAGGGGCAGGAACGGAGAGGCACTGCGGAAATGTGCTCCAAGAATTTTGTTTGTGGGAGGGGTGGGTTGCCTGGAAGTGGGGGGAAAGGGGGATTGAGGCAGAGGAATCCTCCTGGAGGGGTCAGATCCCTTTACCAGGGAACTTTTAAGATAAGTTCCCAAGAGTGACAGAGTGTTGACGGGGGTGGGAGCCGGGCGAAGGGAGGTCGGGGTGCGGCAGGGTCAAGCGGGGTTTCTAACATAAATAATGGGAGAAGATGGGGAGAGTGGGGCATTTGACGCTAAAGGGAGGAGACTTTGGCGTGAATTCTTAAAACAATAGGGAGGAGATCGAGCTCAGCCACTTTTGACTATTCGGTGGGGGCAGGACACCCAAAAATGTACTCACATTTGTTCTGAAATTTGTCTAATGGGTCTAAAGAGGTCTTAGGAGTTGAAGAGGGGCAGGGAGGGTAGCATAACTGCCCTTTTATTGAGGCAAGTAGGGGGTTCTAGCCCAGGAATGACCCCCGGCAGCATTGTTTGTGGCCTTTTAAAAGGGGATGAAGCGTGCTGTAGCCGGTGTGGGAGATCTCCGACGAGGGATAAAAACCGCTCCGTGTGGGTAGGCGGGGGACCACACAGGCCTCCCAGTAAAAGTACTACGTGCAAGCGGGGAAAAAAATATTCCAGCAGTGAAACGGGAAGTGTTCGGGGGTTTTGGGGAAAAAAATATTCTACTTTCTTGGGGAGAATGAGGCCAAAGGGAAGCGCCCGTAGAATGATAAAAAGGAAGAGGCGAAGATCGCAGGAGTTGGAATGAACACATATATCATCAGGTAGCGGAAAAGTCGCCCAGGAAATGTCGGAAAAAAGGTGAGTAAGGGGGTGCACGTACATTAAAAAGAAACGGACTTAAAAAACCACCTTGCGGAGTACAAGCTCTAATTCTTGGGAGGGCTGCAGCCCCTTGAAAAGCACACGAAAGGGTTCTGTTACGGGGGTAACCAGGACCCCCCTCAGGGAGATTCCCCCTTTGACACCAAATTTCCCCAGCTGTCGAGGAAACCTCCTGTTTGGCAACATCAAAAACACTCGGGGGGCAAGAAAGCTACCCCCCACTGGGGGGGGGGGACGGGTTTTCAGTCCCTAGACAATGGGGGTATTTCTGTGGGAGGAAACCTCGCTGGGAAATAGCTTTTCCTCCACCGAAAAATGAGACGGGGGCCGAAGAACCCGAGCACTTTTCGAAAAAGGAAGTGATTGAAATTGGTCTGAATTATCATGCCAGGGTTTGGGGATCGGACAATTGCTGGAGGCCCGGCATGAGGCACGTATCCCCAAACGTAACCCAAAAATTGTAAAGCTGAGCAAAGGGGTTGTCAGGGACCCTTTAGGGGTAAAATGAAGGATGGGGGAAGTAAAACCCTCATCCCGGGGGGGAGTTTTCCCTTTCCCTGGGGAGAGCAGTCCCGCTCATCCTCAGTGATCAGCACGTTTTTTATCTCACCGCCCGCAAAACGCAGCCATCAGATAGAGTGCGAACATTTTTGTGGGAGAAGGCCCCTGAAAATGGGCGGGAAGGTTGCGTGTTTGTGCTTGTTCGACCCCGGTATAATCAAAACCGTGCTTACTCAGCGGGGTGTGGTGGAGAGGTTTTGGGGGTTTCCTCTTTTAAAACCCGTTTTTCAACACATAGATGACGCCTGTCTGGTGTTTAGCTGTGGTTTTTTACTTCCTCCAAAGTCTAGAGGGCCACTGCTGAAAGGCATAAAATCTTCTGGACGCCTGGTACTGGTGTAACGGCAGGTGTTTGGGTTTCCCCTGGAAGGCGAAACCATCTTCCATCCCCTTCCCTTCCGCTGAAGGGTGGTTGATCCCGCGTCCAGGGATGGGCTTCAGGGCGTCTTTTAATGTGCGGTTGTTCCCTGCGGGCGTGGAAATCCGGGCGAGGCAACTAGGGGGGAATACTACTTGTAGGGGACGTCAAATCAAATGTGGGTAGAAGGCTGGAAATGTAAAGATGTAGGTTTTGGGAATTTGGGGGAAAGTGTACAGATGCGATCATGAGGAAAAGGGAAAGTCGAACTGGTAGGGGAAAACCGGAGTCCAAGCAACGTGGTCAAGAAAGGGCTGGAATGAAACCACTTTACGTTGGTCCCCCAGGGCCCCAAGGTAAAATGTGGTCCAGATGCCCCACGGGTGTGGTGGCTCCCTCCGAGGCCAGTGAGTGAGGCAGTGGCGGCGGATTTCTCGAGGGAGAGGAACCCATTCGTTCGGAGGGAAAGCGATACCGGAGCAGAGTGCGTTCATTAAATCACCGATGTGAGTATGATTTTGTTGGGAGGGAGGGCGAGAGATTATCCTTTTTGTGGCAGAGTAAACATTACATAATCGAAGCCCCCATACCCAAGCGTCTCAAAGAGCTGAAAGGGAACATAAAAACCCAAAAAAAATTAATAAAAATTCATGTAATCAATAGCCCGGAAACGGGGGGTTGGTGGGGGAAAAAAAAGTTTAAATGAAAAACATGTGGGTGGGGGACATACCAGGGGTAAACCGGAAAAACTTTTCCCAGGTTCCCGGGGAAAAAAAAAAAAAAACCCCCCCAAAAAAAAAAACAAAAAAAAAAAAAAAAAAAAAAAAAAAAAAAAAACCACAAAAAAAAAAGTGGGGGAATGGTCCCAGCAGTTTTGGGGAGGTGGAGACATCATGTCCTTTTTTCGAGGGATCGTCATTTACCAACTTCCTTTCCCCCCCCCACGGTTCCCCCTCCTTTTTTAAAACCTCCCAGCCTATACTTTTCTCTCCTCTCTCTCTCTCTCTCCCTCTCTTTTCTCTCTCTTTCCCCCCTTCTCTCTCTCTCTCTTCTCTCTCCTTTTCTTCCCCCTCTCTCGGTATATTTGAGCAAAAAGGGGAGAGGGGGGAGAGGGGGGAAAAGCCCCAGGGGGCCCAGTGGCGTACTCAGGGGGCATGTGCCCCCCACAGGCCAGGCTGCCGATTTTTTGTATAAGCTCTAAAACCCCACGACCAATCTTAAAAAAACCCTTCTATGGACATTTTTCAAGGATAATCAATAGTATAGATCCCTTGGGCATCGAGTGGCCCCCCCTTGCCAATGCCCCCCTAGGTGCCCCCCCCCCTTTATAGATACCTTGCTACGCCATGCTAACAAAGCAATCCAGTCCCTTTTCAATCCCCAAAACTTGCGACGTTTTTAATGAGTTCCAAGTACTAACGAAAAACCCCATCAAAAGGACCCTTTAAAAAAAATAACAAAACTTACCCAAACTATTTAACTCGCATTTACTAAATTTAAAAACTAAATAAGTTCAGGGCAAGAATTTTTGACAAAGGGAGGTCAAAGGGAAAAGGGGAGGGGGGAAATAAGGGGAAAAGGTTTTGTGTGGTAGCCGCAAAAATTTAAAATGGACGAAGAACAATGTGAACAGGCCACCCAACAAAGGGGGAAAAGAGAGAACCCAATGACAAGAAAGATTTTGTGTGTGGAGGAGGATAGAGTGACAGGAAAAACTAGGGCGTGAAAGTAGCGATACGGGGACCAGTTTGGGCCCCCGGAAATTTACAAGGGGCGTTGTAGGGGGGGTAGAAACGATACGGCACCAGCTCCCCTGGTGTACAAGACCTGAAAAAAATTTTTTATAAAAAAGGACTCAGTAAGGGAAGACAGATTCACAGAGAAGCGAGGGGAACAACCATTCTCATAGGGGCCCCATTACCCACCTTTTTTCTAAGGCCAGCCGTGATGTTAAAAATCCCCCTCAAAATAGATTGATACGAAAAGGGGCCCTTCTTTGGCTGTCTTCCTGCTTTGTGGACCACGGGAATAAAAAGTAACTGATGATTTTTGAAGACTGATTTTAGTTGATTGTCGTGAACGTACTATTTCATCCCCAGTACAGGGGGCCCCCATTATACGAGCTTTGGGTATTAGAAATCCGTGATACAGATGTGTAATTAGGGTCTTTTTTCATATAGGGAATGAAAACCCAAATATACGACATCAAAAGGGGTGAGTAAAAATTTCGTTAAAATTGGCGCCCTACCACCCCAGGCTGGACAAAAGGGGATTTTTTGACCCCAGTGGGTCACCCCCCAGCAAGCCATGACCTGAAAGGGTAAATTTAAACATTGGCCTGGGCCGACATTTTTGGGGGAATTACAGGTTTGCGGCCCCCCCTTGGGACCCGTCGGTCACCCCTAGCGCCCCTGACCTAAGGGTAATTAAACTAAGGCCCGGCCCCGACATTTAGGGGTATTAATTACAGGATGCAGCCCCAAACCCTTTGGGGCCGCAGTCAGGTCACCCCTACAAAGGGGTGACCCGAGGGTATTGGCAATGGCGCGGGCCCGACCTTTGGGGGAAAAGCAGGGGTGGGGCCCCAAACCTTGGGACCGCAGTCAGGGCACCCCCAGTAAAGGGGTGACCCGAAGGTAAATTTAGCGTATGGCGCGGGGGTGACCTTTAGGGGTAATTAGCAGGTGTGGGGCCCCCAAACCTTGGGCCCTACACTACCTTCTTTGTTCACCGGCGTCCCCCACATTTCAAAGTCTTTTTTGCTTTTTGGGGCATGTTTTATGTTTAATTAATTGCAGTTTTGTTATTTTGTGTGCTATTTTTTCCCTTTTAGAATGCTTTTTTTACGAAAGGTATCAGTGTGGGTATTAAAGCTGTGTGTTTGTTGTTTTCCTACAGTTTATTTTTTGCTTGAAAAAAATGGGTTTTTTTTTTGGTTTTTTTTTAATTGATGGTCCGGAACCCAAAACCCTTTTTTTCCATTATTATGTTTTCGTTATACGGGTTTCGCTTTAAAGGTATGCCCGGTGGGAACCTAAATGCCGATCTTCGGACCCCCCTGTATACGTACATCCTAAAGTTTGTCCCCGTGTTAAAGTAAAGGTTCGATGTCAAAGACCTAAATTGCAAGAGCCAAATAATGTTTACGTGACTATTATGTTTTTTAGATAAAAGTGTGAAACTATAACGGTGTCTCGGCCCCCCTTAACGAGCCAGGGACCTTATGACCATCTTGTGCCCAACCAAAATATTCCGGTGAAAGCGCTTTTTTCTTGCCTTTTCATAAAGTAAATTAGAGAAGGGGCTCGACAAGTGTTTCGACAGTTTTGTTTCCTTAGTAACCGGAGAGCTACAGTCGCGAGCGGGAGGAGGAGGCAGAGTGTGGAGCGGTGGGAGGAGGAAAAGAGGATGATTTTTGGCCAAAAAAAACCTTTTTATTTTTTTGCTTTTCTTCTTTTCCCTGCAAGCAATTTAATGTAAGAGAAAGGGGGGGCGAGAGAGTGAGAGGAATGAGTGGGCTGCAATCAGGGGACCCCTGAAGCTCTTGGGCCCTGCAAATCTGAAGAAAGGGGTTTAAATAAAATTCAAACCATTTTTTTTTAAATGGCTTCCAGGCCACCCCACACTAGATCTGTTCCAACCTTGGGTCCCTGCAAAAAAAACCTGGGGGCGCTAATGTGGCGGGAGAGGGGGGGAGGGGGTGGAGCTTATGTGTGATTTTTAGGTTTTTTTAGCCCCCCTGCAAAATAATGGCTGTTGCCCGTTATCTTTTTATCCCTTTTTAAAGTCGATCAGCTATAGCCAGTGGGGTGCTACGGGGGGCACGGACATAGAACTGGGCCCCCCCCCCCATGGGTGCCCAAATTGCTTGGGGCCTTTATAACGATAGCCCAAACCCCTATTGGGGGATTAGAATCTTTTTGAGCTCCGCTGCCATAGTCCTCCCCAACAGCTGTGCCCCCCCCCCCCCATTGATGAATATAGCTTCTTGTTGTTTTTGGGAGGATACGGTTTTGTCGGGGGTCTTTTTTTCAGCAAATGTATAAGTATTTTATTTTTTTCCTGAGTGGAACAGAAAATTCGGAAATTTTAAAAAAGGGTAGAAGAAAATTTTTAACTTTGATTTCACAGGAGCTATAATGTAATATCATTAAGTGGCTCCTTTTTCATTAGTTCGTAAAGTAAAGACTAAATTTTCATAGTAAGTTTCCCCAAGGTCAATAAAGTATACATACATACATGTATACTCTATAGACCTGAGTTTCATTTGATGAGCCATATTCGCTCTCTCCATGACATATAGTAAGAAAAAAAGCAACTTATGTATGTTACAACGTATACATATATATGTATATATATAGTCCGATGCCATTACCCACCTCCGGACGTTTATCCTACTCTAGTATTTACTGTCCGGCAACCGACAATATCAACTACCCCGCCGCGGACTTTTACGTCCGCTGAGCATGCTGCCACCTGGCGGGAGGCAGCAGAAAGTGTTCAATAGTCTCAAGAGACGTTCCTGCACCAGGGGCAGTGGGGGTCAGGGGACTAACGGAGGCTGTGCAGGTGAACCGTGAGTGTCGTGTGCCCAAATGTAAACAATACGACCGCTGAGCATGCTGCCACCTGGCGGGAGGCAGCAGAAAGTGTTCAATAGTCTCAGAAATGTTCTTGCACCAGGGGCAGTGGGAGTCAGGTGACTGACGGAGGCTGTGCAGGTGAACTGTGAGTGTCTTGTGCCCAAATGTAAACAATACGACCGCTGAGCATGCTGCCACCTGGCGGGAGGCGCGGACACTATCCAGGGGTGACAGGAGACGCTCGGACTGCCGGACAACTTGGTCAATTTACGAACAGGACCAGGCATTTCAACGTAAAAAGAATAAAAAAAAAAAAAAAAATAATAATAATAAATAAAACAAACAAAAAAAAAAATTGCCCGAGACTGACATATCCCCGGACCTCAGATTTTGTCCGGCAAATCCGATATCCGGGAAATCGAGGTCCGGGAAATCGAGGTTTGTGTGTATATATACAGGAAAATACCTTTTATCCGGATATATCCGGACTTCCGGGTAGCCGGTTAATGGAAAAGTCCGGTTAATGGGTAAGTATACTTACGAAAGATGCATTTACTAAAAATAAACATAATATTGTATGATTGTTTGTATTGTATGACACCACCCCACACATACCACCCACACACACACACACACACACATACCACCCAACACACACACCCACACATACCACCCAACACACACACACACATACCACCCAACACACACACACACCCACACATACCACCCAACACACACACATACCACCCAACACACACACCCACACATACCACCCACACACACACACACACATACCACCCAACACACACACCCACCACCTAACACACACACACACATACCACCCAACACACACACCCACACATACCACCCAACACACACACACACACATACCACCCAACACACACACCCACACATACCACCCAACCACACACACACACACACACACATACAGGGGTGGTATGTGTGGGTGGGTGTGTTGGGTGGTATGTGTGGGTGTGTGTGTGTGTTGGTGGTATGTGGGATGACTCAAAATACCACTCCGGTCGTCGGGTAGCACTGACCTTGCCCACGGACTGATAAACACTGAATTATCATAGCGCATGGCGCATTATGGCGGGAATAAACAGGTGGCGATAGGTGGCGCTCACGTCTACGGCGGCAAAATTAAAGTTAAATATTTCGTTACTTTTTTATTTTACACACATACACCCACATACACACACATACACGGGTGGTATGTGTGGTGGGTGTGTTGGGTGGGATGTGTGGGTGTGTGTGTGTGTTGGGTGGTATGTGGGATGACTCAAAATACCACTCCGGTCGTCGGGTAGCACTGACCTTGCCCACGGACTGATAAACACTGAATTATCATAGCGCATGGCGCATTATGGCGGGAATAAACAGGTGGCGATAGGTGGCGCTCACGTCTACGGCGGCAAAATTAAAAGTTAAATATTTCGTTAATTTTTTATTTTTTTAATACTATTTACTTACCTGCCCAAATTCCGGTATTGGTACCTTTTGTTTTGGAAAAATTTTTCGTATTTTTTTAAAATTTTTTAAAATTTAAAATTAATTTTTAATATTAAATTTAAAGGCCAAAACCTAAATAACGGAAAAAGGGGGGGGGCCTTGCCATTGTCCTTTAACGGGGTTTAAATTTTTCCCAAATAAAAAAAAAAAACGGAAAAATTGTAAAAAATAAAATTTCCCCCAAACCAAGGGAAGGGGGGGAAAAACAGGTGGACTCACTGAAGGCCCCCCCCAATGAAATAAATAAAATTCCAAAACAACCCACCGTGACAAGAAGAAATCAAAAAAAAACCCCCCAAAAAAAAGGTTGGTTAAAAATTTGCTTTTTTAAAACTAAAAATAAAACTAAAACCGCCCTACAGGGGATTCCGTCCCAAAAACCCCTACATATTTTCCCCCCTTAAACCCTTCCGCCCCCTTTAAACTATGACTGGACAACTATTTTACTAGCCTTCCTTATTCCCCCCATTTTGTCCATTTTTCCCACCCTTTTAAACTAACCCCGTTAATCCTTATTTTTTTCTACCCTTTTAAAAAAAAACTTTTCCCCTCCCTTTTTTTAACCCCCTTTTTCCATTTAAAAATTCCCTACGATTCCCTTTCCCGGTTTGATGAAAATTTTTTTTTTCCTTTTCCCCTTTTTTTAAATTTTGCCCCCGTACATTTTGGTTCCCTCTTTTTTTAAAAAATTTCCCCCCCAAGGGCCCCTGCTCTTTTTTAAAACCGACTGAGGGAAGCTTTTGAAAAACCCCGCATTCTATTTTAAAACTTTGGAAATGAACCAAAATTTAACTCTTTTTCCCCAAGGGGTTTCCTAGGTGAGGTCGGGCTCATCAAATCTTTTTTAAATTCTGATTTTTGGGAAATTTTTGGTTTATTTTTCCCCAAAGGGTTTTTTCTAAATTCAAACGAAAAATAAATTTTTGGGCCCGACTCCCCCTTTTAAATTTTTAAACCCCTGAAATGAAAAAGGGGAAAAAAAACCCCCAATTAGTTAAAAAAATTGCATATCAGTATCCCCTTAACTTGGAAAATAAAAATAAAGGAAAAACACCCCTTTTGGCCCATTGTCAAGTTTAGTTTGGAACTTTTTTAATTTTTGGAAAATTCCCCAAGCCTGATAATGAAGAATTATTATAATTCCCCAAAACCAAAGGGCGTGGGGTTTTTAAATTTAAAAAAAAAATTTTAAAATTTATAAAATTTTTAATTTTTGGCTCTCCCCAAAAAAAAAAAAAAATTTTGGGAAAGCCTAATTTGAAAATTTGGAAAAATTTTGTCAAATAGTTTTTAGGGTTTTTTTTTTTAAAATTAGATTCTAATTTAAACCCGATGAAATTAGGGGTGAAATTTAAAGTTTGTTTTTAAAATTGGGAAAAATTTTTTTTTTTTAAAAATTGGGGCCCCCCCCTTTTTTCCTAAAAATGTCCAAAAACCTTTTAAATTTTCTCCTTGCTTCCCTTTAATACCCGGGAACACCATCTGGCCGGCGTTAAATTTTTTCTTTTTTTTAAACCCCCCCCCCCTTTTCCCATTATCACAATATCTTTGAGATTTCCTCCCCCCTTTTTTAACCTTTCACTACAGGTATCTCTGGTATCCCCCTCCGAAAAAACACTTAAAAAAAAAATTTTAGATTTTTACACTTCCCTCCCCGTTTTAAAAACCCCCCTTTTTTTCCCCCCAAAATTATCATGACTAATGCCTTTATTATATAAAAATAATATAATATTACATAAGGGTTTTGTAAAAGTGCAGTTTAAACCGTCACTATTTGGTCTTTTTGGGGGGTAAAAAAGGGTTTTGGGGTTTTGGGGGGGAGATAGCAGGGGCCACGCCAAAAACCTAATAGTCACTATTTTAAACAATACAACCCTTTAAACAAATCCTAGCAACACAGGCCCTTCCTTATAATCTTAATATGTGATACTCAAAACTCCTTAAAAAACCCAAACCTTTTCCCAAATAAAAGAGAAAAAATACAATTATGTTGATGACAATTGAGCGGCATAAGCGGCCCCAATAAAGAAAGAAAGAAAAAAAAAGAAAAAAAAAAAAAAAAAAAAAGAACGCAAAGGAGCCGTTATATCCGAAGCCCGTTACATCGGGTCCGTTATATCGAGGTTTGACTTATTATATATATATATACGGCAGGGGGGTTGAGCAAGGAGGGAGGACCCTTGTGGGGAAAGAAAAGTAGTGCAAATGACAGATCTCATCAAAAAAGAAAAAATTTAAAAGTTTCCCCCCATATAACACTATTTTTTTTGTTTCCAACTGTACGTACACGTACAACAAACATTTGGTATAAGTTTGGCGAAGAGTAATAGTAAAAAAACGAAATGGTGGTGGTTTGGATGATTTTATTTTTAAACTTGGTTTGGGAGAATTATAAATGGGGGTGTTGGGGGTGGTGGGATGGGGGGCTGGGAAGAGGGGTAATATTTTACGAGACAGGGGATTGGGGAAGAATAAGATGTTTTTTCAGGTGAACCATGGTGTCTTAATTTTAAACTTACGCCCTTACCAATTTTGCCACCGCACTCCAACACAAATGAATGCTTGAAAGCTTTCACCCCCCCATGAATTTAGTGCTAACCGAGGTTTTCGCAGAAAAACCTTTGTTATAAAACACTTACAGGAATGGGGGGCCAATCTACAGGGTTTCAAGGGCTGGGGTCGGCCTGCTTTTAGGAACAAGTTTCAAAGGGGATTAAATTTTGTAAAAAAAGAAAAAAAAAAGAATTTTCAAAGATAATGTGGGAGGTTGATTCCAAAATCGTGGGGTTTAATACAATTTATTTTTATTTTGTTATTTACAAAGAATTTATAAATGGTTTTTAAAAATTTGAGAATATGGTGTGTAACAGTGAGTTAAAGGGGGTTTTTGAGAAGGTTAAGTCGTTGATTTTTTAAGGGTAAAACAGGTTAGGGGCAACTCTTGTCCAAGGGGAAAGGGGAAGACACGTAACCCCCCACGACGTAATTACCCTTTATTTTAAGTGTTTCATGATCGTTAAATTTCCCCTTGTCGGTTTATATAACTAAAGTAGAGTAATTCTAACATTTTGACTAGTTTAGTCTAGTCATTAATATGCGGTAAAATAAAAAACTTCTGCTTTGGGTTTACATTTTTACTTTAAATTGTGGGTAAGGCGTGTCGCGTAGGTAAAAATTTTGGGTTTTGACTTATTTGTTGGTTGTTTTTTTTTTGGCTATTTAACTCCTCCCCCACCTTGAATATAAAAAGGGGCCCGTTCACGTTTAGTGCAATTAGTGCAGGTTTCACCACCTTGTTAAGTTTCCGCAAAGTTCCTCCTTCTTGGGAAATCATTTTAAGGATAATATCTCATTTCCCCTAATTTTGTTTTTAAATCTTATAAAAATCTTTTACCCTAAAAATTTCCCCCGAACCCCCTTTGCTGGGAGCCTCTATTCTGGAAAGAAAATTTCAAAACCTCCCCCGCACACACACACCCCCCGACAGCGACTGAACAAAACCTTAACTACCTCGTCTTACCAATTTGGTTCTGATTCACCAAATTTTTTTAAAAACCATTTCTTCAGCCCTCCTGTAACACCTTTCATATGGTGATGGACAAAAATTTTGAATCTATCATTAAATTTTTACAGAGGCATGCACGTGTAGCCATGAGGGTTCTTGTTGCTTGGCTTGTTTAAGGGAGCGTGTGTGGAAAAACGGCAGTAAGAAATCTATGACTCCCGAAACGTGTCCGACCTACGTGATCTCGTCTTGAGTCACGGTTTTGGGGGCAGTTGGCTTCACGCATCGCCCGGTAAGTTTGTCTCGGTAGTGGGGATTTGAATAAATAATGTTTTTTATTGGTGAGCAAAAAAGGGTTATAAAAGGAGCTGGTTAGTAAGTATTTTTTCATTAAAATGATTTTGTTTTTCGCACGGGGAAGGGGGGAGCCAAAAAGGGAGTACAGGAGGGTGGTAAATCACCGTGTAAAACCAAGGGATATGGTGGTTTTGATTCTTTCCACATAACATTTCCGAGGAGACTAACGCAGTTGTTTAGTCCTGGGTTTTTAGTGCTTTGGGGGTGAGGGGGTTAAAGGTACATATGTATTTATTTTGAAATGCTGTAATATTTTTGTGTTGAGTGTTAAAAATGGGCTCAGGCTGATAACTATTTCTTGCCCCCCCCTCCTTAAAGTGGGCATTATTAGCGAGGTTTGGGGTCTGCCACACTTATATTTTAATTGGAGGAGTTGGGTGTTGAAATGACAGTTGTTATGGTAATTGTTAGTTGCCCCAACCTCCCTCTAAAAGTTGTCCATATGGGCATAAGCTCAGACCTCCGTCCTAGGAAACAATGTATTGAGGCTAGAAATCTAGCCAATAGGATTTTAGGATTAATTGTAAAGTGTTAAAAGTAGAAATTCTGATGTTATTCTAAAGCTTTATTTGGCTCTAAGTCAGACCTCACCTAGACTATGCGGTACAGTTTTGGTCTCCGTATTACAGGATGGATATAGCCTTGTTAGAATCAGTGCAGAGAAGGATTATCAAAAGGATACAGGGGATGCGTAACTTTAATTATGAATAGAGATTGAAGCTATTAAATTTACACTCCAGAGGCGTAGAGTAAGGAAGATAGAAGTTTTTAAGTGGTTAAAGTGATACAATAAAGGAGATGTAGGAAAAGTTCTTACGGATATTAATCAGGGTAGAACAAGAAGTAACCGTATCAAACTGGAAAAGCGTAATTTAAAAAAGGGAAAACTGGTTCACAAATAGGGTGGTAAATGATTGGACACTCTTTCACAGAAGAAGAAAAAAAATTCCCTGAATCTGATAGTCATTACTTAAATGATAACATTTTTCCAGTTTCCATTCAAACCATTGCTTTCTAAAACCCACGGCCAAATTGAGTATATTTAGTTATTTTCAATAGTAGATAATATCCACAAATTATACTGGAACCTGAGACAAACGGATGTATAGTGTTGTTTTTCCTTTTATAGTTTGTTCTAGTTATAACTAGAGTAGTATTTTACACTCTGGTACGTGTTTCTGCCTGGAGTAGCAGTTTATTTGTAATTATACATTTCATGTTTATAGACATTTTAAATATCATGTTACAGGCTTGGGGCGTCACTAACGTGTAATCTTCCAGACTGTTGGAGCAAGTCGTCTAGCGACCACTGATATTTTCAGCATACTTTTTTTATTTGATAATTTGCATTTGAACGTGAGTCTGACTAATTGATTGGCTATATATTACCCGTTAATTAGTATCAGTATTGTAAGTCCGAAGGGCTCCCAAATATTTTTTTTTTCTTTTTTTTTATAAAATTTTACCCTTCGAGAAAGCTGCCCGTTAATCTCCGGACACTCTTTGAAGTATGAATTTAGAAGGTTAAAGTGATTTAAGTAACTTTAAAAAAATAAACTCAAAAAAAATTTGAGACTGGGCAAAAGAAAATTCAACTAACGATGAAAAGGGTGGAACCATGTAGGTAAATTACACTGAGCATATTATTAGTTTAAATAAACTATTATTGTGCAGTCACTATGTATCAAAAATAATTAATAGCTTGATACATATCGGTTGTACCACATCACAACTCTCATGCATTTGAGCTGAACTTCCTTACTGAGAACAAAACCCTCAAACCGATACAATTTTATCTGAAAGGGGCAAGCAGACCCTCTTAACATGTGCTGTTTCTGTGGCAGTCACACACCAGGTAGGCAAAACTGCAAGGCCTTGACATCAAGGTGGTGGGTCACATCACCATGGCGGGTCTGCTGTAGAAATTTAGTGATTCTCCACTATTTACTCAATGAAAGGAAGCTTAATAAGGGGAAATACCTAGAACTGTCCTGAATTTTTTAAAGGTAACCATAAAGCTATTTGAGATGTAAGTTGCGGATGCTGGTGAATTCTTGCTATAGAACAGATATGACTAGTGAAAGTGTAAATATCCTGCTGTAACCCCCCTGGGTGGGTGGAACATCCTTCTTCCAGGATAACTAAAGTCTGCACGATCACCTTCCTCTCGCCCACGCCCATTAGGGTGTCCCAAGATCATAGAGGGAAAAAATGAAACATGTTTTTTTCACTTGCTCGTGTTTTACTTCTGTTTACATATGCATAAGAAGAGTTCCTGTGAAATTAGATGAAATTCGAAGAATATTTAGTGGTCGCGACAAACTGAACAATTTTCTAATAACCTTCAGAAACAAAGAAAAAACTCAAAACATCCCACATTTTTAGAAAGAAACTTATAAGGAAACCAAAACAGACAGTTTTCATTGTTTCCATTCAGAAAGCCTTCTTTTGAAGGTCCTCCTTCTTTTCCCGCCCCACAAGTTTCCGATGGTGGAGGACTAACTGGAGGAGATACTTCTCCTGTGCGGCCGACTTCGTGGACCCCAGGTAGCGCTGGACTAGGGCGATGCCCCGCTCCGCAGCATCGTTGACACTCGGAGGCCAAGTGCCCGTTTCCGAGCGTCCTTGAATCGGTCGTCCTCCTCCCACAATGCCGGGTCCTTTGCTAGGAAGCCCTCGTCCGCGTTGAGTTTCTGAAAGAAGGACCGTGTCTTCGAAGTGACGAAGGACGAGAGGGAGGAAGACATCGTCATCTTTTTTCCCTCCAATCGCTTGAGTTCCTTCTTCGAGGCGGGCTTGTCCAATGCCTTGACCATCTGCTTCTTCTCCTCCACATCAATCCTTGAGTCGAAGAAGGCCAGTCCCGCGTTTTCCTCGGAAACGTACCACAGGTGGCGTTGCAGGGCTTGTTCTGCTGCCTTGGCAACGGTTTGGTCAGGGTATGTCTTGAGGATCTCGAGGAAGAGCACGTCGTTCAACGGAGCTTTCACAGAGATCGGTGCCTCGTGCCATTGCTTGCAGTACACCAGAGCAACGAAGAGGGCCACTCGTTCCACTCCGGCCTTCTCTCGACCAGTCAGCGACAGCTGGGATTTCAGCATCTGAAGCTTGAGGCAGTAGATGGCCTTGGCCATCCACCGGGCTTGATGGAGAGCTCCAGGACGGCGGAATGGTTTGGCTGGACCTTCACCACCGAGGAACAGGTAGGAGAGACGGAGAAGTTCTTCATAGCCCTCCCTGGGATGGTTCTTCGACATCAGAGCCTCCTTCAGGAAGGCCAATGCGTCATCCTTCAGCTTGCTGGCAGTGTCATTGGTGGCGAAGAACTCTACGAGGTCCTCCGATGTTTCCACCGTCTCTCTCTGCGAGGAATCCACGAAGGACCATCGATCACGGAGTCGTTTGAAGATTCCAATGTCAGGACCAGAGGAAGAGCCGAGGCTGGCTTCGAAGACATCCTTGAGGATACCTCGTGGACATGATGGCGGCAGGCCAACCAAAGCAAGCTTCGTCCGAGTTCTTGCTCAATCTGAATGCAAGCACCTTGCACCATGCCAGTGTTCGAAGCCATGGTGTCGAAACAGAAGGCGATGATCTTGTCCCTGACGCCCGCTTCGTCCACCTCCTTCAAGACCACTGCAGCCACATTTCTGCCAGTCGAATCCAAGCTTGCCGGGACCCCAAGAAGGAACTCAGCGTCATCTTCCCCTGTGAGGAGGACGGCGATGCGGTCCTCCGTATCGCCAGAGAGGGACGGGAGGAGTTTTCCGTCCCAATGCAGGACCAACCTCTCAGGTATCTCCTGGTTCCGCAGGTCCACAATCTTCTCGGCGGCTTGCTCTCTCCCCGCAATTCGTGCTCGATGGACCGTGCTCTTCGAGACCGCCATACTCCCAATGTCCATTCCAAGAACTTGAGCGGAAGCTGCAAACGTTGACGTTGCTTGCCGCACCGACAACTTCTCTCGATCCCAAGTTGAAATGAGGTTAAGATCCTTCGCGGAGATCGATGGCGACTGTTTGAGTTTTTTCCTCTGGCTTCGGGATCCACGAGCCGGTGATGACGTCGTTGACACAGGACTGCTGCTCCTGCTACTGCTTTGGCTTGGGATTTCCGCCCTTTCAGTCAGCCTGGCAATGTCGCTGTCTTCACGTTCCCGGAGCCGCTTGAGTCGAGTTCCGCGCTTGACCTGCTTCTCAACCTTCTTCGCTGTCACGAGGTCAATTCCAGCCATGGATGATTCCCCTCTGTCTTCTCTCTGACTCCGTAGGAACTCCTTGTCTCTCGTCCACAACCTCTGTTAAAACCCTCTCTTTACCTGTTCCTCCTCCTATCACTCCTTGTCTCTTTCGATCCTTCTGTTACCCCCTCTATCTCCCTACCTAACCCTTTCTCCATCCTTAGGCCAGATACTCTGACCTCTACACCTTCCTCAATCCCAACACCTCTTCATCAACGCACCCTCAAGACTCCTTGTAAGGCAACCTAAACATTCTCCTCTCCCTTCCTCTTCTCCAATACCATCCACTATCCCTCCCTCCTCCTCAGCTCCTCACATGCCACTTTCTACATCTCTTAGTACTAAGAAACCCTGTGCCTCCCAGGTCTCCCCTCCTGACTCTCCTGTTGAGACCATATCTATCATAGAGGAGTACCTCGCTCAGCCTCAAGACATGACTCCTCTGCCCCCTTCACAGACCATCTCATCATCCCCACCTTCTTTCTCAACCCTCAAAATCTCTGCCGAGATAAATCTTACCTTCCACCTACCCCCCTTCCTACTTTTGACTCCTAGCTTCCTCCCTGCTCCTCCTCTTCCCCTCATTCTCCTTCCTTTTCGCCCCTTGCCTCTTGTTCACCCTATCTCCTCTCTCCCCTCTTCTCCTTCCTCTGGTCATCCTGCTGTTAAGTCTCTTCTGGACTTCCCACTACCTCCTGGCTGTACATGTGACTCCCTTTTGTCTCAATAACCCCCATTCCTAGCCCCTCTCCCCCCCCGACTGCTACCTGTTCTTAGTCTACTACTCTTGACCTCTTACCTCATACCCTTGATCCTCCTAACCCCTCTACTCCAGATGCTATCATCACCCACTAATCTCTTCACACTTGTCTGTCCTCCAATGGAATATTCGTGGCTTCCACGGCTAGTGTTCAAGAGACGAGGCAGATGACAAGGACGGGTAGACACTCGCATATAAGTCATGAGCTACACCAGTAACACAATGTCTTGAACACCAACTTGAGTATTTTGCTCTTGTTTGCCAAGGATCCAGACGTCCCACTTCACTGATACAAGATTTTCTTTTTTTCCCACGACTTAAGTTAAGCTTATAGCCGTCCGTGCAAAAAACTTTGCTGTCTTCCCTAAAGAAGGCAGAAATAATTCCCTAAAAATGAGCACATACCCTCCCATTTCTCTCTTTGGCACATTATACGTCAGTCTGCCATAATTAAAGGGGCAGTAACACATGACTGGCCACAGCTAAGTTTACGAGGGGTCACCCAAACTAAATTGTCAAGCGTATGCTCAATTGTTCATAAACCTCACAATTCATTTTCTGCTGATTTTAGCAACATAAATAAAAAATTACTATATATAATGAAAAAGCCAGCCTGTACCAATGATTAGAATGTCTTATATGTTAGGACTTGTGTTGCCTTTAAGCTTTTTTTATGTCTTATCGACACAAGGTATCTGGCACTGGCTTTGGGTGCCACAGTACCACACACCAATTCAAACTTACTCCACATAACGTTCACATCACATTAAATTTTTTAGCAATGCTGTCAAACTAAATTTCATAGCATATTTTAATACCTTTCTATGCATTCCAACTGAAGGTAATAGTACTTAACAGCCAAATAAATGGTTATTTCTGACACTAAATTTATGATTATTAGTCAGATTATTCGATGAATGCGAATACTTTGCCCAAGTAATACGTATACGAATGAGAATACCGTAAATGGCGGCATACAAGTAGACTCTTTGAACCTGAAAAAAATCTCTCCATAACTAGGGGTCTACTTATACGGCAAGGATAAAATGCAAAACTGTACCACTGAGTGGCAAACAAGTGGATCAGCACTACTAACAATCGCTGTACAACACTTACTGTAACTCCAGTCAGACAACTACAAATATGCGCCACTTTCAGAGCAACAGCGACAACTGGAGAAGACGTTTAGCGGCAGTTCCACCCACAGCCGTTTCCAACAGCTGATAGATTGTAAACAGTGGCGAATGCAAATGGCGGAGGGCACCGGTAACTGCAGTCCAGTCATAGGTACTACAGTGTTTTACTATAATATACAGTATGTAGCAGTACTATCAGGGGACTATTGTGTTTTTCAAGTGAAAACAAGAGGCGGACCTATAGTAAAGATTCATATCTTCATATAAGTGGTGTGGTGTTATGTGTTTTTGCGACAGGTTACCGTATACCGTACTGTAGCCTATCCACATTCAAGCTTTGACCTACCAGTTGCCTACCGTATTTTTGGGGCAGATTTATACCGCAAGTATAGGCCTAACCCGTAATCTTGATCTTGTGGTCGATTTGTACGCTTGGTCGACTTATACGCCGCCATTTACGGTACTTTGATTTCCAAAAAGACTAATATGAATACAGTAAACCCTCGCTAGTGGAAAAGTTTATATTGGCAGCCCTGACCTCACGTCCCTGACTCGCAATGATAAACTCGCCACTTTTTGCACGTAACTTCCGATGATTTTGATTAACTCTCGATCAATTTGGAATAGAATTGTAGTTGTGAAATATACCATACATTATAGTCCTAATATAAAATTTCCTATAGTATATATGAGTGAGGAAGCTAAGCGTGTCAGTCGGAAGGGAGTGTGGTGGTGTGTCTGCCTGGGGATGCCAACTAGTCTTCTTTTTTTTAAACAAGGCAAAAATTATATTCTATTTTAAGGTCTCGTGCTTAAAATTTTGCCTGTTTACCTGATAATATGATTACCTATGATAATATACAACTGAAATTTAGAAGCGCACTAGTATTCCCTTCTCCTGGCATCAAATATCAGTCAGTAAGCAGCAAGGGGTTAGGATTTTTCACTTCATTAAAAAAAAAGATATATAAAGCTGCCAACATAAGCACAACATTTGCACACCCGCGCAAATAAATAGAAGCATTATATAGCTTTTACAGCTGGAATACTGTTGAATGATATTATACTGTAATCATAATATAAAAAATAGAGGTACAGGAACATAAGAATTTCAGCTGTATATATGCATAATATTTTACTAAACTTC
Organism: Chionoecetes opilio; assembly: GCA_016584305.1. Classification (NCBI taxonomy): domain Eukaryota; kingdom Metazoa; phylum Arthropoda; class Malacostraca; order Decapoda; family Majidae; genus Chionoecetes; species Chionoecetes opilio. The sequence goes on along the minus strand of JACEEZ010019044.1, from coordinate 70,814 downwards.
CTGTTCTCTTCTACTGTTCCAGATACTTTGGGGGAAGAAATATTACAGAAGGTTGTTAATGCAATTTATATGTAGAGAGAAGGAAAAAAAATTGAGCTGTAATAATAAGGCCTATCCATAATATAAGGACACTATCATTTTCTACACGATAAATTACCACAAAGTACAACAATGTGCTCCGTATATATATGTACTAAATTACTTCTCTTAAGAGTACGTATATATAATCAATCAATCATTGGGGGCATACGCCGGGGGGCGCGTCGCCTCGCCCACCCTATGACGCCACTCCCGGGGGTCACCACGCGCGTGTTCCCATGCAGGCTCCTTTCCCATACCAAGCAGCTCTCGACAAGAGACATCAACTTGCCCAAAACAGCCCAGCAGCAGATGGTGTAATAATAATAGTAGTAGTAGTAGTAGTAGTAGTAGTAGTAGTAGTAGTAGTAGTAGTAGCAGCTACTACTAGTAGTAATAGTACCGGCACTGCCACGCTCCCTGTCGTAAAGCAACAATTTATTCGTAAACAAAAATTGTAATTTACCGGTATCCTATTACATTATTCAGTGACAAGATTGCTCGTAATTTAACAAAATATTTGTAATACAAAAACTAACTTACCGGTATCATTATTTGTCATAGCAGGATCAAAAATTGTCATGTGTGTTGTGTAAATTATGCTCACTAATTATAATAATATTAATAATTATGATTGTAGAGTAAGACTTTATCGGAAAATCCGACTTTAAACAGAAAGATGTCCAAATATCGCTCACCGTTCACAGCAATGTGTTTTTAACGGCAATTACCCACCCCATGAGAATTTTTTTTTTAAGGCGCAGTCACACTTAGCACTTTTACCGTATAAAGTGTATATTACCGTATCACTGTACGTAGACTACCTCTCTTATTCATTATGATATTATAGTTTTAGTGTTATAATATAATCCTTAATAAACTTGTCATGATATTTTATTCCTAAATTCGTCCATGTTTGCTGTTGTCGCCATAGCTTAATTATTTTGTTATATATAATTTAGTTATATATTTTGCTGTGGACGCCAACTATATTAATTTCTTTTAATGATTTGTTTACAGGATGGCGGTGATGGTGGTGGACGCGTGACCCGCCGAGCCCTGGACCGGCCTGCAGCTCATCACACACAAACCCAAAATAAAATCAGTCCCCTTAGTAGAACGACGTGCGAGTCTCTTATACGATCTGGCTTTTTTGGGAGAGTTTATGAGCATCACAAAGTTTAAGAAGTCCGGAGGGCCCAGACGTATGTAATTGACTTGATTTTGATTTTTTTTTTTTTTTTAAATTTTCACTTGAGAATGCTCGTAGTTTGTCTCCGGCCAGTCTTCCGAGTATCTTAATGTACGCATGTAGAGAGAAAATATAATCTTTGTTATGTACGCATGTAGTGAGAAAATATAATCTTTATGTATGCGTGTAGTGAACAATATCTTTCCATGTCTTTTATCAAGTTTCCATGTTTCAATAATATCACTTATTTTCTGACCACTGATTAAGTAGACTTGCATATATACAGTAAAAATGAATTATTATCAAAATATACTAGTAAAGGATTGCCCATGATCCAGGGACTTTAAAGAACAATCTGTTGATTATTTCTATATTATATTAATGAAATAAATAATGTACGTAATAAAACATACGTATTTTTAAAATAGTTTCCTTATTGATGAACTAATATTAGAAAAAATACAATTTCTTTATTGAATTTCTGGACCGGTCAAATTTTTTTTATTTATAAATAAATGTTTCTAGACTTGTGGCTCTTTTGAGGCTTGAAGTGGAACTTCTCTTGAGGCTTGGAGTGGAACTTCTCTTTTGAGGCTTGGAGTGGAACTTCTCTTTTGAGGCTTGGAGTGGAACTTCTCTTTTGAGGCTTGGAGTGGAACTTCTCTTTTGAGGCTTGGAGTGGAACTTCTCTTTTGAGGCTTGGAGTGGAACTTCTCTTTTGAGGCTTGGATCCTCGCATCAGCTTGCATTTGCTGACGAGAATTTTCTTTTTTTCTCTGATCTTTTCATACATGGTTTATTCGTATTATTCACTCACCTTGGTCTGGTTGAAGATTCCAAGTACTTCACAACACGGTATTTACCGCCATGGCTGCAAACGCAAACCAATATTTTTTTTTTTTTTTGAGCAGCCACATTTGTATGTGTTACAAAAAAATTAGCAATTAGATGGAATTGAAGAAGTTGACAAAAAAGACTGGATATTTGTGCCAAATGGACACAAGATAAACGCCTGGGATGGACCTGGAGATGATATCAGCAGTGTGCAGTACTCTCCCGAGTTTCACGCTTGCTTTCTTCCGAAGGCATAGTGCTAAACTCGAGGATCGCGAAACTCGGGGTATTGAAAACACTGAAAAATTATTTGAGGATCGCGAAACTCGGGGTATTGAAAACACTGATTTTTTTTTTTATTTGAGGATCGCGAAACTCGGGGTATTGAAAACACTGAAAAAATTATTTATGACCTTATTCCGGTGCGAGGTGTACGGCTCATAAGAAGCACTTTTCCCCCCCGAAAAATACTAATGGTTTTCAAGACGAATGTTGAAGTACTTCCTCAGTAATCATACCTAAGTACTTACCTGTTACAAGTATTTCAAATACCATAAGACGATTATTCAAATCAACTACGTAATCTGTCCTCGCCCTGTTATTTTTACATTCCGCCTTTTGGCGGCAGATTGCCGCCAACAGTGCCATCTACTGTCTGGTCTGCTAATGTTGTATCATTTACCACCAGGCTGAGCCTGTCACACGTATCACAAGCTCTTTTCAGTCCTGGAAATTATCCCCCATGGCAAATTCATCAAAACTATTTACTAATACTATCGCATACAGGCTAAAAGTTATACGATACACCAAAGAACATGGGAAGAGACCAACAGAAAGACACTTCGTATCACCGCCGGGAGAGGCGGTGGCCGAGTGGTTAGCGTCTTGGAGTGGTGAGCTCAATGTCCCGAGTTCGAATCCAGCCGGGGTAACTCTTTGGGTACCGTATTTTATACCTTATATTATAAGACGCTGCATCTTGGAAGACGCACCCTGATTTTTTAAAGAAATTTCCAAGAAAAAAAAAAAAAGAAAAAAAAATTTAGTAAAATCTACAGATTTTTGACCTACAGATCGTTTTGATGAATTCGCCATGGGTGATACTTCTTCCAGGATTGAAAAGAGCTTGTGATACGTGTGACAGCCTGGTGGTAAATGTTGCATCAACACTAGCAGACGATTAATCAACACTAGCAGACATTGCAGAAAAATTTTCATAGAAAAAAAATATAAACAGATTTTTACCGGTAGGTGGTGGTAAAATCTACAGATTTTCTCAGTAGGTGCTAACGGTGGTGCGAAGTGTCTTTCTGCTGCCCTGTTCCCATGTTATTTGGCGTATCGTACAACTTTTAGCTTGTATGCGATAGTATTAGTAAATAGTTTTGATGAATTCGCCATGGGTGATAATTTTCTGGACTGAAAAAAGCATGTGATACGTGTGATAGCCTGGTGGTAAATGATACATCAACACTAGCAGACAATAGATGGCGTTGTTGACGCCAATCTGTCGAGGTGAAAATTGTCGCGGAATGGCTCCCGCCAGTCCTGGTGGCAGACTCATATAGTAGCTATGTGGCAAAAAATATCAAAGTTGTTAAATGCTATTGCAAGAGGTATCAGTGGAAAGGTCTTGAAAAAAACTTTCCAATGACACCAAGATGACCCTCCTAGGACCTAAAATAAGAAAGTTACATCAAATAGAAGTTCGCCTTTTGGGCATATTTTTGTCTTATAAAAGCAATAGGATGATTGTGACCGATAAAAATTTGGCATAATGAACACTCAGCCATGAACACTCTGGTTAGGTTAGGTTTCATTAAAACATAAGGTTAGGTTAGGTTTCATTTTTTTTCATTTTTTTTTTTTTTTTTTTTTTTGGTTTGCGCAAAATAAAACTAACACCATTAGAACAAGCACCGATTGTAGGCCAAGAAAAAGTAGTTGGTGTCTCTGAAAACGAACGTGAAACTCTCCTCCATAATTACCAAACAAACAAACAGAACGAACGAACAACGAAATGAAAAACAGTGCATTGACATCGATTACAGATAGCCTAATAAAATTGTTGCTACTTGATAAAAACTTATCAAATTCGACATATAGACGGACAAATAACTAAAGAAACTTATTTTATTAGTTTCAAGATTGATTTCACTCGCCTTCAGCAAAATTGACGAGCGTTTTGGCAACCTGTCACGAAACACATCTCCATTTTCGCGGAATGTACGTGATTTCAGAAATGTTCTGAGAATTTTCGAGCATTGTTTCTGCAACGAGTTGAGGGGTCAATGTGTGTACTACGTCATCAAATCATGTGTAAGCTCGTGCAATCACAGGAAAACACACAAAAAACTGATTTCTTAGGGGGTTCACAACACAACTTTTGCGCTAAATTTTGCCAATTTCGATGAAAAGAAAACGGGGCTGAGCTGAAATGTTGACAAAGTTGTCAAGCATGAAATCGGAGAATATGCACATACCTACATATAGTCTTACCTTGTGATACGTGGGACAACCTGGTGGTAATTGTTGTTGTTGTTTTTTTTGTTTTTTTTAACATCACAAAGAACTGGCCAAGGGCACAACAAAAATGGGTAACACAAAGCCCGCTTAGTTGCCAGTCCCTATAAAGAAGACAGTAAGAGAATAAAATAAAAAAGAGGGGTAGGCCAATTTAGTTCGGGAGGTGTCTTGTTACTCCTCTTTTGAAAAGATTTAAGTCATAGGAAAGTGGAAAAATAGCAACAGGAAGACAGTTCCAGAGTTTACCAGTGAAAGGGATGAAAGAGTAAAGATCCTGATTAACTCTTGCATTAGGAAGATGGGCAGAATAGGGATGAGAATGAGTAGAAAGTCTTGTGCAGCAAGGACGCGAGAGGGGGGGAGGCATGCAGTTAGCAAGTTCAGAAGAGCAGTGAGCATGAAAATAACGGTAGAAGAGAGCAAGAGAAGCAACATTGTGGCGGTGATTTAAAGATTGAAGACAGTCAGTCAGAGGAGAGGAGTTGATGAGACGAAAAGCTTTTGGGCCAGATTGTTAAATGTCACCTTTCCCTTCCCATGACGGGACCGCACGATGAGTTCTCTGCGCTACACGGGAAGCCAAGGTAACGTTGAATCCTTCCGCGTCTTTTCTCTTCATGTAGTCCCGTCACGGTAAGGTTGGTATGCTGGAAGGAGTACTATGCCACATCTGTGCTGTGCAACAATGTATTTCCTTCAGAAAAATCAGTGAAACTTGGTTGGGAAATAATAGTTAGTGTCTCAAAATCCAGGGAAGTGAGTCGTGACTGAATTAATACGAAAGTAGGAAAACAAGTGTGCCATGCTCCGCCCCGCCCCGCATTTGCCAGCGCGCCTGCCAGACGCCGCCTGCACCGCTCTGCCCAGCCCGCCTGTGTCTCCCGGTGAGATTTCAAACCACTCTTTTTATTACGCACAAAGGATAATTTCATCAATAAACAAGTAAAAAGTAACACAGTCACTGAAATGTCTTTATCTTATCCAATAATGGGATGAAAAGTACAGAGGAGATCAGCGCCCATGAAGGGAATGGTGAAGATATGGTCTGTGCGATGTCTTCGTTTCTTTACCTTCACCGCGGTGCGACGATATCCGTCGCGGCTCAAAACAGTTTGAAGGTACCAAATTACGTGACGAAGACATTCTTCACCGAAGAAGACATCTGACAATCTGGCCCTTTGACTCAACCCTGTTTAGGAGAGCTGTATGAGTGGATCCTCCCCAAACATGTGAGACATACTCCATACATGGGCGGATCGGGCCCCTGTAGAGAGCAAGCAATTGGGAGGGAGAAAAAAAAGGACACAGACGCCACAGGACAAATAACTTTTTAGAAGCTGTTTTAGCAAGAGATGAGATGTGAGATTTCCAGTTCAGATTTTTAGTAAAGGATAGTCCTAGAATGTTCATTGTAGAAGAAGGAGACAGTTGAGTGTCATTGAAGAAGAGGGGATAGTTATCTGGTAGGTTTTGTCGAGTAGATAGGTGAAGAAATTGGGTTTTTGAGGCATTGAACAAAACAAGGTTTGCTTTGCCCCAATCAGAAATTATAGAAAGATCAGAAGTTAGGCGCTCGGTGGCTTCTCTCCGTGAATCACTTAGTTCCTGTTGAGTTGGACGTCTAATAAACGACGTTGAAAAATGCAGGGTAGAATCATCAGCGTAGGAGTGGATAGGGCTTTGAGTTAGACTTAGAAGATCATTAATGAATAATAGAAAGAGAGTGGGTGATAGGACAGAACCCTGGGGAACACCACTATTGATAGATTTAGGAGAAGAACAATGTCCGTCTACAGTAGCTGCAATAGAACGGTTTGAAAGGAAACTTAAGATGAAGGTACAGAGAGAAGGATAAAAACCGAATGAGGGTAGTTTGGAAATTAAAGATTTGTGCCAGACTCTATCAAAAGCTTTTGATATGTCAAGGGCAACAGCAAAAGTTTCACCGAAACCCCTAAAGGAGGATGACCAAGATTCAGTTAGGAAAGCTAGAAGATCGCCAGTAGATCGCCCTTTACGGAAACCGTACTGACGATCAGATAGAAGATTGTGAGCAGATAGATGCTTAAGAATCTTCTTATTAAGTATAGATTCAAAAACTTTAGAAAGGCAGGAAGTCAAAGCTATAGGACGGTAGTTTGAAGGATTAGAACGGTCACCCTTCTTAGGGACAGGTTGGATGTGGTCGGAATGGCTCCCGCCAGTCTTGGCGGCAGTCTCATTCCAACATTCGTCTTGGAAGACGCATGAGTATTTTACAGGGTATTTTTTAGGAAAAAAAGTGCATCTTATAAGCCGTAAAATACGGTACTCCGTAGTGTAGGGGTTGCAAGCTCGGCTCACAACCGAGAAGTTCCGGGTTCGATCCCCAGGCGGAGCGGAATTAGATGGGCTGTTTCCTTAAAAAAAACCCGAGCCCCTGTTCCACCCAGCAATGTCTTCTTCTTCTTGTGACCTTTGTCGCTTAGTATCGCTGCATAGGTCCTTTTCAACTTCGTCTCCTTCGTTAACAAACTTGTCAACTCTTCCCTTGTTTATTTCGATACTATTAGCGGTAGAGGTCACAAAAAGAAGAAGAAGCAGCCTGAAAATCGGTAGATTTTACTACCGACTACCGGTAGAAAATCTGTTTATTTTTATATTTTTTTCTTATAAATTGTTAGCCGGGGATTTGTGACCCGCCTCCCGGGGTCGAGGCTTCGGCCAACACTAGAGGAGAGGAAGAAGAGGAGGAGAGGAGGGGACCTACAAAGCAATACTAAGTGGTAGAGGTCACAAGAAGAAGAAGAAGCCTACCGAGAAAATCGGTAGATTTAACCGCCTACTGGTAGAAAATCTTTTATTTTTATTTGTTTTTCTTATAAATTTATTTAGTGTACGAAGCAGTGCGTATATTGGGATGGTATGAATTTAGGACTCGGCGCTAAACTCGTATAGCATGAAACTCTGGAGGGTACTGTAGAGAAAAATTAGATAACAATGGATATGAAGACAGGACCACACGAACACACTGGGGACCCGAATATCACGGAGGTTATGTACTGAAACCCCCCCCCGAATAATGCAAACACCCACAAAAGCCTCCAAACCAAAATATAAACTCAAAGTTCCCCCAAAAAGTTAGTTTCCTACATCCATGCTAGTGGCCATAGGTGGCTGTATTTAAACAAATTTGGTTGGATCCAGAGGGGAGTATGCATACCCACTCCACTGGACAAGTATAGTATAGTATAGTATAGGACTGAGTATCTATAAATAATTGGTGACTGAGACGGCACTTGAAGGATTACAGCATATGGAGTCTCAATTATTGTTCATCCACCGAAAGTTTCTGGATCCACCCTTCAGACACCAAACGTTCATCAGGGAGGTAAATTTTTACTTCAACACCATAATGCATTTGGTGGTAGATGTCATATCCCGAGCAGTGTTCTTATGTGTTTCGGATGATAGCGACCATAAAAAAACAAAGGAAATATGCCTAAATACAGTAAAAGCTCAATTTAATGGAACTAGATTTAGTGGAATGCTCAATACACTCTACCCTCCGTTTTCCGCACTATAAGGGGGTTAGCCCAGTCCGGGAACCCCAAAAGTCCGGGAGGTGTAGCCATACACGGACTTTATCTGGTAAAGTCCGGCGACTCTAGTACGCTTTGGGTCCTTGGGGCGGCACTATGGGAGGCAAAGTGGCGATATTAATAACAGAGCGTAAGTGGAGGATGTGTAGACAATGGCGTCGATACAATGACTAAAACAATGACTCTTGCCCTCTCACCCCGAGCGGCTGTGTCCGCCCGCCCTGACCCCTAGTGGCGGCATTCCCGAACCAATGGCCGGGACCTCGCAGCGCGGGAAATTTGAATGCCATACTTTCCTTAATGTCCCGGATCATTCCAGACATTATGTCCAGCCATGCCAAACATGTCCGGGGCGGACAATGATTGGGAAATCCAAAATCCGGCAATAGGAGGTCAGGAAAATGGAGTCGAGTGCATAGCGGAAAAAATTCCGCTAAATGTAGCAGTATTTAAAGTGATTCCACTAATGTCTGCCGACGCATGCGTTTGGGTAGGTTTGGGGGCCATACAGACCACTACAGAACCCTTATTTTTGGAGGTAAGTATAAGTTCTTATAGTATTTCATGTGTTAAGTGACAGGAATTTGAAATCTATGTACAGTGGTGTACTTATAGGTTATCTATAATATTCTCTCAATTTAGCGGAAAACTCGATATAACGGAAATATGCTTGGCTAAAGTAGTCCGTTAAATTGAGCTGCTACTGTAATACTAAACCCACATTTTAGCCTCCTAACCTAAACCATCCCCACAGAAGTACCTCATGAATAGGAAAACAAAAGCAATGTAGATCACAAGAAGAAGAAGAGTAAGGCATAAGAAACACCATCCTCTCTCCTTTCTTAAAAGATGTTCTTTATCTCTAAAAGTAGTAATTTGCGACGACAACTCAAGATAAAGTTTTTCAGAATCCAGTAAGGTAAACAAAAGTTATACTCCCAATTGTGTAGAGCTGCAATAGTAATGTAATAAAAATAATATGAAAAGGAGCGCATCTGCACGCAATGGCAGATGACCAAGGACTATAGTAGAAGCAATTTATGAAATCCATTTGGGTGTTGGCTGAAGTGGGGAATTTCCTGTCCAATGTGCTGCCACGTCAGTCACAACACATCATTTCTGTTTTGTATATCTTATTTACCACTTCTGAATTAATTTCAAATTCTCTGTATAGATTATATTTCTAATAAGGCTAAAGCACTACGCAGTGCTATCAATGTTTAGTTTTTTAAGAAAATAATGATGATTATATTTAAATATCACAACACTTGACATCGTAGCTTTACGATGATGCCATTTAGACAACCGCAAGGTCACTTCCTCGCAGTCCGCCACCCACGATGGAAGCTACGCCTACACGCTCATGTGTCCTTCATAGACGGGAGAAGGAACACACACCTACAGGTGTGAAGGATTGCCCCCATCAGCTCCTGCCGGGGGGAGTGAGGGGGAGTGAGGGTTATCTTTTTTGCAAAGGATCTGATCCGATACTTGGCCAAATACGAGATTTGGCATCGCCACGGACAGGAATTTCTCACTCCAGCCAACGCCTAAACCGACTTCATAAATTGGTTCTACTATACAGTATCCTCCCGAGTTTCACGATATGCTTGTTTCGCAATCCTAGAGTTTCGCGCCGAGTCCTAAATTCTTACCATCCAGACTTTCGCGCATTATCTCCCCGAGTTTCGCGCTGCTTCGTACACTTTTTTTTTTTTTTTTTCTGTGCCTATAGCGCCGTTTGGCAGTGACCTCCAGGGGTGGTATGGTAGGCCCTGTACTCGAGGGCTGTAATGGTTGGCCCTCGCCCGTGGTGGGGCAGGCAGGATTTTTATAAGAGTTAATAGGCTGCATTAGTAGAAGCGAAATTGGATTAGCTTTCCATTGATATATTTCGTTTTCCGATAAATGAATTAGCACCATGCATAAATTAGCGTTAACTAAATAAATATCATCATCAATCAGGGTATAAGCAAGCGCGCCACCCTCAGTACTCACTGATTGTGTAAGCGACTGGGCGAGGCTCTCTCCGACGGCCTCCGCTCCCGCACACCAGTCACCGTTCCTCTCACGCACACAGTAGTAGCTACAGCTCATTATTATTACTATGTTTGCAGTGCTTAAGCTGTGTATTAAACTGCAGTGCGAATTGACTAGTCTTTAAGAATTGTAGACATGGGTAGAGTGATTAAATATACTTTTCTAGCTCACAAGGTAGTGGTATATATCACTGGCGTAATATGCCTGGCAGATCGCCACCAAGCAGTCGTGATGTCCTTCCATTTGTGCTGCGGTATGTTATATGGATCTATATTCCCTATTTCCTTACATTTTTCAATGTAATGAAGAATAGATCTAGAGTCCAACATCTGGAGGACATAGTCTGACAGATGAACACCATCAATCACTTTCCCAGCCCTCAAAAAAGAGATTAGTAAGCGTGAGTGTACCGTGTTTACGGGGGAGGTAATCCCCTTTGTTTACATCACCGCACAGCCACTGTCGACCAGCATGTGCTCGGGCGGACCGCCTCTCCCAGCAGTGATCCAAAAGTGTCTTTCTGTTGGTCTGTTTCCATTTTCTTTGGCGTATCGTATAACTTTTAGCTTGTATTGCGATAGTATTAGTAAATAGTTTTGATGAATTCGCAATGGGGATAATTTTCAGGACTGAAAAGAGCTTAAGATACATGTGACGGCCTAGTGGTAAATGATACGTCAACACTAGCAGACGATAGATGGCGCTGTTGGTGGCAATCGCGGCAATCCACCGCCTCTCCCAGCAGTGATCCAAGTGTCTTTCTGTTGGTCTGTTTCCATTTTCTATGGCGTATCGTATAACTTTTAGCTTGTATGCGATAGTATTAGTAAATATTATAGTACACACAAACCTCATTTTCCCGGACTATAAGGGGGGAGCACTGGTCCGGGAACCGCAAAAGTCCGGGAATCGCAACAGTCCGATGCCATTACCCACCCCCGGACGTTTATCCTACTCTAGTATTTACTGTCCGGCAACCGCCAATATCAACTACCCCGCCGCGGACTTTTACGTCCGCTGAGCATGCTGCCACCTGGCGGGAGGCCCGCAGAAAGTGTTTTAATAGTCTCAAGAGACGTTTCCTGCACCAGGGGCAGTGGGGGTCAAGGGACTAACTGAGGCAGTGTAGGTGAACCGTGAGTGTCGTGTGCCCAAATGTAAACAATACGACCGCTGAGCATGCTGCCACCTGGCGGGAGGCAGCAGAAAGTGTTCAATAGTCTCAAGAGACGTTCCTGCACCAGGGGCAGTGGGGGTCAGGGGACTAACGGAGGCATGCAGGTGAACCGTGAGTGTCGTGTGCCCAAATGTTAACAATACACCGCTGAGCATGCTGCCACCTGGCGGGAGGCATCAGAAAGTATTCAATAGTCTCAAGAGACGTTCCTGCACCAGGGGCAGTGGGGTCAGGGGACTAACGGAGGCAGTGCAGGTGAACCGTGAGTGGTCGTGTGCCCAATGTAAAAAATACGACCGCTGAGCATGCTGACCCCCTGGCGGGAGGCAGCAGAAATGTTCAATAGTCTCAAGAGACGTTCCTGCACCAGGGGCAGTGGGGGTCAGGGGAAGAACGGAGGCAGTGCAGGTGAACCGTGAGTGTCATGTGTCCAAATGTAAAAAAATACGACCGCTGAGCAAGCTGCCACCTGGCGGGAGGCATCAGAAAGTATTCAATAGTCTCAAGAGACATTCCTGCACCAGGGGCAGTGGGGTCAGGGGACAACGGAGGCAGTGCAGGTGAACCGTGAGTGTCGTGTGCCAAATGTTAACAATACGACCGCTGAGCATGCTGCCACCTGGCGGGAGGCATCAGAAAGGTATTCAATAGTCTCAAGAGACGTTCCTGCACCAGGGGCAGTGGGGGTCAGGGGACTAACGGAGGCAGTGCAGGTGAACCGTGAGTGTCGTGTGCCCCAAAAGTAAAAAAATACGACCGCTGAGCATGCTGACACCTGGCGGGAGGCAGCAGAAAGTGTTCAATAGTCTCAAGAGACGTCCTGCACCAGGGGCAGTGGGGGTCAGGGAAGAACGGAGGCAGTGCAGGTGAACCGTGAGTGTCATGTGTCCAAAAGTAAACAATACGACCGCTGAGCATGCTGCCACCTGGCGGGAGGCATCAGAAAGTGTTCAATAGTCTCAGAGATCTTCCTGCACCAGGGGCAGTGGGAGTCAGGGGACTGACGGAGGCCGTGCAGGTGAACCGTGAGTGTCGTGTGCCCAAATGTAAACAATACGACCGCTGAGCATGCTGCCACCTGGCGGGAGGCGCGGACACTGACCAGGGGTGACAGGAGACGCTCGGACTGCCGGACAACTTTGTCAATTTACGAACAGGACCAGGCATTTCAACGTAAAAAAAAAATAAAAAAAAATAAAATAAATAAAATAATAATAATAATAATAATAATAGTTGTCCGGGACTCTGACATATCCCCGGACCTCGGATTTTGTCCGGCAAATCCGAAATCCGGGAAATGGAGGTCCGGGAAATCGAGGTTTGTGTGTATTTGTATTAGTTAGACTGAAAACAGCTTAAAGTAATCGTCCAGACCCATTTTTTCTTTGCATAATTATGTTAAGTGTTCATTCAAAATACCTAATCCACAAAAAATTATTCATTTCCACGCCTTATTTCCCTAAAAACATGACTTTTGTAAAAAGCGCAGGAAAAACAACAGCCCCATTCCAGCCGTGGCAGGAAACTTGCTGGCGACGTCACATGAGTGAGCCTCTCAGCCCTGCCTGATGACTCAGAAAAAAATATAGTACGTACTTGAAGAATTTTTGGTGTTTCTGATAATTTTTTTTTGCGATGTGGCATATACCTGCATCCTTCAGGGATACAGCAAGAAAGCTGTGCCCTTGCAGAGCTTAGTACCCATTTCTGACCCATTTGGCCATGATATGCCTGTGCAGCACCTGGCAGTGGCGGGTGAGAGGAGCGCCGCTAGACAATGTGCTTCACACCGCGCTCCTCTCACCCGCCACAGCCAGGCGCTGCACAGACATTATCATGGTCAAATAGGTCGGAAATGGGTGCTAAGCTCTCTGCAAAGGCACAGCTTTCTTGCTGTACCCATGAAGGATGCAAGTACAGGGAGGTCCCGAAGATACGAGCAGTTAAGTTCCACCTGGCATACTCGTAAAGCGAAATCTCGTATAACGAAACACATAACTAATGGTAAAATATAGGTTTGGTTCCAGGACCCTATCAATTAAAAATAAGAAGAAAAAAAAAGACATGTTTTTCAAGCTAAAATAAACTATAGCAAACACAACAAACACACAGCGTCTATATTACCCACACTGTACTACCTATTCTGAAAGAGAAAATAGCACACAAAATAACAACTGCACATTAATTAAACATAAAACATGCACAACAAGCAAAAAAAGACGTTGTAATGTATGGGACGCCACGTGATACAAGAGAAGGTAGTGTAGCGGTTCCAAGGTTGGGGCCCCACACCTGCTAATTACCCCTAAAGGTCAGGCCGCGCCATATGCTTAATTACCCTTCAGGTCATGCCTTGCTAGGGGTGACCTCACTGGGGTCAACCAAATCCCCCTTTGTCCAGCCAGGGAGTGGTAGGTGCGCATTTTGAACTTGATAATATATAATTTTACTCACCCCAGTTTAAATGTCGTATCATTGGATTTTCGATCTCATATATTGAAAATAGACCCTAATTTACACATCTCATATCATCGGATTCTCGTATACCGAATGCTCGTATAACGGGACCTCCCTGTATATGCCACATCGAAAGAAAAAAAATATCAGAAACACCCAAAATTCCCCAAGTACAGGAGAACCTCGTTTATCCGGCACCCTCGGGGGGGAGCGCATGCCGGATAACTCATTTTGCCGTTGTTTTGAGAGTTACTCTTATGAAATCCCCCAAAATCCTTTTTTTTTTTTTTTCCCATCACAAGGAACTGGCCAAGGGCACAACAAAAATGGGTAACACAAAGGCCGCTTAGTTGCCAGTCCCTATAAAGAAGACAGTCAGAGAATAAAATAAAAAAGTGGGGTGAGCCAATTTAGTGAGGGAGGTGTCTGTTACTCTTCTTTTGAAAAGATGTAAGTCATAGGAAAGTGGAAAAATAGAAACAGGAAGAGAGTTCCAGAGTTTACCAGTGAAAGGGATGAAAGGGTTGCCAACCCTGCGTACCCCGCCAAATTTGAACTAAATTTCTGCCGATTTTCTCAGTTTCAGAGTTCCAGAGTTTATCAGTGGAAAAAAAAAAAAAAAAAAAAAAAGCCTGGGTCGATTAGTGCCGTTGTTTTGAGGCTGCCGTTGTTTTAAATGCCGGTTAAACGAGGTTCTCCTGTACTGTACTACATTTTTCTCCGAGTCTCCGTGTATCTGTATCAGGCAGGGCTGGGAGGCTTACTCATGTGACTTCGCCGAGCCGTGGTGCATCGTCTGCTGGTCGCCAGTTGTGTTTTGAGGGCTCGGGAAATTTACTGATTTTGAATGCGGATCATTTAAAATCGGGTGACTGGATGCAAAAAGTGACAACATATTGTTGATACAGTAAAAGCCTTATAACTCGGCACTGTATAACTCGGAATTTGATATAACTCGGCATGGCAAAGACCTTTTTTTTTTTTTTTTTTTTTTTTTACACCTATGCCTATAGCAGTGTAGGCAGTGAGCTCCATGGATGGGATGGTAGGCCCTGGAGGCTCACTCGTGGGCTGTGATGGTTGGCCCTCGCCCGTGGTGGCACAGGCAGGATTCTTATAGTGACGCCTGTGATTAGAGGCTCATGCCGCCCCCTGTGTCCTCCCATGCACTCGCAGTCGAAGGTAGAGTTAATGGACAGGGTATAGTGTTGCAGTAATTAAGTGCTCAAGTGATGTAAAATTAAGTTGTACAGGTACAGTACTGTATACAATACAGTACAGAGTTGTGATTATAAAGTGATTAAATTAATACCAGTGTTAAAATGGGACGAGTCCCCCTAACATCTTCCACATGTTACAACAAGGCTCCCCTCTCCTTGGATTACATGCCTGCTGCTACCCGTTCATTGGTAAGTGTAGTTTTTATGCTTTTACAGTACTGCATTTTTTTTTTTTTTTTTTTTTTTTTTTACCCATATCAGAGGAGGACATTGCATAACTCGGCAAGGGCCAGAGCCCCTATCGTGCAGAGTTATAAGGCTTTTACTGTAGACTCGATCATGGCTATATTTTGACTGCATTAAATCAGGAATGATGAAATGGTCTGGACGATTACTTTAAGATACGTGTGACGGCCTAGTGGTAAAAGATACGTCAACCTAGCAGACGATAGATGGCGCTGTTGGTGGCAATCGCGGCAACCTGCCGCCAAAAGGGGGAATGTAAACATACGTACCACCGTGAAGACAGATTACGTAGTTGATTTGAATGTCTTATGGTATTTAAAATATTTGTAACAGATAAATACTGAGGTACTGAGTACTGAGGAAGTACTACAACATTCATCTTGGAAGACCATTAGTATTTTTCAGGGTATTTTTTGGGAAAAACGTGAGTCTTATAAGCCGTAAAATATGGTAGTACGCCTTGCACCGGAATAAATAAGCATTTTTACAGTGTTTTCAATACCAGAGTTTCGCGATCCTCGAGTTTAGCGCTATGCCTTCGGAAGAAAGCAAGCGCGAAACTCGGGAGGATACTGTAGTATCATATTACATTTTGCTCATGTTTCTGTGTGACGGTGATATAGTGTTAATCATTGGCAATGAGGAAGCAGGATTATGACAGCACGAATTAAGAGATACAAGTAAAAGCTAGTGTTCATGGCTTAAGGTGGGAATTTGAGTAAATCACCAGTAATCTCCAGTCATGGGTGGGATTTTTATAAGTATATTATCATCCAGACATTATTATAATCATATATCATCAAGGAGCAAGTGAATTGTCCTTGTTAGCAGTAGGATATAGAGGAACAAGACATGAAGGCCAATATAGCACATTAGAAACATCTTCTGATGCAAAAACCAGAGAAAATGTCTTCCCTATGAATTCATTCATACGCCATTCATTCTCCCATGTGACCTACTACAAACCACACATTATTATGTACACACATAAGAACACACAAACATGGACATAAGCCTTGAAAACTAGCTTGATGCATACACACACACACGAACACACTCAGTCGCTTGCTTTTACACTTACTCATTAGCTCTCCCTACTCACTCTCTCACACTTCACTTAGGTAAGGTTAATGCTGGGTGGCCAACTTTTTACCTGCCATGGTCTCGTTTCCCAGTTACCTTTATGCGATCTACGAGACTCGTATATACCCATAATACCCCATAATCTTTCCCCTTATATTCCTAATATATAAGGATAAAAGAAAGAAAGTGCAAATATTTGTTTTCATTATTATACTAAAAACAATAATGCTTTATGTTACTAATGACATGGTTGGCATTGCAGGTTATCGGCCAGCTAATAGTGAATAGGAGTGTAGGTGGTAACTGCTAGCCTTAAGCAAGCATACAAGTGGTCATCTGTCATCATTGATTAGTAGTGTTTGGACTTTATGTATTTCATATGTTTCACCTAGGTAAGTTGATTTAAAAAAATTTGTGAAAGTAATCGTCCAGACCATTTCATCATTCCTGATTTAATGCAGTCAAAATATAGCCATTATTGAATATATCAACAATATGTTGTCACTATTTGCATCCAGTCAGCCCGTTTCCCACGGGCTTTAGCACCCGTTTCCGACCTATACGGCCACGATAAATGTGTGGCGAATGTTTGTGCGCCGGGGAGAGGCAAGCTGTGTGATGCAGTTTGTCGGCCTCGTGGGGCGTCATCAGAAAGTTCCGCATAGCGGCTGGAATGGGGCCGATTTTTTTGCCGCGCTTTTTATAAAAGTCATGTTTTTACGGAAATAAGGTGTGGAAATTAATCCTTTTTTGTGGATTAGGTGTTTTGAATGCATTCAACATACCGATGCAAAGAAAAATGGGTCTGGACGATTACTTTAAGTTAATGGGATACTTTCCGACATTAGGGTATTTTTCTTCACTGAGAAGTTTAAGATGCTTCTTCCTTTTGCCATGAATTTAATATATCATTTTGATGTTTCAGAAGCTCATTTTCTACTTCAGCTATGTCCATGTGAAATAGTGATGCCATTGACATTGATATCATATCTCTGGAATTAATTAACTGGTGTTGCTGCAGCTGGGAAGACACCAGCTTTAGTTTCTGCTTGAAAACTGTCACAGCACTTGATCATGTAAAATATTTTTTGTTTTTTTTTGTTACATCATAAAGGACTGGCCAAGGGCAAAAAAAAGAAGCAATAAAAGGCCCACTTAGTTGCCAGTCCCTATAAAAAAGACAGTAAGAGAATATAGCAAGGGGGGTGGGCCACTTTAGCTCGGGAGGTGTCTTGCCACTCCGCTCTTGAAGAAATTCAAGTCGTAGGAAGGTGGAAAAATATAAACAGGAAGAGAGTTCCAGAAATTACCAGTGAAAGGGATGAAAGAGTTAAGATACTGATTAACTCTTGCATTTAGAAGATGGACATAAATGGAATGAGAATGAGTAGAAAGTCTTGTGCAGCAAGGCCGCGGGAGGGGAGGAGGCATGCAGTTATCAAGTTCAGAAGAGCAATGAGCATGAAAATAACGGTAGAAGAGAGCAAGAGAAGCAACATTGCGGCAGTGATTTAAAGATTGAAGACAGTCAGAGGAGAGGAGTTGACAAGATGAAAAGCTTTTGGTTCTACCCTGCTTAGGAGAGCTGTATGAGTGGATCCCCCAAACATGTGAGACATACTCCATACATGGGCGGATAAGGCCCCTGTACAGAGCAAGCAATTATTAGAGGAGGGAGAAAAAAAATGGACACAGACACCACAGTGTTTTTGAGGCATTGAACAAAACAAGGTTTACTTTTCTCCAATCAGAAATTATAGAAAGACCAGAAGTTAGGCGCTCTGTGGCATCTCTCCGTGTGTCACTTAGTTCCTGTTGAGTTGGATGTCTAATGAA
>JACEEZ010019044.1:0-46310 GCA_016584305.1 Chionoecetes opilio | reverse complement strand
AAAATTTTCTGCCGATTTTCTCATTTCAATTTTCCAGAGTTTATCATGAAAAAAAAAAAAAAAAAAAAAAAAAAAAAAAAAAAAAAAAAAAAAAAAAAAAAAAAAAGCCTGGGTCGATTAGTGCCGTTGTTTTGAGGCTGGAGTTGTTTTAAATGCCGGTTTTAAAACGAGGTTCTCCTGTATATTGCAATTATTCTTTTGTTGTCTATAGCGCACACAGACACACCCTCCTCCATCCAACTCTATTTGGACACTGACCGAGTCACGCAAATGTGTGCGACCATCCAATTTTTCTTACGGATCAGGAGACTGACAGCCTAGCCAATGACAGCCTCCAAAACTTAGCCAATGACAGGCTCACATTTTTTCTTTTTAGCCAATCAGTCACTCAATTTTCGGGAGCCAATCAAAGGAAAAGTCCTACATTTGAATCGGTGTAAAGTCGGTTACCGCTGATCAGTTAGCTAGTGAAATGGAGTGCATAGGATGCTCTGTTAATGAGGTCCGATCATCCAATTATACCTAGACAAAGACATAAAGGCATTGAAAACGTTTGAAGAACAAGGTGTCATACCAACGAAGAGGAAGTGTCGTAAATGCAGGCGAGAGCTGTCTGTAACCAAAAACGGCCGTGGTTTCACTGCAATAAGCGATTCTGCCCGCTACTTGTTCTGCCACAGTCACAGTCACAGTCACCTGTCCGCTATGCGGATGACACGTCAAAACGTCAGAATGCTTACATCATTACTGTGTACGGTGTTGTGCCTTTTCAATACCCTAAAGCTCCGTCCACACTAGCGGGCAAAGCCCGCCGGGCAGTGCCCGTCACGGGGAAAAGCCCGCGGGCACACTGAAACTGTTGTCCACACAGCAGAGCCTGCCTGGCCCAGTCAGAGGCGAGCAGCTGAGCAGCCAGGCAGTGTAGCCGTTCTCTATTCAGGAAAACTGTGTGCGGTACGACAACAATGCGAAGCAGGAAGGACCGTAAGAATCTGGCACTGTGTACCATAATCATTGCTATGTGTCTGAAAAAGAAAAAGGACAAAATGGAGAAAAAGAAGTGGCTCCACTTATCCACTCAAAAGCTCCACATGTAACCTCGTATGTCTGGCAGCGACGCACTGCCTGGTGCGGCAGGCAGTGCCTGGTGAAATCGCTCACCTACTATCGCGGGCATTTTACTCGTTTGCCCGCGGGCACAAGCGGTGAGCCCGTCAACAGGCAAACTGCTCGCTTGTGCAATCGGGCAATGCCCGCTACTGTGGACGGAGCTTTAGACGCAGATATATGTAGTATTACGTTAAAATAATGAACTGAAGTGGTTACAGGGTTCCCAGAATTGGAAGTTCCCCCTAAATTTGGGGGGGGGCTCAAAAGTGTCAAAATGCTTATATCATTACTGTGCACGGTGTTGTGCCTTTTCAATACACCAAGACGCAAATATATGTAGTATTAAGTTAAAATAATGAACTGAAGTGGTATTGATGGATGTATTTTTTTGTTATTACACCTTTTGTTCCTTTTGTATTTCATACCGAAGCCCCGTCATTCCAATAAATTGTCTCCAATCTCAATACGTACCCTCCCCCCCACACACATTTTGTTTTGGCTGAAGTCAAAATGGGTGGGTGGTGATGGGTAATGGATGAGTGAATGGGTGGGTGGTGATGGGTAATGGGTGTGGGGTAGGGTGGTCCTTAAAATTGAAACTCGGAAAGCTAAGCTCCCACCCCCGGAATTTATTTGAAGTCGAGAAAACTCTCCTGGTGAATTTTTTTCTCAATGGACAGCATTACCCCTCCCTCATTGACCTTGAAGTTTCACCCTGAGGATAAAAAAATCCTTGAATTTTTTTTTTTGTGCCATTCATTCCCAAAATGTTAGCTTATAGCACACAACATACAGTGTTTTATAAATGGTTACCTCATTACACAGTTAAATGACCACAATCCAGTTAATATCAGTGAAAAAAGAAACACCCGAAAATTTGACCATTTTCGAACTTCACAAATCGTAACCCTTTCACGTCACCATTGTCATTCACTTTTTGTTGTCCCGCGTAAACCCATTGGGACCCGATATGTCACGCGCGGGAAAAAAGTTGTACTTCCACCGCGTCTAGAAACTAAACTATCAAAGGTATAGAGTTCAATTATGTTTCGTTTTTAAGCTAATATCATTTCCTATATCATACAACGTTCAAAAAATACGCTAGCGTGAAAATAACTTACAAAACCTCGAGTTAGAAGTGAAAAAAAAAAAAAAAACCTTGCGGCAAAAAATAATATGCCAAAAATCAACTTATCATCATAGAAGATTTTTCTAGATTCCATGACATAGCTGAATAAATTTCCTTTCCAATTAAGTATAATATATTGTAATTCGCTCAAAAATAAAGCCATACAACGAAGTGAAAGATAGCGTAAAGTAGTTTTTTTTAATAAATATATTGTATAATATAATATTATACAAAATATATTTTAATATAATATATTGTAATTCGCTCCAACGGTCAAGTGAATCTCACGTCAACCGTGCGCTTTTTAAGATTTTTAATAAATATTTTAAATATTATTTTGGACGACGCTCAAAGACGTCATTTGTACGTATGGCCTACACGTACGGATGACGCTCAAAGACGTCATTTGTACGTGAAAGGGTTAAGCAAAATGTCTTTCTACCTCAAATACATAGTTTGTAGCGGCTGTAGCCCAACGTAAATCAAGTGTAACTGCAGTATATTTTAACACAACATGGAAGTATCATTTTTGTTCCATGAACACAATCTGAGTCTCTTTAGAAGACTCTAACAGACTACTCACAAGGCTCCTAGGCCCGTCCGACTTAGTGCTCCTGCTCCTGGTGGGCCGCCACACCAGCAGCCACGGTCTTCTTTCTGGAGTCCAGGAACTCCGCGCGATGATGAGAGACAACTTGGAGGAGAAATTGCAGTTGCTCCTCATCCTGAGTTAGCCTTCGGTTGTACTCCTGGATGAGGGCAACTCCTCGCTCCGCGTGGTCGTTGATGACCGCTATCCCCTGCACGAAGGCCGCCGCTGTCCGGAAGTCTTCCCGCTCCAGCCAGGTCGCGGGATCGGCCTCGAGGAAGCCGTCTTCCAGGCACAGCTTCTGGAAGAACCGTCGAGTGTTGGTTGATGCCATGTCTTGCAATTGGAGTCCAGAGACGGCTTGGCTGGGCAGCTTTGGCGCTTCGCTGGAGATTCATCTCCCACCGTGGTGTGAAGTAAGGTGAGGATTTGCCTCTTCGAGGATTTACCTCGATCGGCATATCAGCAGTCCCAGCACTTCTTCTTCCGAGGGAAGTTGAGACCCGGCTATGTTTTGCAACGGAGCAATCAAATAGCGACGGTTCACTGCTGCCATGCTTGATAGAATGATAGATTGATGGGTGATGACTCAACCTGAAGAAAAAAAACATGTAGGGGGGCAGTGAGAAGAACAAGTAATACACATTACACATTACACATAATACACAAACACACAGATCGACGTATCACATCAAAAGAGACAATTGGACATTACAGGAGCGTTTCAAAGTTCAGCACAGGCCGATACGTCTCGTTCTAATGTCAGCCGCCCCGAGAAACTGAGGCTAAACTTCAAGGTCGATGAGGGAGGGGTAAATGTTGGAATTTGAAAAAATGCACGAGGAGAGTTTTCTCGACTATTCAACAAATTCCGGGGGATGGAGCTTAAAATAACATTAATTCGAGAATTACCCCTCACGAAGGACCTACCCTAGTGTTGGGTGATGGGTGAGGAATGGGTGTGGGTGGATGGGTAATGGCGTGGGGGAATGGGTGGGGGGTGATGGGTAATGGGTGAGTGAATGGGGGGGGGGTTTTTTTGGGGGGGGTTTTTTTGATGGGGTAATGGCTGTGAGGGAATAGGTGGGGGGTGAGAGGGTAATGGAGTGAACGGTTGGGTGATGGGTAATGGATGTGAGTGAAGGGTTGGGGTGAATGGGAATGGGTGGGTGAATGGGTGGGGGGATGGGGTAATAGGTGAGTTGAATGGGCGGGGGTGAGGGTAATGGGTGTGGGGTGATGGGTACGTGAGTGATGATGGGTGTTGGGTGATCGGGAATGGGTGATTGGAATGGATGTGGGGGGGGATGGGTAAGGGTGAGTGGAAGGGGTGGGTGGTGATGGGTAATGGGTGAGTGAAGGGTTGGGGTGAGCGGAAAATGGGTGATGATTTGATTTAGTGCCAAAAAGGTGAAATGTGCCAAACAAGGGAAATGGGTGAGCGAATGGGTGTGGGGGTGATGGGTAATGGGTGAGTGAATGGGTGGGGGTGTGGGTAAATGGGTGAGTGAAGGGTGGGGGGGGTGATGGGGAATGGACTGTGAGTGAATGGACTGTGTGGTGATGGATGGCTAATGGGTGAGTGGAGGGAATTCCCTCCCTTCTCGATTCCTTCATTTCTTCCTCTTCAGTTCCTCTTACTGACAATCTTCATCCCTCCAATTTCTCCTTACTCCTTATTCCTCCTTGCCTTCTATCATATCTCCTTCCTTCCCTCTCTCCCACCTTCCATTATCACCCCATCATCACCAAAAAGGAGGAGCGATTTTCCCCTCTATGCTGCACGGGCGACTGTCAGTGGCCGGACTCCATCCGCTCGGATCGCTGTGGCCATGAAATCAAAATGGGCGCCATGTTATATCGGGCCCTGATGGACACCTCTCGGTGAAGCTATCTGCAGTCACCCATGAACCAACCACCATCTTCCACCCAATTCCTACGGGAAATCGCTCCCGCTGTCCCACCACCTCAGCTAGGTAAGAGTGTTAGTTAGGTTAGGGTAGGTTATAATAAGTGGTTAAGGATAGGTTAGGTTTCATTTAACACTTATAAGGTTAGGTTAGGTATACTTTGTGGTTAAGGTTAGAGTTAGGTTTCATTAAAGCCTATAAAGGTTAGGTTAGGTAACTTTGTGGTCAAGGTTTAAGTTAGGTCTAGGGTTTCATTAAAACCTATTAGGTTAAGTTACCTATACTTGTGGTAAGGTTAGGTTAAGGTTTCATTAAAACCTATGGGTTTAGGTTAGGGTTTCATTAAAACCTAATAAGACCCTGACTTATTTTCAGTGCAATAGTTTAGTTGCTTTTTCTGATGGATACAGTGTTTTTATGGAACTCGGTACCAAAAAATTTCGGTGATTTCTTTTTTTATTATTTTTTTTAAACTATGGTTGCACAAATAAAACTATCTTTATAGAAAAAGCACCTATCTAGTGCCAGGAAAAAATAGTTGGTGTCTCTGAAAAAAGACCGCCAAATCCTCGTCCATTATTACCAAAGTAAGCGAAGCCTGTGCATGTGGCACCCCGACCAACTCCTATGGAATATTAACCTCATCTGTTACAAGACCAAACCCCACCGGTAACATAACCTAACTTAATCTTATTTAACCGAATGTAAGACGTTTGCTGAAATAAGAGTCAGATTTTGGTAGTTACATGTACCGCATTATTACAATTGCGCACTGGGAAATGAGTTTCAAAATACTCAGAATGAATAAATGTACACGATGAGTAGGAAGAATAATAGGGTTAGCACTTTTGAATCCACTACTGGAATATACTCTATAAAACATACAATGATTCTCCACCAAAAACAAATCCCAGAATAATTCAAAACACATCAAAAACTACCAGAAAAATTTAAGCTGCGGCCTCAGAATCGCGGGATGTTCCTAAACCGAAAAAAATTACACAATATTTCCCTAACTAAAAGCAATCCACTTGTAAACTTCCCTTGAAATGGATTCAGAGCACTCCAACCCTCTTGTATTCACCAAATAAGTGGAGATATGTAAAAGTTATATCACCCACGACGACCACAGGCGAGATTGCTTGTTTCCACGGGTATGGACGAAAGTAAAATAAATACAGAGATGACACCCGAGACATACCTCAGGGGGGGCTTCCTTCCCATGGTGGCCTGCTGGCTGTGTCACTTTCACTCCTTTGCCGTCACATCCTGCCCCTGGCCCACACAATGGCCCTGCCTGGATCTCGGTCCAAACACATAAGCAGTGAAGAAATGAAGGATACTCCACCTCTCCGTTCATCGTGGAGCGGCCTGCTCCATCCCTCCCACCTGCCGCCACTCTACGCTGACTGACTGTCAGTCTGTCAAGTGTCAGGTATTTGTGATATCAGTGAAATAACACGTATGGAACATCAAAAAGCAATAAACTGTAATGTTTCAGAAATGTACATGTCATACATGCTTTATTTTACTTTTTATATGCTAAAATCTGTTTACATTTGGACAACAAAAGTAATATTTTATTGCATTCAGTGAAGATAACGAGCAAACCTTCGGCAGTCCTGTTTGTGTAATGAAGCACGTGGTTGTTGGCGCGGCGCTTATGATGTTTCGTTTTTTTTCATTGATTCATATGGTTCTATGTCATAGGCTCTTCCATTGCGACATTTCAAGAACAGTTCACGGAACCCAAGAATTCAGGCGTTCCATTTGCGCACGAAAAACTGGGTCCGAGGCGGACGCGCGTAGTATGCAGCAAACCCGTGAACTTTCTACTACCCACATCCATTGGTGGGTTAGCTTGGGTAGGAGTTTTCGTTCATAAACAAACAATGGTCGCCTTGGGCCTATTGCCTTAGCGTGAAGTTTTTTCCGCATGCACGCAGTCGGAGAGGATGTCAGGAGATACAGAGGCCCTGGTGGAGGCCATGCGGTCCCGCGATCTTAAAACTTGATATGATCCTTCACACACAGTGAGTTACCACTTTTAATGTCCCCCCCCCTCTTCTCTCTCTCTCTCTCTTTCTCTCTCTATCGCTCTCTCTCCTCTCTCTCTCTCTCTCTCTCTCTCTCTCTCTCTCTCTCTGTCTTAGCTCTCTTCTCTCTCCTTTCTCTCGCATCTCTCTCTTCCTTTCCTCTCTTCTCTCTCTCTCTCTCTCTCTCACTCTCTCTCTCTCTCTTCTGCCTCCTCTCTTCCTCTAGCTCTTTCTCTCTCTCATCTCTTCCTTCCTTTTTCTCTCTCTCTTCTCTCTCTCTCTCTTCTCCTCTCTTCTCTCTCTTTCTCTCTTTCTATCTTCTAATCTCTCCTTCCTCTCTCTCTCTCTCTCTCTCTCTCTCTCTTATCTCTCCTCTTTCTTCTATCTCTCCCCTTCCTAATGCCTCGCCAGATGAGTTTGTTTGTAAACAAAAAAACGGGGTTTGCGTTCCATTTGTGACACGCGAACCCAGAAACAGAACTGAACCTAACACTGAACTCAAGAACTGGTTCATGCAACTTGGGCACAAATGGAAGAGGCCTTCTAGGACTAAAAAACTAATAGACTAATACATTTCCGTTTTCGATATGTTATTAGATTATAGTATATTACTTTTGGCCTTTCCATGTCTGTGTGTATTTGTTTCATGTAGTTTTAGCTCTTTCAGTTATTCCTTGTGCCGTATCCTAGATAACAGTAAAGTCGCCAGGACAACGTCTCTTTGCTATTTACAAGACGTGTGGTGGCGTTAATACTTACACATTTCTACATCCAGATTTAAGGAAAGTTAGAAGAGGGCTTATCTGGAAAGTCTGTGGCATTTAGTTTGTCTCACTGCGTCATTATTAGGGGCTATAAATGAACAAATTATAAAATAAAACCGAAGTGGCGACTTGTTATACCTACTACAGTAAAGTCGCCAGTAGTATTTTAACCCAAACAGTTGAGTCGCATTCTGGGGAAAATTAGAGGTGAAATGTAAAAACAAAGTCTCTATATATTGTACACTTTGCGTGTCTGAGTGTTGTGGTGGTGGTGGAGGCAGTGTGTGGGCGTCATGGAGCGGGGAGTGGGTCCGGGAGAGTCGTGTCGCCAGACCCCCAGTGGTATGGGGCAGGGATCGGGCAGGGCCCCATACTTATAAAGATTAGGATTCGTCTTAGACTCGCATGAGTCTTAAATATGGGCGGCCGGCGTACCTAAATCATTTGAGCGCATCCCTAAACGCTAAGACTCGTCCTAATTTCGAGTTTGGCTAGGACAGGGTGTGAGGTGTCCTAGCGAGCAGGGCGGCGGCTAAGACTCGTCCTAAGGACGTAACATGGAGTGCCCACCCAATCATGAGAACTTTTCGTGATAGGATCGATGTACTAGGACGAAACTTGTTGATACATAACTTAATCAAGCAGATACCGCTTGGACCTAGAAGGGATCTATATGTGACAGACTAGTTCGGAGATGTAATATTAAGCAAAAACCCCGCAAACTTTTTAAAAAAATAAAATACGGCCATCAGTGCATGACAAGTCACGAGTGTTTTATTATAACTCTTTGAGGTAGTCATGTTCTCCTGCCTGATATCATGTATCGTGATACAGATTGAAGTGCACCTCACCAAAACTGTTGATGAAGAATGGTATCTGTTGAGAATAAAAGCGATCTTAGAGTAGGCTCACTATAAATAAAATTTTAAAAATTGAAATAAGTCGTGATTTATTAAGCCAGGAACAATATCCATATAACTCTATTTCTCCTTCCCACTGCCGTTAGTCGTGACTAATTTCTTATGTGTTCTGATATCATCTGTTAATATACCAAACCCCACCTCATAACCTAAACTTTAACAGTTTTTGTTGAAAGAAACTAGATTTAGGAGTAGGGCCTTATGATATCGCATTATTATTCAATTGCGCCATGGGAAGGAAAATTGGGTTTAAAAGACCCAGAATGAAGAAATCTAACCTATGAAACGGTTAGATTGTCAGCTCGAGGATGACCTAACCAAACGGGAAAATTATTCCGCAGGAGTTGGCGGTGTTTGTCTGTTGGCGGGTGGCCAACCACCCGGTACAATCGCGCACACAAATTTGTTTTTAAACCTAAATAACTCAAACATAACCTAATCAAATCTACCCTAAGCTTACATAACCTAAACCAAACCTTAACATAACCTAAATCTAACCTAACCTAACTCAGCAATGTGGTAATAAGGACGATGAACTTTGCGGTCGTGTATTCAGGACCACCGACTATTTTTTCATGGTCTTCAATAGGTGCATTTTCTAATGGAGATAGTTTTCATTTGCGCAAGCCCAAAGTCAAAAAAAAAAAAAATCATCACGAATTTTATGGTATACCGTTTCCATTAACACTGTAATCTCCATCAGAAAAAGCAACTTAAAACTTGGCCGGAGAAATTAGTAAGGGTCTTATAGGTTAAATGAAAACCTAACCTAACCGTCTAGGTTTTAATGAAACCCAAACTAACTGGAAAATCTTAAAAACAAGGATCCACGACTAAGCTGACACAACTTGGGTTTGGCTCTAGTATTATACTTACTGTCTTTAAGACAATCGTTTATATTTTAATGAGTGCGATCCTTGCTTTGTCCTACATGGCCGATATTAAATTTCAGCGATCCATAATGTTATATTAATTTAGTTTTGGTTGCGGGTCCCAGAAGATGCTCGTAGCAGAAACGCCGTGTGGACGAACAGCGCATATTTTTGCCACCACTTACGGGATCTTTTGGTAGCAAAATACAAAAAGATGCCGGAAAAAGTGTCTGTGTGGACAAGGCCTTTAGGTTAGGTTAGGGCAGGTCAGGTTTAGGTTAGGTTAGGTTACGGTTAGGTTACATTAGGTTAGGTTAGGGAACAGCACAAGGAGGCCGAAGAGGGGTGCTAGGTAGGTCTGTTAGAGGTTGTCATCTTTAGAATAGAGGCTCAATTCTCCGATCTTCTTATTAGGGCCGACAGCTTGGCGGACATGGTGGAAACCTGGGTTTTTGGGTGGGGGAGCCCCCAAATAAGGAATATGGGCCCCCCCCCCCAAAAAAATCCTTAATACAGGAAAATTTTCCTAGTTCATGGACTTTATCGGGGAAATATTTCACTTATATGTGGTGCTCCCCCACAAAAGAAGCACAATCATAGGAAAATATGACTACCCACAAAAAAATCCTAAACTAGGGAAAATTCCCTAGTACATAGACTTAATCGGGGTAATATTTCACCGATAAAGTCATGAACTAGGGAATATCCCGAGTTAGAATTTTTTTGGGGGGCCATATTTCCCTTATGGTGTGTCCCCCACCCAAAAACTCCGGGTTTCCACCTGTCCCAAAGCTGTTGGCGATAAGAAGAAAATAGAGGGTGGAGCCGTGTTCTAAGATTTACCCTAACCTTAACCACAAAGTATATACTATCTAACCTAACATTATAGGTTCATAAACCTATAAGGACTGGACAAAAATCTTTCCGGCCAAGTTTAGTGCTTTTTCTGATGGAGAGAGTGTTTTTAATGGAATGGTACCATAAGTATTGGTGATAATTTTTTTTTTTTTTTAAACTGGGCTTGCGCAAAATAAAAACTATCTCCGGTAATAATGGGCGAGAGTTCGCGGTCGTTTACAGAGACACCGACTATTTTTTTCTTGGCCTACAATAGGTGCTGCTCTAATGGAGTAGGGTTTTATTTTGCGCAAAAAAAAAAAAAAAAAAAAAAAAAAAACCAAAATGAAAAAAAATTAAACTTAACCTAACCTTATAGGTTTTATGAAACTAACCTAAACTGTAAGGGTTTGAATGAAACCTAACCTAACCATATAGGTTTTAATGAAAACTACACTAACCTTAACCACAAAGTATACATTGTTTTTGAATCTTTTTTTTAGGGTTTGCGCAAAATAAAAAAACTCATTAGAACAAGGAACGGTAAAAACTTTGGAAGAAGTCCTTCACCCATCCTTTTTTTTCTCCCCCTATAGCCAAACAAGCCTGGGGAAACTGGCGGGAATACGGCGGTTTTGGGTGGGGGAGCAAATATAAGTGGATTTATGGCTCCCAAAAAAATCCTCAAAGTCACTATATGTAAAAATCGAACCTAACCTAACCGTAACCCAAAGTTTTACCTAACCTAACCTACCTTTAACCACAAAGTATATACATAACCTAACCTAACCTTTAACCACAAAGTGATACCTAACTAACCTACCTTAACCACAAAGTATAACTAACCGATACCTAACTTAACCTTAACCACCAAAGTATTACGTAACCTAACCGAACCAGAAAGTATACCTAACCGTAAACAAAAAGTATACCATACCTAACCTTACCACAAAGTATACGAACCTAACCTAACTCTTAAACCACCAAGTATACCCTAACCTCACCTAACCTTAACCACAAAGTTATAACTAACCTAAACCTTAACCACAAAAGTATTCCTACCTAAACTAACCTACTGCGACTTAGAATTTGGAGGCACTCATATTCATAGCGGCCGTGTGGGTTAACCAAGGCTGAGGCACGCTGAACCTTTCAGAATGTGAAGACATAAGCTACAATACAGTGCGTAGTTCATTCAGTCAAAGCGGAAGAGGAGCGCCCAAAGTATTCCCAAGCACCTATTGTAGGCCAAGAAAAAAATAGTCTGTGTCTCTGAAAACAGACGCGAAACTCTCGCCATTATAACCTATCTCATTAGGAAAAAGAACCTATTGTATGCCAGGAAAAAATAGTCGGTGTCTTTGAAAAACGACCGCGAAGTCCTCGTCCATTATAACCGGCAGTCCTTTGACGTATCTCTTTGCGATCATCTCGGCATGGAAAATTTCCCCTCGCAGGTACATAGGGACATGTTTCCTTGCTTTGAAAGAGCATGGCCAAGGATAAAAAAAATTTGTCCTGAAAAAATATTATTTTTCTCGTCGATAGAGCGAAGACAATGTCAATGTTTGTGTCTTTTTTGAACCGGAAACGTTGCATATCTGGTACAATTATTCTATAGATGAATTTCATTCGTTGTAGTCTCAGCAATTATCATCAAGAAAATTAATCTTGTGTTTTTTGATAATTTTACCTTTCTGATGACTCTTCTCTAGTGATATTTCATGAAATCCAAATTGGACCCTGCTAAATGTAGCGCCTCAGCGGCTGTCGTCCGAAGCCGCCGTCCTAGGGACGCGTCTTAGACTTTCCTCGACCTTTAGGACGACCAGGGTTAGGGGACGAATCCTAGGACGAATCCTAAATCTTTATAAGTATGGGCCCAGAGAGAGCGAGAGGACGAGGGAGTGGGTGCGTAAGCAACGGCGGGGAGAGGACTGGCAGCGGGGTGGGCGTGAGGCAGGCGGAGAGGAGTAGACGAGGAGGCAGAACTAGCTGGGCCGGAGAGGGAAGCATTGTGTCTCGGCGGACGCTAGCGCCATGCGCCTGAAGGCGTCGCCTCACCTTCGTCAGTAGCTAAGTCAGTGTCTCGTGTGTCGTAAGCCAGCGTATCTTTGTGTGTTTGTGTACCTCAAGTGAAGCCTTGTGTGTTGGTGTAGTGGAGCACAGCGTGTCCATGTAACTGTGAGTATTTATTTGTTCCTTCGGCTACGCCGTCAGGCTGTGTATTGTGTTGACCTCCGTTATTAAAGGAAGAATTGTACAGTGAGTGTTCAATGTCCTCTACCCGCCTTCTGTTATTGAATACGTGGTGCACACCATTACTCGCTACAGGTTAATTCTACCGAGCCTCGTCAGGAGGGAAGTTAAGGGGCTACGTGATGGCGCCTTTGGGGGTAAAATAAGACAGGTGAGTCTTTGAGAGGGAGGATGCGCGTAACAATATATTAGCTGCGGAAAATGCTTGGATATAAAAAAAATCCTCTGCCAACGTGTAAACAAATTCGATTCAAGTTTGAAAGATCTGGCAAGTCTTGTGTCCTGTCGCCCGAAAGGTGATGAGCTACTGTCTGTCGTCGCGCCAAGAAAAACTTGAGAAGCAAAATGCGCAACAGTTATATTTGCAGATACAAAGCATAAAACAACGCTGAAACAGGGTAGATTATACAGTCATGATATAAACTACTGTGTATCATCTTCAGTGGCACATAAAAATCAGTAGTGATGCTATAATTCGTAATATTTGGCGGCTGGCGACATGACTGCAGGTGGCGACTAGGGGCGGCATTTTGGAACACTACTAAGACCATCTTAGGGGACTAAGACCAACTTAGCGCTAGTTGGACATTTTCGGAAGCAAAGTTCGCTCCGCCCAAGACAGTGCAGCGAGTGTAAACTAAGGCAGTGGTTATATTATTGGTTATATATTATATATTTTAGACTGTATATAGTATATTAGGCTGTATAATACACTATGTATATATATATATAGGTGAGGGCTATATATATACTATATATATAGGGGTGGGCTGGGCGGAATAGATATGATTTGCGACAGAAACGGTTAGCAGATTAATTCTAAACATATCAAAACACACCAGAAAAAAAGTGTCGTATTCACGATAATATCACATACTGGCTATGATATGTGTGTGGAGGATGAAAAGGGGGAAGGAAGAGGAGGGAGAAGAAATAATAGAAGAAAAAAAAGAAGACAGAGAGAGAGAGAGAGAGAGAGATGGAGAGAGAGAGAGAGAGAGAGACTCCCTCGGCGTGTACACTGCACTGTGACTAGCAGAAATACATATCTGGCAACTCAAGGAGAAGGAAGAGGAGGGAGAAGAAATAATAGAAGAAAAAAAAGAGAGAGAGAGAGAGAGAGAGTCCCTCGGCGTGTACACTGCACTGTGACTAGCAGAAATACATATCTGGCAACTCAAGGAGAAGGAAGAGGAGGGAGAAAAAAATAATAGAAGAAAAAAAAGGAGAGAGAGAGAGAGAGAGAGAGAGAGAGAGAGAGAGAGAGAGAGAGAGGACGAGAAGAGAAGAGAGAGAGAGAGAGAGAGAGAGAGAGAGGAGGGAAAGAGAGAGAGAAGGGAAAGAGAGAGAGAGAGAGAGAGAGAGAGAGAGAGAGACTGGGCGTGGTATACGTATTTCCCGCCAAATACAGCTTGGCGCGCGCGTATGGTTAGGGGACTAGGAGGGTGGCTTTCCCCCCCCCGANCTCCGCGCGATGATGAGACACTTGGAGGAGAAATTGCAGTTGCTCCTCATCCTGAGTTAGCCTTCGGTTGTACTCCTGGATGAGGGCTACTCCTCGCTCCGCGTGGTCGTTGATGACCGCTATCCCGTGCACGAAGGCCGCCGCTGTCCGGAAGTCTTCCCGCTCCAGCCAGGTCGCGGGATCGGCCTCGAGGAAGCCGTCTTCCAGCGAAAGCTTCTGGAAGAACCGTCGAGTGTTGGTTGATGCCATGTCATGCAGTTGGAGTCCAGAGACGGCTTGGCTGGGCAGCTTTGGGCGCTTCGCTGGAGATTCATCTCCCACCGTGGTGTGAAGTAAGGTGAGGATTTGCCTCTTCGAGGATTTACCTCGATTCGGCATATCAACAGTCCCAGCACTTCTTCTTCCGAGGGAAGTTGAGACCCGGCAATGTTTTGCAACGGAGCAATCAAATAGCGACGGTTCACTGCTGCCATGCTTGATAGAATGATAGATTGATGGGTGATGACTCAACCTGAAGAAAAAAAACATTGTTAGGGGGGCAGTGAGAAGAACGAGTAATACACATTACACATTACACAAACACACAGATCGACGTATCACATCAAAAGAGACAATTGGACATTACAGGAGCGTTTCAAAGTTCAGCACAGGCCGATACGTCGTCGTTCTAATGTCAGCCGCCCCGAGAAACTGAGGCTAAACTTCAAGGTCGATGAGGGAGGGTAAATGTTGGAATTTGAAAAAAATGCACGAGGAGAGTTTTCTCGACTATTCCAACAAATTCCGGGGGATGGAGCTTAAAATAAATTAATTCGAGAATGTACCCCTCACGAAGGACCACCCTAGTGTTGGGTGATGGGTGAGTGAATGGGTGTGGGGTGATGGGTAATGGGTGGGGGAATGGGTGGGGGGTGATGGGTAATGGGTGAGTGAATGGGTTGGGGGTAATGGGTGAGGGAATAGGTGGGGGGTGATGGGTAATGGGTGAAAGGTTGGGGTGATGGGTAATGGGTGAGTGAATGGGTTGGGGGTGATGGGTAATGGGTGGGTGAATGGGTTGGGGGTGATGGGTAATAGGTGAGTGAATGGGCGGGGGTGATGGGTAATGGGTGTGGGGTGATGGGTACGTGAGTGAATGGGTGTGGGGTGATGGGGAATGGGTGAGTGAATGGGTGGGAGGTGATGGGTAATGGGTGAGTGAATGGGTTGGGGGTGATGGGTAATGGGTGAGTGAATGGGTTGGGGGTGATGGGAAATGGGTGATTGATTGATTTAGTGCCAAAAAGGTGAATGTGCCAGACAAGGGAAATGGGTGAGCGAATGGGTGTGGGGTGATGGGTAATGGGTGAGTGAATGGGTGGGGGGTGTGGTAATGGGTAGTAATGGGTGAGTGAAATGGGTGATGTGTGTGTGGTGATGGGATGGCTAATGGGTGAGTGGAGGAATTCCCTCCCTTCTTCGATTCCTTATTTCTTTCCTCGTCAGTTCCTCTTCTGACACTCTTCATCCCTCCAATTTCTTCCTTACTCCTTATTCCTCCTTTCCTTCTCTCATATCTCCTTCCTTCCCTCTCTCCCACCTTCCATTATCACCCCATCATCACCAAAAGGAGGAGCGATTCCCCCTCTATCTGCACGGGCGACTGTCAGTGCAGACTCCCTCCGCTAGGATCGCTGTCGTCCATGAAATCAAAATGGCGCGCCATGTTATATCGGCTGAGTGACACCTCTCGGTGAAGCTCTCTGCAGTCACCATGACCCAACCACCATCTTCCACCACTTCCTACGGGAAATCGCTCTGCTGCTTCCCACCACCTCAGTAGGTAAGTGTTAAGGTTGGTAGGTTAGGTATACTAGGGTTAGGTTAGGTTAGGTTTCATTAACTATAAGGTTAGGTTAGGTATACTGTGTGGTTAAGGTTAGGTTAGGTTTCATTAAAGCCTATAAGGTTAGGTTAGGTATACTTTGTGGTCAAGGTTAGGTTAGGTTTCATTAAAACCTATTAGGTTAAGTTAGCTATACTTTGTGGTTAAGGTTAGGTTAGGTTTCATTAAAACCTATAAGTTTAGGTTAGGTTTCATTAAAACCTATAAGACCCTGACTTATTTTCCAGGCAAAGTTTTAGTGCTTTTTCTGATGGAGATACAGTGTTTTTAATGGAAACGGTACCAAAAAATTCGGTGATTTTCTTTTTTTATTATTTTTTTTAAACTATGGTTTTGCACAAAATAAAACTATCTTTATTAGAAAAAGCACCTATTCTAGGCCAGGAAAAAATAGTCGGTGTCTCTGAAAAAGACCGCCAAATCCTCGTCCATTATTACCAAAGTAAGCTGTAAGCCTTGTGCAGTGTGCACCCCGCCAACTCCTATGGAATATTAACCTCATCTGTTACTAAACCAAACCCCACCTGTAACATAACCTAACTTAATTTTATTTAACCGAATGTAATAGTTTCTGGCTGAAATAACAGTAGATTTTTGGTAGTACATGTACCGTCATTATTATCAATTGCGCAATGGGAAATGAGTTTCAAAATACTCGGAATGAAGAAATGTACACGATGATGTAGGTAAGAATCCTAGGTAGCACTTTTGAAATCCCACTACTGGAATATACTCTATAAACATACATCGATTTCCACCAAAAACAAATCCCAGAATAATTCAAAACACATCAAAACTACCCAGAAAAATTAAGCTGCGGCCTCAAAATCGCGGGATGTCCTAAACCGAAAAATTACCACAATATTTCCTAACTAAACAATCCACTTGTAAACTTCCCTTGGAAATGGATTCAGGGCACCTCCAACCCTCTTCAAGGCTCTTGGTATTCACCAAATAAGTGGAGATATGTAAAAGATATATTACCACGACGACACAGGCGAGGATTGCTTGTTTCCAGGGTATGGAGAAAGTAAATAATACAGAGATGACACCCGGTGACATACCTCTGGGGGGCTTCCTTCCCCTGTGGCCTGCTGGCTGTGATCACTTTCACTCTTTCAGTCACATCCTGCCCCTGGCCCTACACAATGGCCCTGCACTGGATCGCGGTCAAACACATGAAGGCAGTGAAGGAAATGAAGGATACTCACACATTCTCCGTCATCGTGGAGCGGCCTGCTCATCCCTCCCACCTGCCCGCCACTCCTACTGACTGACTGACTGTCAGTCTGTCAGTGTCAGGTATTTGTGATATCATTGAATAACACGTATGAACATCAAAATCAATAAACTGTAATGTTTCAGAAATGTACATGTCATACATGCTTCTATTTTACTTTTTATATGCTAAAATCTGTTACATTTGGACAAGAAAAGTAATATTTATTGCATCTCAGTGAAGATAACGAGAAACCTTCGGCAGTCCTGTTTGTTTACATGAAGCACGTGGTTGTTGGCGCGGCGCTGATGTTCGTTTTTTTCATTGATTCATGTGTTCTATGTCATAGGCCTCTTCCATTTGCGACATTTCAAGAACCAGTTCACGGAACCCAAGAATTCAGGCGTTCCATTTGCGCACGAAAACCTGGGTCCGAGGCGACGCACGTAGTGACGCAGCAAAACCCGTGAACTTTCTCTACCCACATCCATTGGTGGGTAGCTTGGGTAGAGTTTTCAGTTCATAACAAACAATGGTCGCCTTGGGCCCTATTTCTCTTATCGTGAAGGATTTTCCGCATGCACGAGTCGGAGAGGATGTCAGACGGCATACAAGAGGCCCTGGTGGAGGCCATGCGGTCCCGCGATCTTAAACTTGATATGATCCCTTCACATCACAGCTGAGTTACCACTTTTAATGTCCCCCCCCCTCTCTCTCTCTCTTTCTCTCTCCTTCCTTTCCTCTCTCTCTCTCTCTCTCTTTCTCTCTCTCTCTCATCTCTCTCCTTAATTCCTTTTCTCTCTCTCTCTCTC
Source organism: Chionoecetes opilio (assembly GCA_016584305.1). Classification (NCBI taxonomy): domain Eukaryota; kingdom Metazoa; phylum Arthropoda; class Malacostraca; order Decapoda; family Majidae; genus Chionoecetes; species Chionoecetes opilio. Next base: position 28,503 of record JACEEZ010019044.1, on the reverse strand, counting down.
TTTAGCTCTTTCTCTCTCCTTTCTCTCTCATCTCTCCTTCCTCTCTCTCTCTCTCTCTCTCTACAGGTCTCTCTCTTCCTTCCTCATGCCTCGCCAGCTGAGTTTGTTTGTAAACAAAAAAACGGGGTTTTTGCGTTCCATTTGTGACACGCGAACCCAGAACCAGGAACTGAACCCAACACTGAACTGAAAGAACTGGTTCATGCAACTTGGGCACAAATGGAAGAGGCCTTCTAGACTAAAAACTAATAGACTAATAATTTCCGTTTTTCGATATGTTTATTAGATTATAGTATATTACTTTTGGCCTTTCCATGTCTGTGTGTTATTTGTTTCATGTTCGTTTTAGCTCTTTCAGTTATTCCTTGTGCCGTATCCTTAGATAACAGTAAAGTCGCCAGGACAACGTTTCTTTGCTATTTACAGACGTGTGGTGGCGTTAATACTTACATTTCTACATCCATGATTTAAGGAAAGTTAGAAGAGGCTATCTGGAAAGTCTGTGTCATTTAGTTTGTCTTCATCTGCGTCATATTAGGGCTATAAATGAACAAATTATAAAAATAAAACCGAGTGGCGACGTTGTTATACCTACTACAGTAAAGTCGCCAGCTAGTATTTTAACCCAACAGTTGAGTCGCCACTCTGGGGAAATTAGAGGTAAAGTAAAACAAGTCTCTATATATTGTTACACTTTGCGTGTCTGAGTGTGTGGTGGTGGTGGAGGCAGTGTGTGGGGTATGGAGCGGGGAGTGGGTCCGGGAGACGTGTGTCGCCAGACCCCCAGGGATGGGGCAGGGATCGGGCCCAGAAGAGAGCGAGAGGACGAGGGAGTGGGTGCGTAGCAACGGCGGGGGAGGACTGGCAGCGGGGTGGGTGAGGCGGGAGAGGAGTAGCGGGGGAGGCAAAAACTAGCTGGGCCGGAAGGGAAGCTTTGGGGGTTCGGCGGGACGTTTGGGCGCCATGCGCCTAAAGGGCGTCGCCTCACCTTCGTCAGTAGCTAAGTCAGTGTTGTGTGCGTAAAAGCCGGGCGTATCTTTGGTGTTTGTGTACCTCAAAAGGGAAACCTTGGGTTGGTGTAGTTGGGGAAGCGTGCCATGTAACTTTGAGTATTTATTTGTTTTCCTTGGCTACGCCGTTTAGGCGTGAATTTTGTTGACCCCCGTTATTAAAGGAAAAGGGAAATTTTACAGTGAGTGTTTCCCAAAGTCCCCCTTTCCCGCCTTTTGTTATGGGAAAAACGTGGTGCACCCCCATACCGCTACAGGTTAATTCTACCGAGCCCGTTTAGGAGGGGAAAAAATTTAAAGGGGGTAAGTGATGGCGCCCTTTTGGGGTAAAATAAGACAAATGAGCTTGAGAGGGAGGATTGCGTTAAAAATATTACTGCGGAAAATGGTTTGGGTATTTAAAAAAAACCTCTGCCAAAGTTTTAAACAAATTTGATTCAAGTTTTAAAGATTGGAAAATCTTGTCCCGTCCGGGCCCGGGAAAAGGGGAGAGAAATGTCTGTCGTCGCGCCAAGAAAAAAAATTTAGAAGGGAAAATGGCAAAAAAGTTATATTTTTCCCGATACCCAAAACATAAAAAAAACGCTGAAAAAAGGGAGATTTTAAAAGTCATGAAAAAAACTACTGTGTATCATCTTTAGTGGCACAAAAATCAGTAGTGGGGCATAAACGTAATATTTGGGGGGCTGGCACATGACTTTCAGGTGGCGGGCTAGGGGCCGGGATTTTTGGGAAAATACTAAGACCATCTTAGGGGACTAAGACAAGGCCGTCTGTATGTAAAGGCCTGCGCCTGAGATTGATGACGTCACGGACGACGTCTGTAAAGAGGCCACCGAGATGACAAGTTTACCTACCTAATTATATGTTTATCAGTATAAAAGATATATTGTTATCTTCGGAAATGTTTGTTCTATAATATTATCAAATAAAAACCCGTAAAACACATTAAAGAAATGCCATTATGAGACTCTCAAGAAATATGCATGAACTTAAACTCTTCGCCATTTAATATTTTTCTCGAAAACATTTTACATGGAGAATATCAATAGAAGCGGAATTTAATTCGCTTCCATTGCTATATTTTGTTTTCTGATAAATGAATTAGCAGCATGCATAAATTAGCGTTAACTAAATACATAACATCATGAAATCGGGTAATTTCGTACCTAATATATGTTTATCAGTATAAAAGATATATTGTTATCTTCGGAAATGTTTGTTCTAAATATTATCAAATAAAAAACCGTAAAACAGACTAAAGAAAGGCCATTATGAGACTCACAAGAAATATGTATGAATTTTAATTTTCGCCTTTTAAATTTTTTGTCAAAAACTTTTTACATGGAGAAATCAATAGAAGCGGAATTTAATTAGCTTTCCATGCTATATTCTTTTTTGAAAAAGAATTAAAAAACCATACTTTAAAATTAGCGTTTAACAAACAAAAAAAGGTAAGGGAAATGGGGTTTTAATTTTTCCCGTTTGATGATTTTAAATTTTTTTATTTAAAACGCTAAGATTTTATGGTTTCTAATTAATTTATCAAAAAACAAAATAAAAAAGGGAAAAACCCTAATTAAATTCCGCTTCTTTTTGTATTCCCCATGAAAATGTTTGGGGAGAAAATTTTAAAGGGCGAAAGTTTAATTTCAGGGTATTTTTTGAGAGTCCAAAAAGGGCATTTTTAGTTTTGGTTTTAGGGTTTTTTTATTGGATAATAATAGAACAAACTTTTCCAAAGATAACAGTATTTTTAATACCCCCCGTACATCCTCACTGCTAAAAAGCCGGCCCCTACTGACTGCGGAGCAGCCTCAGCTCGGGGAGGGTCACGTCCATCCCGCGCTCCCAGGCGCGGGCCCTTTTACATACGGGAGGGGTTTGGACTAAGACCAATTTAAAACCCCCCGGTTTTATTTTTGGACTTTTTCGGAAGCAAAGTTCGCTCCCCCCCGGGACAGTGCAGGGGAGTGTAAACTAAGGCGGGGGTTTGGGGTGTTTTAGCCCCAATTTTTTCCGTCACCATAACAACAATGGGTTTTATTTTTGGTTATATATTATATATTTTAGAATGTATATAGTATATTTGGGTGTAAATACACTAGGGATAAAATAGGGGGGCTATATATATCCCATAATTTTAGGGGGGGGTGGGCGGAATAGAATTTATTTTCGACGAAAAAGGTTAGAAAATTTTAAATTTTTAAAACCCTATCAAAAAAAAAACCCGAAAAAAAAAATGGCGTTATTTACGATAAAATCACATACTGGCTTTTGAAAATGTGTGTGGAGGATGAAAAAGGGGGAAGGAAGAAAGGGGGGAGAAGAAAAATAGAAGAAAAAAAGAAGACAGAGAGAGAGAGAGAGGGGATGAGAGAGAGAGAGGGGGGAAGGAGAGAGAGAGAGAGAGACTCCTCGGGGGGTGGGGCACTGCACTGGGGACTAGAAAAAAAAATTTGGGAAAACCCAAAGGGGAAGGAAGAGGAGGGAGAAGAAATAATAGAAGGGAAAAAAAAAAAGGGGAGAGGAAAAAAAGAGAGAAATCCCCCGGCGGTACAAGCACTGGAATAGCAGAAAAAATTAAATTTGGGAACTCAAAAGGGGAAGGAAGAGGAGGAGAAAAAAAATAGAAGAAAAAAAGGAGAGAGAGAAAAGAGAGAGAGGGGAGAGAAAAGAGAGAGAAGAGAACGAGAGAGAGAAGGGGGAGAGAAGGGAAAGAGAGAAAGGGGGAAAAGAGAAGGGAAAGAGAAAAGGGGAAAAAGGGGGAAAAAAAAAAAAAGAGAGAGAGAGAGAAAGGGGAGAGAGAGAGAGAGGAGGGGAAGAGAGAGAGACTGGGCGTGGTAAAAGTTTTTTCCGCAAATACAGGGCTTGTGTCGCGCGCGTGATTGGGGTTTGGTGGCCTAAAGGGGGGTTTGGGCCCTTTTGTCTACACAAAGGGCCCAAAATGACGCTCGAAAAATGCTTTTGTAATCTCTTGGCCCCGGGATAACAGTCGGGTTTAGGACGCAAGAGGGTGTAGTTTTTAAACCCCTTTCCCAAAAAAGCCGCCCTAGAATTATTACGGCGATGGGCACCCGGGATCCTTATAACCCAAATACCCGGGATTAGCACGGTATTTCCAAATTTTTACCCTATTTTTATTTTCCGTACACCGGGATCGGTATTTGATTTCATCGGTTTTACCGGTTATCGGTTTTTATTTTTTCGGTATGGGATTTCGGGATTGTTTTTTTCCCCTTTTTTTACTCAAACAGACTCCTGATGGTAAAAAGACCAAGAAAAAGACTTAGGACTATCCCACTGCGGGGGACAAAGTAGGTTTGGTAACGATCATTGGCCCCGAGCCTCAGAATCGAGGCGCATGTTATCATTGGCCGATTTCCCGCTCAAGGGGACAATGCCCCCTGTGAAAACCTTCCCCCCCTCCCTCTACCCGAAAGGGGAGACCATCACCCGGGAAAAAAGGGTTTATTTCATACACACAGGGGGTCACCATACAAAAACAGCCCAGCTAAATTTTTTATTTTGGGTTTTTTATTATTTATTTTTTATTTTTAGTCCTTTGTCTACATTATTGGTTAATTTAAAGGGATCATCCCTTTTTTTTATTTTTATTATTTTTATCTCCAAATAAAAATTTAAAAATTTTATTATTAAAAATTTAAAAAAATTTTAAAGGGAATGTGTTTTGGGTGTGTGGGTGTGGACTGTGTGTGTATTCATCTAGTTGTATTTTACAGGGCCTGAGCAACGCTCGTATGGCCCCGTCTCCATATAAGATCATAAGAACATAAGAAAATAAGGAAGCTACAGAGGTCGCGAGGCCTACACGTGGTAGTTCCTGTCACCTAACACTACCTACTTCCACCTTTCATCCCCATCCATGCACTTATCCAGCTCCTCTTTAAAGCTCCCTAATGACTCGGCACTAACTACCTGTCTACTGAGACCATTCCATTCATTCACCACCCTATTTGTGAACCAATTTTTCCCTATTTCCTTTCTAAATCTACGCTTTTTCAGCTTGAATCTGTTACTTCTTGTTCTACCCTGGTTAAAAGCCGTAAGAACTTTTCCTACCTCTCCTTTATTAAATCCCTTTATCCACTTAAAAACTTCTATCAGATCGCCCCTTACTCTGCGTCTCTCGAGTGAGTGTAATATTAATAACTTCAATCTCTTCTCATAACTAAAGTTACACATCCCTTGTATCATTTTGGTCATCCTTCTCTGCACTGTTTCTAACAAGGCTATATCCATCCTGTAATATAGGGACCAAAACTGAACCGCATAGTCTAGGTGAGGCCTGACTAGAGCCAGATAAAGCTTTAGAATAACTTCCGTACTTCTACTTTTAACACTTCTGGTAATGAATCCTAATACTCTATTAGCTCTATTTCTGGCCTCAATACATTGTTTCCTAGGTCGGAGGTCTGGGCTCACCCTCACTCCAAGATCTTTTTCACCTTCTGATCTTTTCAGCGATACATTGCTTATGGTGTATCTATTACAAGGGTTTTTTCTACCAACATTCATAACGCTGCATTTATCAATATTAAATTCCATCTGCCATCTGACTGCCCACTCGTTAAGTTTATCTAAGCCTCCCTGCAATATGTTTACATCAGACTGTGATCCAATAATCCTACCTACCTTAGTATCATCAGCAAACTTGCTGCTATCACTGCTAATCCCACTATCCAAGTCGTTGATGTAAATCAAAAATAGTAATGGACCCAAAACAGACCCTTGTGGAACTCCACTTGTCACCAGTCCCCATTCAGATTTGGAACCATTAATTGTAACTCTTTGTTGCCTATTACTTAGCCAAGCTCTGATCCAATGAAGAACCTCCCCATCTATTCCATGAGCCCTAACCTTATTTAAGAGTCGCTCGTGTGGTACTTTGTCAAATGCCTTAATAAAATCCAGATCATAGACCACTGTATACCTGGACTGCTCACGCGACAATGTTTTGAATTGCGGGGCTGCATAGGGGCCTGCGGGTAGCCCGACAAAGAGATATAGTGGTCTATGGACTATCATATAGACTGGTTTATCAGTATATACGATATACTGTAATCTTCGTAAATGTTTGTTCTATAATATTATCAAATAAAAAGCAGTAAAACACGCTAAAGAAATGCCATTACGAGACTATGAAGAAATATGCATGAACTTAATATTCACTTAACTCTTCGCCATTTAAAACCTTGCGAGTCAACTTTTATCATGAAGGGTATCAATAGAAGCGCAATTTTATTAGCTTTCCATTGCTATATTTCGTTATCTGATAAAATTAATTAAAACCATGCATAAATTAGCGTTAAATAAATAAATAAAATCATCAATCGGGTAATTTTCCCGATTGATGATGTTATTTATTTACTTATATATTTCGTTTTCTGATAAATGAATTAGCACCATGTATAAATTAGCGTTGACTAAATAAATAACCTAATTAAGTTGATTTCTTCACTGTCCTTGCCATCACGTTATACTGTTCTTTGTTTACCAATCCTGCCTTGAATCTTAAATACATATTTCTTTTTACTGTAATGTTGTGTTTTAAACTAGTGGTCATCCATTTTGGATCACTCTTTCTGGACCTTATTTCCCTATAAGGAATATTTCTTTTCTGTCCGTCAATAATATTCCTTACAAATGAGGTATAATCCTCCTCAGCCCCGACCTCACTTCCATGTCTAACCGCTCTAATTACCTCCTCAGCCCCGACCTCACTTCCCTGTCTAACCGCTCTAATTACCTCCTCAGTCTCGACCTCACTTCCATATCTAACCGCTCTAATTACCTCCAGGTGCCTCCCTAATCCTTCATAATTGGCCTTTCCAGCTGTCATCGCCCTGTCCTTACCCTGAGAAAATTTCTTCCCCTCCATCCCACACCTCTTATTAATAACCTCCAGGTGTCTTCTTAATCCTGCATAATTGGCCTTTCTGAAATTAGGTATTCGATGCTTATTGCCACTTAATTTTCCAACTTCCCATTTTAAGCTAAATCTGATCTCATAATGGTCGCTATTATCTAAATTTCAACCGACCTCCACATTTGTAACTAAATCGTCTCTATTTGTCAGCAATAGATCTAGAATATTATCTCCTCAAGTAGGCTCCTTGATTTTTTGACTTAGGAAGTTATCCTGGATTATATTTAACAATTCATCTGCGTCGCTGTCACCTATGATTAAATCCCAGTTTATATTCCGAAGATTAAAATCTCCCACCACGCATAGTCGATTATATCTGCAGGCCTTGTTAATTTCTTCCCATATAGGAGCTGAATCCTCTTTACATAAGTTTGGAGGCCTATACACTACACCCAAAACCATTTTCTCAGTTCCCTCCGTAACCTCTACCCATATAGACTATGCTGTCATCTGTTTTTATAACATTATTAACACAACACTGCAATGCATCTTTTGCATAAAGCGCAACTCCTCCACCTCGTCTGCCTACTCTGTCCTTGTGAAATAACTTATACCCAGCTATCTCGACTTCCGGATCAAATACCTTTCCTGACATATCCAACCATGTTTCTATTAATGCTATTATATCAAAATCCTCTACACTATTTATTCCTCTCAGGAAATCTATCTTGTTTAAAATACTCCTACAGTTTGTATAGTAAACCTTCAAGCAGCTCCTCTTCTTTTTGTCCATTTTCCCTTTATCTTTAACTAAATCCCTCCTCTCTCTCTTCTTGCGAATCACTTTAGTTCCCTGCCTTCTGAAACTCCTCCTAGTGTCGCAAGTTATCAACATTTTTTTTGTCATTCATCCTTAGTGCTAATTAGTTTTGGCCGAAGCCAGCACCCCGGAGAGCAGGTCACAAACCCCGGCTAACACCCGGTACCCATTCACTGCTGGGTGGACAGGGGCTCGGGTTTTAAGGAAACAGCCCATCTGTTTCCGCTCCGCCCGGGGATCGAACCCGGGACTTCTCGGTTGTGAACCGAGCGTGCTTCCCCTACACTACGGAGTACCCATTCACTGCTGGGTGGACAGGGGCTCGGGTTTTAAGGAAACAGCCCATCTGTTTCCGCTCCGCCCGGGGATCGAACCCGGGACTTCTCGGTTGTGAACCGAGCGTGCTTCCCCTACACTACGGAGTACCCTCACGGGTACTTACGTGTGTGTGTGTGTGTGTGTGTGTCGGAGAGTAAACACCTCAGATATGACTGACCCCTCGTATCTTTCTTTAAGATGGGCGTTTCCTCTTTTTGGTCAAAATTTTCGTAGTGAGCTGAAATTTTTACACAATAAGCTAGGTAATAACATGATATCTGTGAAAAAGTTTGAAGGTGATAGCAGCAGAAGTTTTTGCATAATAGTTTTTTTTTACAAAAATCCGTCAATTTTTGGAACATTTTTGAAACGACACTACTTTACTATTCTTAGTTGTATTATATATTTTTTTGTTTGTCTAGTAAATTTGATCCCTGAACTAAATCCTCACGATAGTTTTTAGATAGCTTCATAATATATATATATATATATATATATATATATATATATATATATATATATATATATAATATATATATATATATATATATATAAAAGAAATTGGTAAATTTTTTGTTTTATTTCTATGTTTTTGCTCTAGTAATAGTTATTTTTTTACTTAGAACTATTTAGGATCGTGAGATTTTAGTCCTTTCATTGTTGTTTTAGGTGCAGCAAAACATTTTGAAATAGGTTCATTAGTTTTTTTGGAGTGTATTATTTTATAAAAAAAACTTTGTTTTGAGTAATCGGCCTTTTCCCCAAAAATTCATTGGTAGGTAATCATTTTTTTTCTCTTTTTATTCATGTTTATTTTACATCATGTACATCTATTTGAGAGCATTTTGGCACCTGGTCCCTGGTCTTTCTGGTTGAGATACTTCGAGTGAAGATGGCGCGCTAACACGTCGAGAAGGGGTCGACGAGCGGAGGGGGGGTGGGGGGGGTTCCAACATAGTCTATTTTTATCCAAATTCGATGAGTTTTCGAGAAAATTTTGTTTACAATAGGGTGCTTTAAAGCCTCAGTGATCTCTAGAGTGCTGAAACAGAAAAATGAAATATTTTTTACCGTAGTCTAAAAAAAAATTGGAAACGCCCCCCTTAAGCTCCCTTCACACATTCCATAATCGAACCACGATAGCGCCACCAATTTGATTATTGACGCTATCGTGAAATTTGACCACGATAAACGCAGACCACGATAGCCTCACAACAATGTCACGCTGCCTGTACGTATGTGTCATGACGGTCGTAAGATGGTCACAATGGAGTCATGACAGCTGTAAGACTACGTCACGAATGGAAAATCAACGGTCATTTTGTCGTCACGATAGAGCTACGATAACCACGACAGTGCCATGACGGTGCCATGAACGTATCACGATAGCGTCAAGAGCTAGCAATATGCCTCACACGTGGGTGTGTGTTGCCATGGTGATGGAGAAGGAGAGAGTAGGGTACGAGAGTACCCTAAATTCGCCCCAAGGTGGTGATGGTGTGTGTTATTAACTGTATGCATGAATATAAGTATACTACAACTTCCCCTCAGTGGAAGCTCTGATACCCATAACTTGTAACTCATTTTTATATATCTACACTGCCTGGGGGGAGGCCAGCAGGCACCGACCTCCTACCCTTGTTGTACATCCAACAATAAACCATTCAATTCAATTCAATTAATGCCTTGTGTGGACGCACCTTCAGAGCCTGTGAATCTCACTCAAATATACATATTTTGTGGACTTCATAGAAATTTTTTTGTACATGCTTCTATATTGTTTTTTTCATATCAATAGATTATTCAAATTCATTTAACAAATGTAACATTGGTGTCTAGGATGCATAGAAAATTAAAATATATGCGTCAATAGTAATTATTTTCTCCATAAAATCAACTCGTACCTACCATTCAAGATTCGGTTATAAACGCCTCATATAATCAATACAGCATTATAGCACGGTAAAAATTTAGATTACTCCATTAATGAACAACTATTACTGTGGAAATTGTCCATCAACCACCCTCTCATAATTGGTAGAGTGGTGGTTTGTTTCCCCCCCCCCCCCTAGTGAGGGAGTTATTGTCCGCTCGTCATAGGAGGGAGCGTATAGGGATGTGTATATATAATTTAAATGGTAATGGGTATTATTTAAGGTAATTTAAGTAAATGATAAATACTGTGATAGAATAATTGAACATTCCCAGTAATATTAAGCATTTGCACCTTATAATTAGCACCTTGATTGGAGCGACTGGCTATTGGTCGCCGTCGTTTAAATTTGCACCAATTAAGGTGGTCCACCTGCCGCCTACCTAAAGGTGACACGTGTAATTTGTGGTGGCCGCCACCAGCCGCCCACAGGGAGAGATCAATACACTTCCAGACCCTCGCGGAGTAACATCTAATATACGTGCTTGTATATGAGTACACTCTAGACATCCGAGGGAATAACATCTATTAAATATACGTGCTTGTCTATAAGTACAAGTACAAGTACACTACCAGCTCCCATCGAGTTAATATCTCTTCTCTTATTATAAAGAAGAGATTTGTACATACGTTAATTGTACATATAAATGATAAACCAATAGGACTGTGTTAAAATACGACACACTGAATATCGCCGTGTCGTCAAGTTACTGGTGTGATAACCACTTGACGCCAACCACAATAACGCCTCCACCTTCGTCATTCACGGGCGGCCCTGATCACCCGCTACCACTTCGGATCACAAGGACAGGCAGTGTTAATACAAGCCTACAGCCATTTCAACCCACTATCCACCGATAAGTATCCTAGTTAGTTGATTAGCTGGGGTATTGTGTCGGGAAATAGACATGGGTTTGATTGATTAGGTAAGACCTCATATTAAATATGTGCTTGTAGCATAAGTTTCTACAATTACCATATTAATATATTTGCTGCCAGAAAAGTGTACAAGACGTTTGTAAACAAGCCTCGTGGGCTTGATGTGGATGGCCCTGGTTGGGTATATATCTGAGAAAAATCTGTAGAATTAGCCAATTTTAGAGGCAAAATCTGAAAATCTTAAGCTAGACCATAGACCACTGTATACCTGGACTGTTCACGCGATAATGTTTTGAATTGCGGGCTGCATAGGGGCCTGCGGGGCGCCCGACAAAGAGATATAGTGGTCTATGGACTATCATATAGACTGGTTTATCAGTATGATATACTGTAATCTTCGTAAATGTTTGTTCTATAATATTATCAAATAAAAAACAGTAAAACACGCTAAAGAAATGCCATTACGAGACTATGAAGAAATATGCATGAACTTAATATTCACTTAACTCTTCGCCATTTAAAACTTTGCTAGTCAACTTTTATAATGAAGAGTATCAATAGAAGCGCAATTTTATTAGCTTTCCATTGCTATATTTCGTTATCTGATAAATTAATTAAAACCATGCATAAATTAGCGTTAAATAAATAAATAAAATCATCAATCGGGTAATTTTCCCGATTGATGATGTTATTTATTTACTTATATATTTCGTTTTCTGATAAATGAATTAGTACCGTGTATAAATTACGTTGACTAAATAAATAACCTCATCAATCGGGAAAATTACCCGATTGATTTTGATTTTTTTTAGTTAACGCTAATTTATGCATTGTTCTAATTCATTTATCAGATAACGAAATAAAGCAATGGAAAGCTAATAAAATTGCGCTTCTATTGATATCCTTCATGATAAAAGTTGACTCGCAAAGTTTTAAATGGCAAAGAATTGAAGTTCATGCATATTTCTTCCGAGTCTCGTAATGGCATTTCTTTAGCGTGTTTTACTGTTTTTTATTTGATAATATTATAGAACAAACATTTACGAAGATGATAGTATATCATTTATACTGATAAACCAGTCTATATGATGCGTATATATATATATATATATATATATATATATATATATATATATATATATAATATATATATATATATATATATAACATTATATATATAATATATATATATGAATCCGAGCGGCCCTCCGAATTCAGCCCCTTGTGCGACAGGCCGATATTCCGTGCGCAGTCCAGAGGAGGCATTTTCAAACACTACTAAGACCATCTTAGGGGACTAAGACCAACTTAGCGCTAGTTGGACATTTTCGGAAGCAAATTTATCTCCGCCTAGGACAGCGCAGCGAGTGTAGGCTAAGGCAGGGTTGGGGTCGTCTTAGCCCGCAAATTTCTTCGTCACCACAACAACAATTCTTATATTATTAGTTATATATTATATATTTTAGACTATATATAGTATATTAGGCTGTATGATACACTATGTATAAATATAATATATATATATAATATATATATATATATATATATATATATATATATATATATATATATATATTATATATTATATATATATAATTATATATTATATATACTATATATATAGCCTATACAGTATATGAAAACTATGGTGCCCCCCTTTTTTTTACACCCCTTGTTCCGCCACTGTTAATCGGTGAGATTAGGTTTATGGTGAGATGAGATCATTAGGTGAGGTTAATGGTGAAAACCCTGTTTGGGGTGGGCTGGGTGGACTAGATATGGTTTCTGTGTTTTTTGAGTGGACTAGATATGGTTTTAGTTTATGGTTTCTATCCTAGCTGTGGAGGATGAAAAGGGAGAAGGAAGAGGAGGGAGAAGAAATAATAGAAGAAAAAAAAAAGGAGAGAGAGAGAGAGGGGAGGAGAGAGAGAGAGAGAGAGAGAGAAGAGAGAGAGAGAAGAGAGAGAGAGAGAGAAGAGAGAGAGACTCCCTCGGCGTGGTATACGCATTTCCCGCCAAACACAGACTTGTGTCGCGCGCCGCTGATTGGTTGAAGCGGAGGTGGTGGCACTAAGAAGGGTTGGCCTTACACGAGGCTAAGATGACGCTCGAAAATGCTTCCTTACCAGTCTTCTTAGCCCGGTATAACTAAGTCGGTCTTAGGACGCTAAGAGGGTGTAGTTTATAGCCCCTACGAAAATGCCCACCCAGGTATACAGTGGTCTATGGCTAGACCTAATATCTGTAGATCCACATATTAATCTGTAGATCTGCTGGGGTGCGTTCACTAAGGCATTTCGTACGCTACAAAACGCTACTGTACGCCTTACAGAAAAACGAATTGCGATTCAGTTTTCTCTCCCGCACACCGACTCGAGGAGTTGGTTTGCCGCTGGGTTGCCAGCTCGCGCCAGAATAAGGTATGTAAACAAAGGCCAAAAAAAGCCTTTCCTGTTCTCTCTCCTCTTTTGCTTCTTTAATATTTCATGTCCTGCTGCTATAACCTCTGCTGCATCAAATACAGGGTCATCAACAAGTTATTCTGCGAGAATAAGAATAGCCACAGCGATAAATTTCGATAGCTGCCATCTTGGTAGCAAAATGTGTTGTCAATCGTTCAGTAGGGAAGAGACGAAACATGTTGCGCGGGGGAACCCTAGTGAACGCAGCCCTGGCATCACTGGGGGCCGTGTTTATTTAAAAAATGTCTTATGGTGAAATTAGCCGTGGCGTTAATTATGGTTTTTATAGAATAAAAGAAATCATACTACCCTTGTGCGAATATCAATAGTCTTTCAGCATCAATGGAGAAACATATACACCCAAACATTTTGACGTAATACTTCCTTGGAGGCACTTGGACCATGCCGGAGTATTGCATCCCTTCAAATACTATTTCTTCAAACCAATGTTCATGATATGGACATGAGTATATCATAACCATTGGTTTTATTAGTGAAAACCTGATATTCAACACAAGAACACTTAAGAGTACCTTACAGTGGTTAAAATAACATCAAATATTGGTCACTAGCATCCAGTTGTTCACAAGTTGCCTACCTAATCACGATTTATTCACTTGGAACGGGATCTTAATATTCAGTGTAGTTGCCCATTGAAAAATAGCAAGCTGGCAACTTTTAATTCATTTTTCAGTATTTGTTTTTCTGTATCTTTTGTATACTTGCCTTCCCCTTTTTATAATTCCCTCCCATTTTCTCAAAAAACTTGTAAACATGTAGTAAACTTGACGCGGCGAGGCGGCAAACTCGTGACTCGCGGACGGGTCTCCGTGCACCTGTTGTTTATCCAGGTATCGTATCTCCGTTGTGCATCACCCGGTGGTGCGACACGGTGGCACAGTAACTCCCTCGTATCATCACTCATGTCCAACGATGATACGATGTGAGGATATGCAGCGAGTGGCTCGAGGGTATGCTCCACAACAATAGCGTGAGGCGAGGGAGTTATTCGAGCCGACTCGGAGCCATCGACTGGCTCGAAAAGTCGTGTTCGAGGGCCGAAGTCGCTGCAGGAGTGGCAGGTCCTTGTGGCTCCGCTACTCCACCCGCGTAAAGCCGTGGTCAAGGTGAAGCCTGGTGCGAGGTGTGATTCTGAGTGTCCCCCTGAGAGTGGTTTTCAGACTACTCCACAGCACGAGAGCTGCCGGTGAGTGATTGCAAGGGAGGGAATGACGGCGCCTTGCCCTTATCAAACTGATGAAAGAGAGTAAACTAATAAAATAAAACTCTCGATCTCTCTCTCTCCAACTTGCAATTTTTGCAGTCTTCATTCATGTGTTTGTTATCATTTCCTCCCTACGTTCCGATAACCATCATATTTTCTTCCAAGTTTTTCAATTAGTCATGAAGTTTATGATGTCATTCTGTTTTTCCACTTGCATTCCATCATTATTTCAATATTCGTAGAACCATTCTTAAAAACTAATACTAAACTAATTGATTCCATATTTTTCAGTAGGCTACCTATCGTTCTTTCTGTCCCACAAGGTTTTTCCCCGTTTTTTTTTTCTTTTCCCGCTTCTGCGCGTACTGAACAGCTTGTTCCGTGATTTTATCTTCATAACTGTTATATCTTTCCCTTATTCCTTTGTTCGTTAAATTCATTTGCGCATGTTAGAAAAATAACTGCTGCCACATTTTTTTCCCCTCTTCCTTTCATATACGACCCCGTTCTTCTCTCACCCTTTAAGTTATCACATATCATATTTTCTCATCATCAGTCGAATCGCAAAATCTATTTTTTAGGTCCCCTTAGAGCTAGTGCACTAAGCTATAGGATAGGAAAGATCGCCACCCAGGGCAAACCCTGGGTATACAGGCAACCAATACCAACATCTGGTTTGTAACCAGGCTACACATAGAAGAACTGAAAGAAAAAAAACATACGTCTGGCAACGCCGTGCCAATCCTGACCGAGGCCGGTTGTCCGCCAGCCGGCTCGGAGCCATCCTTCTCTTTTTTGCCTTCATAGCGTCAACACCTGCTGCGTCTCCTGTAACACGTGTTGTTTCTATTCAGGCCATATGGTAATCACCTACTGTTTTTTCGTGTTTACGTGGGTGTGTGTGAAGTTTTTACCCATTCATGCTTCGTAATCCTTCTGTAAGGTTTACGGGCATGAGTGTAGTTTATTCTTTATCCCTGGCCGGGGCCAGCTGTGTCTTAAATATATTCGGCTGGTTCTTGTGTCCTATGGTGTTAGCTACGCCCCAGGGCGCGGCTTTCACCCTTTCTTCGCCCATGGGGCATTATTTCCCCTCCAGGGCGTCCTGGCCCTGACACCTGGTCTGCCACGTTGTAAGCTGAGATAGGGGCGGAAGGTTTTACTAGTCTCCCAGCCACGCCTCCCCCCCCCCCCGCTTCCCGGACCCCTCCCAGGGGTCCGGGTTGCGGGGGTTTGGGTGGTACCTGGTCTGCCACGTGTAAGCTGAGATGGCGGATGGTTACGTAGTTCTCCCAGCCCGCCCCCCACCGGCCGCCCGGACCCTCGCCGAAGGGCCGGTGCGGGGGGTTTTTGGTGGTACCTGGTCTGCCACGTTAAGGCTGATAATGGGCGGTATGGTTACGTAGTTTCTCCCAGCCAACGCCCCCCCCCCCCCGCACGCCCCGCGACCCTCCCATGGGCTGGGCGGGGGGTTTGGTGGCCCTGGTCTGCCCACGACCCCTGCCTGCCACGTGGTAGCGCCTGAGGATTGTCGGATGGTTACGTCGCTCTTGCTGGTGCCCAGACCTTCCCCGCTCCCCCGCCCGGACCCTCCCATGGGCCGGTAAGGGGAGTTTGAAGGGTCCCTGGCTTGCCACGGGTCGACCCCCCCCCCCCCTCCCCCCCGACCATACCAACTACCTGGGGGTCGGGGCAGTGCGTGTGGCATGCGGTAGGGGGTTTTGGGGTCCGTTTGCGTGTTGCGTCTAGTCCCTTTCCCCCTCACTGTTTTTACCCTTCTTTTATCAGCGGATCTATTGTGAGGCCCAGGGCTGCTCGGTGTCTTTTAGGTCCCGAGGCCTACAAGTTCTGCTCCTCGCACGCCCGCGTCCTTCTGTCGGACCTTTTGCGTCCCCGCCGATTGCCCGTAATGCTGTGGATGGCTGCGGGCTCTTTTTTTTTGTGTCATCCTCCCGGAGGGGGGTGGTGCCTGCTTTACCCGGCGAGGCCTAATGCTTGACCTCAAGGCGTGGTGGTCGAAGGCTTGGAAGTCTCGCCAACACAGCCACTTTCCGTCTGTCCTGGTGCGGACCGGTCCTCATGGGTTCTTGGCTGGCCCTCGCCAAGTCCGTCATCCGTCCCTCCTCCTCTTCTCGCACCTTCCCACCCCCTGCCTCTGCTTCCATGAGCTCGGCGTCGATCGTGCTGACGGTTGGAGCAAGATCTGGCGTCTCCTCATCCCTCACCATGACCGCGACATACTTCCCAGGTCCGATGGGACTTGCCGCTGGGTCCTGTGGCTTCCTACGGCTGTCATGCGTCTCCTTGGCCCATTCCCCACCCTCAACCTCCTGTGCCCTCCGGGGTTGTCGGTTTGGATGATTTCAGTGAACTCTTGCATGGCAGAATTGAGGGCCCACTTACTTCTGGGTCCCATTCTCCGACACCGGAGGCGTCGCAGGTCCCCATCGCCTGCTTCCCATCTCACCGGGTGCCGCCTTCTGATTCTGTTGGTAGTCGAGGATGACTACCGGTGTGCTCCGACGGTGTAAGAGGATGCTGCCCCTACCCGTGCCCATGCGACGACGGTTTCGGGGACTTCCTCCCCCTGGCTTCCTGTCCGCCGGGCCCCTTCCCCGCCTTTTCTTCTGAGGTGCCTTCTTAGTTGCACTTCCCCTCGTCCCGCCTGGCGGGGATGCCTTGGGACTTTCCCTCCTTCTTCCCTCCGTCCCCTGTTTCCCTGGGCACCGATGCCAGCCGTCGATTGCTTGTGAGACGGTTGACGGGCGCTTGTTGCCATCGGTCCGGTCTGGAGGACGGCTCCTGGGGCCCAGTTTCGGACTTAGAGTGCGTCTCTCCCGGGATGACGGGGGCAGTAGTCCCCTACCTCTAACCAAGCCGGATTTCCTTTCTCTCGCCTGAACGCTCCCTCGAGCAGCCTGCGTTTCTTCGGCGGGGCCGCTTTTTGTATGCTCTGAGCCTCCTTACTGCTGAGCCTAGTTTGGTCAGGGATGGCTTCCCGTGCGTGGAGGAAGCCAGGCTGCCAGGTGGTCTTTCTTCGGGTGCCAAGACTCGATTGCCCTGGATGAAGGCCGGCCTGGACCCTGCCGAAGATGTGGAGAGGCCGGTACGCACCAGATTGAAACCGGGGTCCTTCTCCGTTCCTGGGACCCGATCCCGGTTCTTCCCGCCCTCTGTGGCTTTCCAACCGTGTGAATTGGCTGATTTCCTCCGAGGTGTCCCGGCCTTTCTGCCAAGGACCTCTCCCTGGTGTGGCGCAACCGGTAAGGAGGAGCTTTTTCTTCGCCGGACTTCAGAGCGGCACCAACGCCTCCCTGTCGACCCACTCAATGCTGTTGCCTTCTATCAGTCAGCTGGCGGAGGTGGCTCTCCTCCTCGCCGGGGGATCACTCTTCCTCTCCCCGCGGCCCTCCCGGTCGGATGTCTGTCGGGCTTTGGTCGACCTCCCTGTGATGCTTTTCGGCGCCTCCCTCATCCCGACGGTCCGCCCTGCCATTGACAGGGGCCGGTCCACTGCCCGCTTGGCTCTTCGGACGCGAGGGCTTTGAGGGGGGGGGGGGGGCCTGCCGGAAGCTGACTCGACATGCATATGCTCCGTGATTAGTCGAAAAAAAACTTCGATTCGGAGGATAAAGGAGCTCTTTAGGATACGGGAGTGAAGGAATCCAGACGCTCCTTTGCAGGGCGTCAGAAGTGGTCGAATCACCTCGGCCATCAAAAAAAAATCAGACTAGTCCACCCCAAAACTACCCCACCATGTACCACCTTTGGCTGAGTGTCTAGCTACCTATCCTTCAGATAGCATCTACCGGGGTCGCCCCGATTCAGAAGTTAAAACCCGGTGCGTGTCAGTGGCCAGTGAGGGGGGTTCCGGGAGGGGGTTTCCAGTCAAGCTGGTTCGATTCGTCATAGTGGGCTCTTCGATCACATCTCCCGAGGTTCTCGATCGGGAGCAGATAAAAGGTCAGGTCTCGCCAGGATTGCTCACGGAAGTGGGGTCCCCCGTGTGGATGAGCCCACCAGGACATCGCTCGTCGATCATCACCATGTTCGGGGTGGGCCTTCCGTAGTTCAGGGGCTTTGGGGTCTACGGCCTGTTCGGCTCGCGCGCCGCTACATGTCCACAATCCTTCCTCCAAGGGTCCTCTCGCTTCTGAGCCTCCCTTTCCAGAGCCCCTCCTGTCCAGGTTTCGGGCAGCCTGGCCGCAGAGAATGCTTGGTGCCGCTAGGGTGGTCCGAAACGGTCCTTTTCTTCTTGGCCCTGGATTGCCCTAACCCGCCCCCTCGGCGCCTCCTTCTGGGAACGCGTCCTCCCACATGTGCTTCGCCGCCCACAGTGTCCGGACATGCACTCGCTCCGGGGTTAGTGGAACGAAGGCTGCGGGTGGAAGGTCTCCTTTCCCGCATTTTCATCCGTACCCCCAAGAAGGACTCTTCGAAGGGGAGCGGCTTATCTTGGACCTCGCCGCCGTAAACGGCTTTGTGGCAACCACCGGTTCCGTATGCTGACCCCTTGGCCCCAGGTCCGCCTGCGGCTGAGGCAAGGGACTGGATGGCGTCCCTCGACTCTCAAGGACGCCTACTGGTATCGTCCCCCATTCTCCTCGGATTTCCGGCGCTTCGGCTTTCCAGGTGGGAATCGGACAACGTGGCGTCACCAGACTGCCCTTCCTGACTCGCTGACTCCCATCGCTCCGAGGGTTTTTTAGCGGTCTCACCAAGGTTGGTGGCTCAGCGGATGGGTGTCTGCAGGGGTCAACTGCCTCATGTATTTGGACGATTGGCTGGTGTCCGCCCCGTCTCAGGAGGAGCGGTTCGGCATGCTGGACCGAGCTTTGGCGGTGGCGGGGGGAGATGGGGTTCTAGTCAAACGAAGGGAAAGTCCGTCCTGTAACCCTACCCCCCTCTCCCCTCACTCCCCGCATTCTTGGCTGGGCTAGCAATGGGACTCCCGTTTAGCTGCGGAATCCGCATCTCGGGGAAAATGCGGCCACGCTTCATCACCCTCTCCACGCCTCGGTGTTCCCGTTTTTTGTCAAAGGAGGCATTGGGAGTTCCCTTCTCGGCTCGCTGAACTTCGCGCAGCTAGTCACTACCTGGGCCTCCTTCGTCTCCGTCGCCATTGTCGGGTGGTGAACACAGCCGTTCGGTGCGGCCCCGCGACTTGCTTCCGGCCCGTCCCTCCCCTGGCCCTCAACACTACGGGACCGAGGTGGTTGGTGGAGGGGCGGTTCTTCTTTCTCCGCGTGGACGGGGTTGCTGCTCCGCCCCTACGGTCTGTCGTGATGTCGGCTGCGTCCGGACGTCGGGTGGGGGCTAACCAATCCTCCGACGGCCGGCATGGTTTCGGCGGGTGGTTCCGGGTGGAGCGCAGGACTCCCAGCAACCGTCAAGGACTGCTGGTCCCTCTCTCTTCCCTCCGATCGAACCCGATCCCAGAAAAGACGTGCTCTCTCTTTCGAGATGGACAACATGGTCGCGGTCCACTGTTTCGTCGCACCGCCAAGGGCTTTTCCAGATCCGCCCTTCCTGTTGTCCGCTTTCGGAGCATCTTTCGGCCTGGCGGCCCGTTTTTTTCCATCTTCATCTGTCTGTCCAGGTTCCTCTGCCGGGAGTGAGAATGTGTGGGCCGACGCCCTGTCTCGGCTTCCCGGGGCTCGTCGTGGGTGGCAACTTCACCGGAGCGCTTTGCGTCTCTGGTCGGGGGTGGGGCAACTCCGGAGGTGGACCTCTTTCGCGTCCCCGCCGTCTGCCCAACTACAGGCCTTTTTTTGACGAGGGTGGACCGGACAGCTGACGGGGCCCGGACGCCTCACGGAAGAGCTGGAACATGGCCAGCCATGTTTAACCCTGTTCCGCCTCCCTGCACCAGTGTCCCTCCTGAAGGTATGGCAACAAACTGCGTTCCTACATGGGGCAAGGTGACCATGGTGTCTCCCCTCTGGCCGGCGCAACCGTGGTTTCTCCGGAACTGAAGGCCTGGTGGTCCACTCCCCCGTTCCTCTAGGTGGCCCTCGCCTTTGTTGGAGGAGCTCCCGGCCAGGCCTTCTTTTCCACCGTTTAAGTCTACACGCCTGGAGTTTCCTTCCCGTTACCTCTCTCCGTCGTAGGTCTCGGACCGCCGGTAGCGGAGGACAATGTTGTGGCTCTTCGCCGTCCTCTAACAGACAGTATCAGTCACTCACTGGAAGGCCTTTCAGTCGTTCCCTCAAATTCAGGGCCTCCGCGAACGTCTCCTGAATCGGTCGTCCTGGATTTCCTCAATCCTTTCCTGGCCCACGACCTGTGGGAGGTCCTCGCCTACTCTCTCCACTCACCCTTGCGGCCCTGGCTGACCCCCTCAAATACGGTTGGGGTTTGGCTCCTGGACCGGCGTTCTGTGACCCTGTTGAAAGGGGTTGTGTTCACCAAACCCCCCTCCCCGTCGCCTGGTCCATCTGGTCCCCTGGAGAAGGTTCTCCGTTCCTGCAGGGCGACCAAGTTTATGGGTCGACGCTGCCGGACCTCGCCTCCTATTCAGAAGGCCTTTTTTCCTGGTGGCCCTGGCTACGGGGTTTCGGGCTTTCTCAGCTGAGGCGCTGACCCCGTTTCCCCCCCATGGGGACGACCTTCTGCGCGGGACGGCTTCCGCTGTCTCCCTGCTCCCTCTCGCCCCCCAAGGTGCTGGGTAAGAACGAGCGGCAGACCACACCGTCTCCAACCGGTCGTCGTTCCGGCTTGGTCTTTGGGGACGGCCGCACACCTCTTGTGCCCGTTTTCGGCGCTCACGTGTTACTGATGCTTCCGAGCCCATGTGCGTGTGACCTGCATTCCTGTTTCCGCGAATCCTGTCACTGGTCCGTCCCCTCAACCATCCAGGGGGATTGCCGGCCGGCGCTCTCCGGGGCGTCATCGAGTCGGCGGATCCGGGTCATGCCCCTCAGTCGCCCATGACGTCCGGGGTGTTTGCTGCGTCTCTCCTGGCCTTCTCCGCACCCATTTCCTTGATGAGGGTACGGGAATGGGACAGTGGGAGTACGGCCCCGGTGCTTCGTTGCTCGTTTACCTGTCCTCACTGAATTCCGTCGTGACTTCCCTGTGTTGGCCCTGGACTCCCTCCCGTTCCGGAGGGGCTATAGGTTGGTGGGACGCCCGGGCCTTCCCATTGACGTCCTCCGTTCTTGAATTCGGGTGAGTTACTAGTGTTATCGTTTTGTTCTTGTGCAGTTGCTCTTTTGCCTCCCCCCGCGGGGGTCTGTGGCTTCTTGCCCCGTCTCCAAGTGGCAGGTTAGCTTAGTGCACTAGCATCTAAGGGGGAACCTAAAATGCGGCTTTGAAAGTATGAAAACGCACTATTTTGGGTCCCTGTAAGAGCTAGTGCCGGCCTTCGGCCTCCCAACCCCCCTTCCTTCCCCCCAAGTTTTCAGAGCCCCTCGTCCCCGGGATGATTATTGTGAGTTGTTATGATGGCTCCGAGCCCCCCCCGGCTGGCGGACAGCCGGCCTCGGTCTCAGGATTGGCACGCGTTTGCCAGACGTAATTTTTCTTTTCTTCAGTTTCTTCTATGATGTAGCACTGGTTTACAAACAGAGTGTTGGGATGGGGTTTGGCCTGGTATACCCAGGGTGTTTGCCTGGTAGGCGAATCTTTCTATCCTATAGCTTAGTGCACTAGCTCGTGTGTCAGGGACACCAAAAATAGGCTTTTCATACTTCAAAAGCCGTTCATAATCGTAACTAATAAGAAAACCTATGAAATTCATCCTTCTATGTTTATAATTGAATGTAGTGTTTTATCTTTGTCAACCGTTCTACTTGTCATATCTGCTTACATCTGATTTTATCCTGTATCCTTATCTCACGCCAATTATTATACTACTGCAATTTTTGTTTTTACTCTTCTATTCGCAAACATAGATAGTTTCTATCAATTTCTGGAATAATATCATCTGCCTTCCATTTCCATTTTGCTATTTGTTCCCCCTTTATAACGATACTCAGCCGCAAAGCCGCCCTCCGGGCGACTTTTTGGCTAGCTCCTTCGCGGAGGGCTAATTGGTGTCCTTCGGCCCACCCACCTGGTGTTGGTGGGCCTTCGTCCCACTCAAACATGCTCTCCAGATGAGCCCCTTCTAACTTTTCCTGAAATCATGATTAGAAATGGTATGTATTCCCCCACCCTTCAAAGGGTGGGTGCACCCATTACCCATCACCCCCACCCATTCACTCACCCATTACCCATCCCGCCCCCCCCATTCACTCACCCAATTAACCCACACCCCCCCACCCATTCCACTCACAGTCCTTACCCATCACCCCCCACCCATTCACGTTCACCCATTACCCATCACCCACCCCCCACCCATATCACTTCCCACGCCATTACCCATCCCCCCACGCCCAATTCACTCACCCATTTTACCCACTCACCCCCCACCTATTCCCTCACCCCATCACCATCACCCCCCAACCCATCCCCCCCCACCCCATTCACACCGCACATCACCCCACACCCGTAACCCATCACCCCACCCATTCACGTCACCCTTACCCATCACCTACAATCAAGGTTTTCCTCATTCTTCTCGCAACCCACTTTTGTTTTCACAATTCTCTCCCCGCCCCCCTTTAATAGGCTGCCTAAAAAAAAAAGAAGAAAAAAAGTGATCGGATCATCTCATAAGTGGGCTTTGACCTTCCCCTGGTCAACTATATTCCCAAAATGTGCCATAATGATGTTTTGCGCCAACGGGTGGCGGAACCTATCCCAACACACACACAGACAGACAGCAGCAGTACACACTTTCGCTATATTATCTATAATAGATGATTATTGCAGTTTTCTCCCTATTGTCCTCCTAACCATTCCTGAAATATGGCATCCTCATATTTTTCATCTGTCCACATCATCCTTCTATTCTTCGCTATAGGGTTCTCATACTCTTATTACTCCTTTCATATGCAAGTTCTCATCCTTCCACTACACTCATTCCATTCGTAAAAACAGCTGTCTTTTTTATTTCAGATATTATCACTTTTCCATTTTTGTTTTGTGGTAATTGATTTTTTCCCTGCATTCTCCTTATTCTCCCTTTGTCAACGGGATTCTTAATTTGTTTTCCTAGTTAACAAAAAATTACCATATTTTTCTTGTCTCTTTATGGTATTTTTGGTTTATTTTTCAGATATAACTATGTAACATAGTTCACCACTTTTATAAACGATTTACACCTCCCCCCTTACTGTTTGTCCTTAACTTTTATATCTCAACTCACATTTTGCACAGATTATACTTTTCCTCATCCCAAAGATACTGGCATTCCGCATTTTCATCTTTTCTAATTAATGAATCAAATATCTTTTATAAATGCTTTTTGGTCTTACATCCCGTCCTCTCCATATGGATTCTAACCCCTAACCTTCAATCAAACTTACAACTGATCATTACGCGGCATACCCTCCGTCCAGTGTCTTGGAGCTCATTTGCAAATTCCCAATTACGTATTATCACAATGCGCGTCGCTTAGGGTATCTATCAATAGGGGCGCGTACAGCTGTGTCTGAGGGGGCACGTCTATGGCAGCGGAGCTCAGGGCATTCTGGATGCCACATAGAGACAACAATGGACGGCGGTGACGTAGGTGAAGGTATTAGAGCATATCGTCAGGCCACTCGGTCAAGAGATATCGAGAACAAGCCATGGCTCGGTGGGGGTCGCACCTGAGGGGCGCCTGCTTCTCATGGGGGGCTCCACGTAGCCCCCTTCCCGTAGCTACGCCACTGGTTACTAGCAATCGATCGTGACGTTATATATAAGGTAGAAAGAACGAGGCAACAGCCATTACTTTGAAGGGAGGACTAAACCTCAAATCACACAGTAAACTCGTCCCTCCCTCCCTCTTTCCCACTCACAGTGGCGTTCCGCCTAGGAAATTTTTGCTGGGGTGGCATAGTTGGACACATATCTAGTGTTAGGAGGCCATATCCAGCCATTAAAAAGAAAAAGTTGAATTTCATTGGACCCTCTGACTCAGATCTGGGTAAGCTAATGATATTTCAGGGGTGCCGTGGCCCACCCCCCTAGAGACGCCGACGCCCACTCATCCTATAACTCTCTCTTTCCCACTCCTCTCTTTCTTCTCCCTCTCACTACTTAACCTCACATTGACAGAAATTTGAAGAAAAGCAACATATACAGTATTGTTAGGCCAAAACCATCCTCTTTTCCTCCTCCCAGCGCCTGCACACACTTCCTCCTCCTCGGCTGGCCTCTCTCTCGACTGTCGCCTCATACCAGATTACTCTAAGAAACTCAAACACTATGCTTCGAAACACTAAACCTTTCTTCCTTTAATTTGCTTCCCCACGGCCCTTACCTGTTGACCTTTGACCATAATTCTTTACCTGTAAGGCATTATCTAAGTCCTTTGTAAATGTTTAGTAATGTTGGGTTTAGTAATAGTGTTAATATAGTTTTGTAGTATTTTTGTTCTTAAACTTATATTGAAGGTTTCTTAGTGCTTCGAACTCATTAAACATGTCACAGAGGATTGTGCTGGGTATCATATTTTATATTTTTTGCTACGTAGTTTTGTGGCTGTCCAAACAATCTCTAAAAACCGTGATTGCTTTGTTGCGAGTGGGCGTAGTTAGGGGAGGCATCAAATGGGGGGCCCTCAAAAAGGGGCACTAGCCAAGAGAAGCTCAGAGCAGGCCACTCTGATGCAACATACATGGTATATAGATATATTCTAAGATCAGGTCAGTGGTGGTATAGAGCAATTATACAGAATACGGCATTCTATCGGCCCAGTGGGCTGCCACAGGATTCTCATAGAGGGGGGCACCGTGCCCCCCCATGCCCCCATGTAAGCTAGGCGATTGCGTATTATATTATTTGTCTCTTGTGTTGCTTTCATAGGAGTATCATTGTCCTCCTTCTTCGGGTTTTCTTCATCTTAATCCTGTCATAGCATGTACCTTATTCCTCTGTTCCTCACATTCATCTCCTTATATCATCTAAGATCGTTACGTTTTTTATGTTGATATTAGTATTTCCAAGTTCATTCCGCTGCAGCTTTTCGAGGGGAGGATCAAGAAGAAATATAGTCTCACTACAAACCATTTATCGACCAAACCCCGAAAGGAAGGGATGAAGCGATTGGGCCTGCACACCGCTGCCCTGAACACGGAATGTCGAGAACCCGGGCCCCAGCGGATTCGTAGCTAGACGCGCTAGCCACTACACCACTGAGGCGATTCATGGGGGGAATAAAGGCGATAAATCGGTACCTGGGTGATACCTGGGGAAAGTAATACTGGTAACCCAGATGTCACACTAGCCCTTTATCCCGGAGTAGCGGGTTGTCACCCACCACAAGTCAAAGGCTAATGCGACGGAGATGAGGATCGAGGCCACGCGCAACTTACATATGCCCCCATCTTTACCTTTACCTTATCATAACTATTGGATAACCCTTAGAATTAAAGGTTCCCTAGTCCCTCGGTTAAAAGCCTGATCCAGGGGGAGGAGTAACTGACTTGTTCGCCGGCCCCTCCCCCCTTGCATCTCACGGGGACACCCGTAACACAATCGCTTGTTTCTTGACAGTGAATGCGTTCTTACGTATTGATAACTCATTGAAAGATTCACCATAACGCATGTAGCCTATTATGTATCACTGTAATATATTTTTTTTTTTTATGATACCAGTAATTCCTAACGACAATTTGTAATGTTTACGAATATGATGTGTATGTATGTATATTATGAAAGGTGTTTCATGGCTTCATTTTTCTGGTGGTTTCTTGTTCTTAGCCAAAATATTAGGCAAAGATAAGTAATTGAAAATAACTTCACAAATAGGGTGGTAAATGATTGGAATGGACTCAGTCGTCAGGTGGTCAGTGCGGAATCAATAGGGATCTTTAACGAGTCTGGATAAATTCATGGATGGAGATGCAAGGCGGATGTGGGTAGTGTTAAGTAACAGAACTACCACGTGTAGGCCTCGCGGCCTCTTGTAGCTTCCTTATTTTCTGATGTTCTTTGTTCTTAATTGCTGACTTTCTTATCTCACTCTGCCCACACCAGCAGCAGCATCGCCCGCATAAGTCTCATAGGATAATGAGAAAATCGTTATTTCAATTAGACTATTAATTCCTAATTCATTCGGAAGCTTAGGGACGAGGTAATGGTTGGGTAGGTCAATCTCTTGATATTTTTTGTTTTTTGTTATCCGTTCACTTAAGGTGTTGTTCCTATTAACTACATACACTGAAGTGAAATTTGATATAAATATTTATCCAAGCTCAATTCAGTATAATATTAAATATTACTAGTGGTGGTGCCCAAAAGCAACATGATTATTCCTTAATGACCTGTTTTTTTCAATCTCCAAAAATACCGAATGAAAGTGTTATTGATAAGCAAAAACAATAAAGGATATCGTGATTCATAATGCTTCGGAGTCTATTTCTGAAGGATCGCCTGACGGGTGGCCTATAATGCATTGTATACTTGGCTGAAGTTCATTCCCAGCATCCCCTGAAGTCTCACCTGTGGATAATAACACTCCAATGGTTTACAAACGCTGAACTATGGAATATTGCTGCCTCGGCAAGAGACGGAACTCCTGCAACAAGATATGCATAGCGAGAGACATAGAAGAGGCCGAGCAGCCAGGCAACTCATATTAATGGCGGGGTGACTGTCAGTGTTGAGGCCTTGCAACTTTAGGGACATGACTGCATAGGGCGCGGCAATAAAGCCCTTTAAGGCGATGACAGCAAAATAGTCAGAAGGAAGGGAGGGGTGGGCAGTGCACTATTGGATAAAGTTATATTATACGAACATAACGAAGCTATAAGATGCCTGGAGACCTACGCGTGGTATATCCTGTAATACACAAACTATGTCATTACCTACATCCACTTTTCATTCCTCTCCATATATTTGTCTAGTCTTCTTTTAACATTCCCTATCGCCTCTGCACTAACTATTTGTAAACCAATTTATTCCTATCTTTTTGTATAATCTATATTTGCCAAGTTTGAACCCATTAATTCTTGTTCTATCCTGCTTACTATCCGTAAGAATATTTCTTACATCTTTATCATAACTCCCTCAGCCACTTGAATACTTCTACAAAATAGTCTCTTTTTCGCCTCTCGAGTGAGTGTAAATGCAAGCTTCAATCTCGTGTCATAAGTAAAGTGGCACAAATCATGTAGCTATCTTTTTCGTTATCCTTCTCTGCACATACTATAATCCCAGTGGCGTAGCTAGGTATCTATCAATGGGAGGGGGCACCTGGGGGGCCACAGCTGTGTATGGGGGCATAATTTGGCTCTAGTCAGACCTCACCTAGACTATGCAGTGCAGTTTTGGTCCCCGTATTATAGGATGGATATAGCTATGGCAAGCGGAGCTCATGGGCATTCTGATGTCTTATAGAAGGGTATTGGGATATAACAGCCATTACTTTGCAGGGAGGACTAAACAACCTCAAATCACACGTAAGCTCTCCCTCCCTCCCTCTCCCACTCACAGTAGCGCCGCCAGGAAATTTTGACTGGGATGGCCAAGGTTGCACACAAAATAGTATGGGGTGGCCATGGCATAGCCAATAAAAAGAAATGGTTGAATTTTCGGAATTTTTTTACACTAGGACCAGAATTCCCTACACAATTGGAAGTATGGTTTCTGTTTACCTTATTGGATTCTAAGAAACATTTTCTCTATGAGAGAATATAATACGGGGACAAAAACTGCACTGTAAAGTCGAGGTGGGGTCTGAATAGAACTACATGCAGCTTAAAATTAACATCACCGCTTATACTTTTTACCTTGAAATGAATCCTAATACTCCATTAGTTCGATTCCTAGCCTCAATACATTGTTTCCACGGTGAGAGATCTGAGCTAACATGCGGCATTGCACACCCAAATCTTTTTCATATTCTGACCATAAATCTTTTTCAATCAGT